>JAHFWJ010000428.1:0-600000 GCA_028555115.1 Himalopsyche japonica | reverse complement strand
ACATTTGCACAAACCTGATTGCATCTTTGCAGTAAGGGTCGTAGGATCACCGCTTTGGAGTAGCTGGAAATCAATAGACATCAACTATCACAAAGGCTTTTTAACGAACAAACTAATAAATTGTTTAACCCACTGATTAAACCACTCCACGGGGGGGAAGAGGTCTGATTTGCTTCCGTAATAGACCATTTCCGTGTCACGTGTAAACTTATTGTCATAGCCGCAATTTTTAGTTTCATTTACAATTTTTGAAATTTTTTATTTTATTGCGAGAAAGAAACAAGCTAGGCCGTTAAAACAGGAGAGAAGATGTATTGTATACCTTTTCTACACAACTATATATATAGATAAGCAAATGTTAGTTTAATCATAGTTCTGACGATTGCGTGAGGCGAAATAGCTATCAACTATATTTCTTAAAAATAATTTTGTAGAACTAAAATACATCACTATTTTTTTCACCGTAGTATATAGCGTTGTTACGAAACGTGGTATTGATTTGTGCGTAGTTATTTTTAGAGAAACTCTTTTCTACAATCAATATTTATTGTCTACTTATAAATTGAGCTTTCGAAAAAACGAAAAACATTTTAATTATTTATTTTCTATTTATTCATCAGTCATTTCATTCAGTTGATTGCATAGTATAAAGTAAACAATTGATAATGATTTTTTGCATACATTTCAAATTAATGTACTTTAAGCTTTTCAAATTAACTTTTATAATTGAAAAATTTTATCAAAAGGCTATATTATTGCTATATCTAAAATTATACGAGATGAACTCAAATGTTTTTTTTTAAGTCGCTTGACATCAGTTCTATGAGCGATGAAATAACAAATATCCAGTCCAATAAGTTAAAATTGAATTAAAAAATGATAACGTGGTGAATTGTACCATGACCCACCTGATCGACATCATGTATGCATTTATTTCCAATAATTTAAATCTAGTAAATATAAATAAATAAGAACGTATAAATTGTTGTTTGTTTAAATATTTAATAGCCATTATTTATGATGAATGCCACATGGTAAATAAACAAAATTTATCGATTTTTTAAATGCCAACAAAATCTACCATTCGTTAGTCCGCAATAGACAAGCAAAAAAAACCCATTGTTAGTCGATGATCAATTGATCAATAGTCCATAATTACTATATTTCAAAGAGCAGTTGAATACAATTCAAAGAAAAATGCTTAATATTATAACAGACATTTGTTTGGAGCATGAATGGTAAATAATTGTTAGTGTTCTTTGTGAGTACGTTTTGAGAAGTCATCTGACATTGTTCTTCTCTTTAAAAACTGTGAAGACTTCACGATGACATACGATTTTTTAAAAAACTTACTGAAACATTCGCAATCATTTCAATAATTGTAATCTTATGTTGTAAATATAATTGAACACTTCTCTAGGACAATTATTTTTGCTGTATTTAAGATGAAATTATTATAATAAACTGAGCATCGTTATAATTGAATTCGAAAATGGAAAAAGTGTACGAAATTTAAATTTTCAGTGAATTGATTTCAACCAAAATTGGATAGTTGTTACGAACTTCATATGTGCCATTTAATAATAAGAAAGTTCCATGATTGTGATTATTTTGAACATAACAGTAATGAGCTCATCACATATTCATTTATGGCACTCAATGACGGATGGAAAATGGATACATACATAGTCATACAAGAATATTTTCGTCTTCTATTCTTTTAACCTCCTCAATGACATGGACGTCAGTCATAGCCCCTGTAGATTGCAAACAATTATTCAACCTACAGCAAATGTATTTGGTGTTTTTTGTCTAGATGTATAAATATTATATGAATAATTAATAAAATTTATTTATGGGTATCAATGTATACTCATTATTTCCGAAACAACAAACTGTTTTGGCTCACGCCATCTGACGTTCTAGTTCTAACGATGGCGTGAGCCAAAATAGCTATCAACTATATCTCATAAAAAATGCTATTTTTTCACCGTGTTAAAAGTGGCATAGATATTAAATACAATGACTATTAGGTCATGACCTTGAACTCGGCCTTCAAACCAATTGTATTGATGGATTTCTAATTAGATTAGTGTTGGAGAAACCATTACATAAAGGTAGAAAAAACACTTTTAAGGTGTTAACTGTCACTTCTTGATGGAAAGGCATGATATTTTAAATAATAAAAACACATTTTTTAGTACTTATTTCCACAATATATTTTTTGATCAGGACCGGTTTCGCTCATCGCGACAACATCAGTTGATAATGCTCCCGATGAGCGAAACCGGTCCTGATCAAAAAATATATAGTGGAAATAAGTACTAAAAAAATGTGTTTTTGTTATTTAAAATAGTAGAAAAAACAACTAGTTCTATAAGAATTTTCCACATCACGCCATCACCAGAACTTTAAAGTTTAGCCATATTAATAATTAGATAATTATTGTCTGTATATGCAGCAAACTCTATTTTTTTTTTTTACTTTATACATCTTTGGGTGTATTCAACCCATTAAGTATCGACTACTTATCACGTTTTCTGTACAGGCGAGATATCGGGACGCCGTAGGCTTAAATCTTATTTATTCTTTTTCGTATTCCTTTATAAATCTTCTAAATTCGTTGTCGAATATACGCCTCTTCGGTGAATAGGCAGGCATAATAATAATTACGCGCTGGGAATTTCTACAAGCTACCTGCTATAAAAATGTACTCGTGTTTTTATTCTGATTAATCGTATATATATATAGAAGACGACACGCCGAAAGTTTATATGGGCGATCAAATCGTGTTCATGTTTGTCTATATGTATAATATATGATATTGCAATAATTTTCAAAACTTAAAGGCATTATTTTATATTATAATAAATTAAATTATAGTACCATTCATGGCGAGTTAGCAATGGAATCTTAAATAAAGCATTTCAATCACCTTTTCGATACCAGAGGAAATCGTTTTTCTGTCAATCATTCAATCTTTATTTTCTTAGAGGTTGAGGGAAAACGATGTAGTAAGTAAAGTACCGCAGGAAAAGTTTACTAACGTAATGATTTCATTGAGTATTGAATCAGGCTCACGTCCCATTAAATAAAACGACAAAGTGTACGACATCATTATACACATAAAAAACCATACGTCAATTGAAGAAAAAATATATTAATTAAATTCAATTCCGATATTTTGACACACTGTATTTTATGTGTATTTTGGCGAAAAAGAAGTATCGTTTAGAGTTATATTATAATTAAAACTAAAATATTTAGTTTTACAACTACATACATACGACTTCTAAAACAACATTGAGATCAATGGAATATGAAATACAGGTTGCCTAATGTCTAAAGTATTTTTGTAATTAACACGTGTGTTTATTGAACCTGCTTAGAACTAAGTGCGATGATTTTTGTATTTCAGTTAATATATTTTTGAAAATTGTTTTTTAAGACTAACAAAATATTATCCATCAGAATATTTACTGGTACCGATGTATTTGTAGTGTAGATTTTTAATTATGTATCGAGTAGGTTCTTAATAGTGTAGTTCCATCAATTCCAGGTCTATCCGATCGCTTCAATGTAGGTAAATTGCCCATTGTCTCTTGTAGTTTTCTGCTATATATTATTTCAGTAAAGATATCGATTTCAACAATAGATAACATCATTCTTGTTTGGGCGCACTATAATAACTTGCCCCACCGCCCACCTCCCAACACCAAAGTGCAGTTCTTGTGCAATTTTTCAAACAATTCGTCCAAATACAAATAATAAAAAAAATATCGACTTACGATCTATGATTTCAAACTCATGTTACATTTCATTCGTTTATCAATTTATATTCGTCTTATGTCTGAAAGGTGTATTTTTCATTATTGGTGTTTCTTATAAATTCACACAATTTTTTTTTTTTTTATAAAAACCACAAAATTTTTATCAGCTTCGAATATAACTATTTTTTTTCTTCGTCGACCATGTTTGTTCCCTAAGTGGAGTATCTAGCCACCACGCGATGCCTCCACGGTTTTGTCTCACACATAAAAATGTCAAAATGCTTTATTCAAAAGCACTCGGTCACTCTCCAGGACATAGGAGTAAAATTGATTGAAAGAAAATAAATAATTTCTGGATCGGATCACATCTTTCCGGTAGCGTCCAGAACATGTGATCTAGTCAGTTTTAACGCCTCTTCATGGCCGGGTATTATTGTAATTGTATCGTTTCCTTATTTCAAAAATCTATTCAGTGAACAATAATTTATCGTAGGTCTTTTGTCTTCTAAATCAATTGATTTACATAAATTTATTGATATGAAATTGGATAAAAATATATCTCGCATGAGCGTTATATTCAGTCTTACCATTTCATGTATGTTCTAGAGAAATTAAAGTCTCTTCTATAGCAACAGCACTAACAGATTGTTTTTAGACACTAAAGAAGAAACAGTGCACGTAACCACTTTTTCGCTGACTGCAAGATGTGTAACGTAAAATTTTGGTAAGAATAAAACTGAGAGCTCTACTACTCGGAATAGCTTATTAAAAATTCCTTTTTTTTAACCGAAATATTTATAGAGTGGGAGGGGAGCATTAATTAATCATATACAAAATACTTCTAAGCCTATTTTTATATCCTAATCTTATTTTGCTTAAAAGTGGTTAGGCTAACAAAAATAAAGCAACTTAAACAAACAACTTTCATTGCGATGTTGGTCTAGGATTCCGTATGTTTTGTGTTGGGAACAAACGTATTCGAAAAAAAAATATACGCAAAGAGAAATAAAGTACATCACATAACCAGATGTAATTTAAAAACAATACCTAAAAATAATGTTTCTCGCATAATGAGCGAGTTATCTTGATATTATTAAAAAATAATAATTAACATTTCGCAGGTGAGTTGTTGAGAACCGGTGTGAAGCAGTCACGACACGGGAAGTCTTGGCCAAACTTGCGCCGGTAATAATAATTGGCCTCGCCTAATGGGGAATTTAAAAATAAATTATTACCGGTAAACCGGTAGTATGAACACAACCACTACTACCCGAGCAACGATATTTTAAAGTGCTACATTGTTATTGCCATATTATCTTGCCTTGCGAATTTCGTTGCCGTTAATTTTTTCCAATTATGGCCGCTGCAGGTCACTAGGTTTAAACTAAATATTGTATGAAACCAAATATTGATTTTTTTAATCCATGCTGAGTATTAACATTCTTAGTGTATATGGCTACAAAGCTGTTGACTTATATTTCCGATTGTGGAATATTTGATATTTATTTCAGACTTTTTTATATTAATTAAAGTAAAGATATGTACCATAATAGTTAAACGATATCTATCTATGGTAATACATACAACTCATTTAACAACAGATATTAAAAATATGCTTTTTAAAAAGGCGAAACACGTGTCATATATAAAAATTCAACCAGTGAGAAAAGATTAAAGAAGTTTAATATTGTAAATTAATAATGTTTCGAATGTTTTGTGATTGGCACATTAATGAGCAACCATTCAAACTATTTATAAGTTTATAGTGAACACAATAATGCTATCAATGTAAAAAAAAGTTCGCGTGATTTATTTATGATTTCACGATTACAACAAAAAACATAAATAAAATTTTGCTTAAAAGGTGGGAAGTTACATCATTTATCATTTATTTTTCTTAATCTTTGAATAAAAAATTCATGGGCGTATCGCACCTATAATCATTAACGCTTAGATTCACAAAAAAACTAACAATCATTATTTCCAAATGATAGCTTTTGTAAGTTTTAATTTGAAAAAAAAAACAATAGCCGTTTTGACATGTAATTTTGGTAAATTGCGAAATGATACAACATCTTAATTCATTTATCATAAAAAAGCGTAGCAATTAATTTAATGATGTATTCGAAAGACGTTGGATTTTTAATTATTTTCGGGCATTTATATTAATTATTAAAATCAAAATTAATTGCCACAGAAGAAGTCCTTCAGTCAGTATCCAATTAAGTTTTAGATGGTTGAGTCTCCAACACACGTTAATGGACATAATAATTCATCTTATTCTTCTTGAGCCATATCTTCTATATTCGTATAGGATAAGGAAACTATCAGATTTTTTGCGCGACTGATTACGCGAATGAGTATTAAATTAAAGCTGTAGAGGAGACTATACTGATTTGGTCATATCAAAGTGGATATTATATGGTAAATTACACACTAATGCAAGCTTTCCAATAATACGTTGTCGAGAAAATTTTCAGTACATTTGTTTGCATAGTAAGAAATTCTTGGAATCTCGTTGATAAGATAGTCTTCTGTTTTTGTAATCGCTTGAATGCATGGTACAATAATGTTTTACTGGTGGTGCTCAGTAAATTCGTAACGAGTATTGACCATAGAAATGGCAGAATGATCATACTCCACTGGTCGGAAGAAATAAATGGATAGGATCGAACCCTCTGCAGCGCGTATCGCCAGAGGTTTAAGAGATTCAAAAAGATTCACCACTTCAAACGTATCTGCTAGTTAGAGGCAAACGTATTGCATGTCCTCCATAAGGACGTTTGCTTATTTTTTTCCCTTCGAAAGTGGGCTTCATATCATCAATAAAAAAAACATAAATACCTATCCATTTCTTGGAACAACCAATGATGAAAGTTTCACGAGGAGATATATCGTTTGTCGCTGTGAAGGAAGCTTGTGTGTCAGGCCTATTCATGTTATAAATCGGCCATTAGAAGTATATTTGCATCATATTTGTTAAATTATGACACGATGTTTTTTTTTATTTCATTTATGTTAAGCTTTTACCGTTTAACGTTTCGTTCATATTAAATGAAAAAAATAATTTTAATTTCTGAGCAGCTTACACATAGTTTGATTTGCTACGTGCGCAAAAACGGGCTACGAGTAATACTGATGATGTTTCATGCTCATATAATCAGATGTAGGAATCCCTTGATCCTGTAGCGAACAGTATCGTGTGGTTAGTCTATTATCATGAATATATTTTCATTATTCTTTGCGAAAGTGAGTCGTTTAATATTTACATAAAAATAACATTTTTTTGGGCTTAGCATAGATACAAATTTTGAACAGGAATATACATAGTTTAAATATACAATTAAATTTCACAGCTTTGTTAGTCCACTTGGTGTGTTACAATCTGGCACACATTTCGATTCTTCGATAAGTATCTTCAGACCAACTGTTTTGCAAGGTCAGTAATTACTACCGTAAAAAATGATTTCAACTCTTAACTTACCGAGTTACCGCCGTATCTACAAGGAAAAAAAGATAATTTTAACCATCAATTCAAAACTATTTAATTGAGCTGGAATTTATAATTACACTATTCTAGGTTATTACGCTGTGAATAAAAAATGTATTTTAAGTTGTGTCTGAAATTTTAGTATCAAAATACCAATTAGCAATACAACACAGTATAGAATTGATTACGGCGATATTTTTTTTCGTAAAATAAAAGTAACCGGAAGATATCGATCACCGTCAATTGGGACTTGACGAGTTGTGTATTATAAGATAATTGATGCTTTATTAATTACAATTTTATTAATTTTCGAATATTTTAAATAACTATTAATATGACATAACAAGTATACGAGACTTTCAAAGATGATAGAAAATTATTCAAGCCTTTGAGAATCATTGTCATTCTCCAGACATATAATCATAGCAGATCTTGTTAGAATATTCAACCTTTGTTAAATATGATACTACATATCGGTAGTATCTGCTACAAATTTTACTTCTTGAGATATTTCCAAAGTAGTAATCTTGTTCTTAACCACATTAATTTTGTCTCAAAAAATAATATTAAAGTGAAAGCTTTTATAAAATGTTTTTTTACTAGGCTACTATGAAATATTTTTGTCGATATAGCAATTAAAAACGTAACGTGTTATAAAATAATAGAAATGTTAAATCAAAAATTCGGTATAGCGAATTCTGTCGATCATTTTTTTTCGGAATAATGTTGTTATTTGAATAAATTATCACATTTAGAATTCGGTATAGAACTGTAAGTATCTATAATGTGGATTCAATCTCCGATTTTTAGAAGGGTTGACTGTTTGTTTTACTGTGTTTTCTCTTATAATTTACCTAACCCATTATATCAGTTTTTCTTGTTGTTTAAGAAGAGCAATTGACTAGACAGTTGACTAGTTGTACATAACTAGTCGTATAAAGCGTATAGCTAGCTATAATAGCTATCTTAATAGCTATCTTCCGTGACTTGTAGGGTCCGCAGATGGCTCTAGCGACTAACTCGGAACACCATTATTACCATTATGGGTAGCTGGCTTTTTATACCAGTGGCGTGTATATCACTGGAATCTTTCCAATATGGTTTTTGTCTCGATGGTATATGCACTGGTATAATACAGGCCTGGTCAACCAACTGGCCTCAATAATGACAGATTTCACTCATCGCGAATGTTTTTACTTCATGAAATATAAATTAAAACGACATTTAAGAGTAAACTCTGTTTAACACGGTGAAAAAAAAAACGTCAGAACTATGCTTAAATGAACATTTGCTTATATATAGCTGTGTAGAAAAGGTACACAATACATTTTCTCTCCTGTTTTAACGACCTAGCTTGTTTCTTACTCGCAATAAAATTTAAATTGTAAATTAAAACTAAAAGGCGGCTTTATCAATAAGTTTACATATGGCACGGAAATGGTCTATTACAGAAACAAAGAAGCACCCCGCAGAGGGTTAAGCAATGGTGGTCGACATATCTTAGTTCGTTCGTTAAGAATCCTTTGTGATAGTTGATGTCTATTGATTTCCAGCTGTTCCAAAGCCGTCATCCTGCGATCTTTACTACAAAGATGCAAACACTTGAGTTTGAATTTATATTATGTGATTCCTTTATAACGTGATTAGCGAATTGTGAATCTGTTTTTTTGCTGTTGAATGATCTTACATGCTCCTTAGCTCGAGTGGATATACTTCTACCTATCATTCCGATATAAACGGATAAACATGAGCCACGGGACATTTTTTCCCCGTGTTACATTGGAGTTCTACCAAGTGAATGCCAATTCAATCAATAAATTCAAACGATATTTAAGAGTAAACTCTGTTATACTATTTAATGAAACACAGATCAGTTGTAAAGTAAAAGGACGAACTTAAAGATTTAGCAGACAAATCCAAATACTATCGGCAATTGATTATAAAGAAAATATAATTAAAAAATCTTATTTATAATGAGTTTTTTAGACACACAGTATTCCTAGATTATGAGCCACGGCTAGTTTGCTATAAAAGGGTGACTATGAAGGATACTTTCGCAATGATAGTTATCTAGGAAGTTTGATGTTAGCCATGTTTTTATATTTATTAGATATATTAACGTTTAAGAGGTGACATTAAGTGTGTTAAATATACCACCTTCTCCTCGATTCTACATCGCTTAACATTTTAGAGCATTTTACTACACTCGACTGATTCAACTTCTGTCAACTAATTATTACACACTTGCTTTGAATTTTCCTCAATATTAAAAAAAAAGAAAATTTTAATGCATTACATAAAGTCTGTTTATATTTATATTATTTTAAATACCATATGTTGTTGGTAACCACAATAAAAGTTCACTGCACTATTATTCGATAAAATATGAAGATATTATTGCTTAAGAACGATTTTGAACGTTTTATTAATTTTTAATTTGATTCCTACGCCACTGTGTAAAGCCCTATAGAATAGGAATAAAATTCTTACACGGGTAACCATTGTAAACAAAAGACAATAACGAAGTTATTAAACTACCTAATATATTGTTTTTTATATTTTAAAGTGGCTATAAAAGGAAAAAATCTTATTAATTTATTCGTAAATTGAATTACATTGCACTACAGGTATTTATATTTTTTCCATAGAAAACATTAAGTAGTTTTATAGTCGTCGAAATAAAGTGTGTCTTTTTTAATAGTTTTATTTATTGTATTAAAAGTCAGCATTCTACACAAATCATTTATAAAAATAAAGTTTTTAATATTATTAAAAAAAACGTAAAATTGTACTAAAAAATTCTTAGATATAAAAAAGTGTTTTATTATCAGTCACTTAATTTTGCCAATATTTTTTAAACTTTTCTCAATTTGCGACAGTGAAATCTTCCTTATTTTTATATTATGGTATCAACGTTAATGAGAAATATGGAGTTTGTAGACTCTTTTCAAGTAAGCAAGCAAACTATTGAAATCACACCAAAATAGTATTTCGTTTTTAGTTAAATATCGTTCATACAGATCAAGCAAGGTTTGACGATCGTTTCGGTATAATAGATAAGAGACAAAGCAGTATAAAAGCGCAGTGTACAAAATCTTTCGGGACAAGTGCCAAATAAGAGAGTGAAGCCATGAAAGTCGCCAAAAGTTGAGCGGATATTGTACAGGTGGAGAAGATATACACCCCACGTCTAGAGAATCTTGTATGATGCATATTTTCAGTCTAATTAGAGTTGTAGAAGATTGTTGCAATTATTAATCTTATATATAATCAAACTGGATCATGTTATCGGAAAAAATATTTTCTCATTATAAAAAAATATTTATCATGTTTGAAAACACGTAAGTGTACAAATAAATTTCTGTACAAATTTCACTTGTGCAATAGATTTCAAATTGATAATCACATAAATCGAGGTATTATACCTAAGCTTCCATTATTTACCCATTTTCCTGATACATCAATTTCTTGTGAAACCTTACTCTTGTGGAAATTACTGTATATCATCTTTGCCTAACTATAACGCCATTAATATGTTGACTTCTTTGTGGAAAGGCATGAATTTTAATAATAAAAACAACATTTTTAGTACAGTATAAAATTGCGAAGATAGTTCTTAAATTTGTGTTTTTATTATTAAAATATATCTATTATGCGTTTAATATCTCTCACTGATGAATAATAGACATCAACTCTTTATGGTATGCATGTAGTGATTGCCTCAACCTAAGAAATCGTTACTCGTGCTGTGAGATTGTCAAGTAGAGAGGTGACAGATTTTGCACATACGTCCAAACAACAGCAACTGTCGAAATTGTAAATAATAAAATCAACTTATTTTATATTTGCTGATTTTTTAAACATTTTGAAAGTATTAATATCATAAACGTTAATTGACATTGTGCAACTCGCCTTCTCCGTTTCAACAATTGTCAAACGTCTTGTAACCCCCCAATTTTTCGATCCAATTAATGGATGTCCCTTTATTGAT
Organism: Himalopsyche japonica; assembly: GCA_028555115.1. NCBI lineage: Eukaryota > Metazoa > Arthropoda > Insecta > Trichoptera > Rhyacophilidae > Himalopsyche > Himalopsyche japonica. The sequence continues at coordinate 588,749 of JAHFWJ010000428.1, read as the reverse complement.
TGTTACAGAAATAATGAATTTGGGCTAGAATGACGATAGACTTATCTTTTTTATGTGTCAATTATTGGATAGTCAATGTGTATTCATTTTTTACTTACATTTCTATAAGCTCTGATAAGCTCGATATCTGTTTTAATGTTAATCAAATTGGAAATAAAGCATTCAATAAATTAACGTATATTGATTTTGTAATGCAAGACGCGTGTAATGGTGGCTGTGAAGAAATTAAGAATAATCAATCACGCAAAAGATAACAACAATTTTAAGGGATTTTTTAAAAGTACTATTCAACGAAATGGGTTGTCAAAAAGTATTGAATATATTTTTTAATTAATTACTATTTTTTCTTATCACCAAAAATCAAATACATAATGATTATGTTATTTCCCTAAAAAAGTTATTATCGTGCTGTTTTTCCTTTATGATACAGGAAACAATCTGTCTGTCTGATATAATTTCCTTTTATTAAAATACATTGCTATTTTTTCACTGTGTTATAATTTCCTTATTTACTACAAGAATGGATAAAAATTATTATATATATATCAGTAAAGTTGGAGGTCGCGTTTTGGTATATAATATTTCTCACGATTTCCTATAATTTTAACATATCTAACATATAAAACATCTCGATGCTTTAAGATCACGAGATGTGGAAAAAACACCCTAAATCGAAAAACCGCAAAACCAATTATTTACCTCCGAATAGCTTCGAGGGTCAATTTAAAAGTTGCGTTATCTGATGGCTCATATATTCGCATATTTTGTTTAATCATGATAAGACAAACTGGTTCCTGTGCAATTGAGTTGAATGTTCAATAAAAGTCTTAGCGTAGTGGTGTAGCTGGTTATGTTAACAATTATCCAGTTATATTGCATTATTATTTTTTATTCGGAAAATAATACATTTATAACGCTGAGAAACGAAAGTTGGTGTACAATGGCTAGTTTTGAATTTAACCGTGATGAAGAATTGAAATATCTATTTGAATTTGAATAATATCAACATAAAGAATAATTGAAATGTTTATATTTATTAAGGGAATGGAACAGTATCCGTAGGCATAGTGGACGGTAGAGCTTCATGAGTGAGAATCACTGGTCTACAACATAAAGAGTTCTATGATGGTTATTTATCGTTACTCACGCGTAAATATGCTTCGATGAATATTCAAACATAATGTACAATAAGTTCACCACACTGCTTGTGTCACTAGGCATTTAGTACTGAGCTTATATTTTATTCAACACGATCTTAAGGAATTTGATTAGTTACAACTTTGTACAATTTTACATGTTTTGTCACTACCGACCCGGGTGTCGCCTATCGGCATCTTCATTTGTTCGGCATGGCATGCTATCACACGGATGCAATAGTTCAACATGCGGTCAGTTCTGTTGCGTCCGTGTGATAGAATACCTGAAGATGCCGAAAGGCGAAACCCGGGTCGTTAGTGACAAAAAATGTGGAATCGTACAAAGTTGTAACAATTCAAATTTGATTTTGAAATACCATCAAGCACCTTCAGTCAATATCATAAATGATTTTTAGGGCTATGACGCTATATGAGGAAGAAATATTTTTTTACAATAAAATAAATTCAAACATGATTTTGAGTTAAATATTTAAATACACCACTGGATTATCTTGATGTCCGCTGACAGGTCGTCCAACGTTTTGCCTTTTCCATCGATTGCTGTTGAAAATAAAATGTTGTTGTGCTTTTTTTCATCAACATTGATCGACGATATACATGACATATCCTACATACGTAAATAATAAAAAAAAACATAACTGAATATTTTAAATGTACAATCTTTGATTGTAAAATAGCCAAGAAATTGTAGTGTACTCATGTATGACAAATTACACATTAATTATTATAAATATCCATTAACGGAACGGACGTATCGGAAGACTCTCTCATTAATGAATGATTACAACTCAGTGCGTTTTAGAAAAATCCACTATTATTATCTTTTGTAATGATACAATTAACCTAATTACTCAAGTATTTACCGCATGACACCGAAGTTATTCATTGTGTAAATAAATCTTTTTAACACTACAAGGAGATGAAAAGTATTAACTCATCGCAAAGGAAGATAGTCATAAAGAAATTAAAATTCTAATGACTATTATTTATGAAATATAATGTTCTTTTCAACATTCGTTGTTTTGACTTTCATCAATTTTAAAGTGTAATCTAAGACACAGTATTTGTAGCACCCTAGAAAATTGTGTCAGCAAACTTAATAAAAATTTTGAATTAGGGATTATTTGATTTAGTCTTAAATTAAAATATCTCAATTAACACTATATCCAAAATCGGCTATCAAAACAATTGTAAAAGTCAACGTAAATATCAATATCTCTACGAAGTAATTCCTTATTTTTCAGTAAGTTATGAGAAAATTAATACACCTAAATTTTATTTTAAAAAATAAAATAATTTAAATGCATTATTACGAAGGAAATATTCTGAATGTAACCGTGATATAAGTGGAATTGTGCTCGTGGTAAGAAAGTCGTGTTGTTGGATATATGTACTATTGGAACGACTACATTAATACTTCTTATCTTTATAATGTTTCATTACTGTAATTCAGGGATTACCAACCCCGTGCCCACCACTATTTGAACATAACAGATTTTTTCATTAACACTAATTAAAAATGTAAATTATTTAATTATTTTTATACATTTGTTTTAGTTTTAATTTTTTTGAGTAACGAGGTTTATTATATAGTGACCTGTTTTTACTTATTAACCACGTCTAATTAAAAATACCCGTAGAAAAAAAGGGTTGTGCCCGCCACCCTACCGATATTTTAGAATGCGCTCTAGAGTATAAAAAGGTTGAGAGTCCCTGCTGTAATAGTTCAATGTATCTTTTTTTACCATCGATAAGCAGATAAATATAACAAGTGGGTGTCTGTAGGGATTGTAAACATTATGTATCAATTTTCACAGGCAATTAATTACTTCCCTTTTAACCTGGGATTGAAAAGCTAAGAATAGACAAGAGATTTACTGCACGAAAATAATATTTACATTTAATTTTAAAACCCATTTACAGTAAAAATCACATTTTTGGCCCAGTTTCAATGTCAATAAATACCTTTGGCGAATCGTGGGAATTAAAGCCACAACATTCCTCGACTCCAATAAAGATTTTGGCAGAAATTGGATCAGTTACCCAAAACGCTCAGAATGCCTTTGGGACAGATAGATCCCTTTATCTTACGGTTCGCATGCGTACAAGTGTATTAACCCTATGCCATACGTTTGGTTCTATCTCCACTGGACTTGTCTACCTACATACCGATCTAGCTATTTATGATACCAACTTCTCTATTTTACTGTCTTTTGGGAAATGTTAAAGTTTCAAAATATATTGCTGATTCACAACGACAATGCCAGGGCGTCGACAATTCTAGTTTTGGATTATAATATTAATTAAAAATTAAAGCGAAGCAGATAAGATTTGTGTCAAAGTAACATATACACCCAGTCCTTTTTTTACGGATACATTGGTTCCAGAAAAAGGCGCGTAAAAACAATGATTTCACGAAATTGCATTATATTTCATTACACACCCTAAAACATAAATTCGCATAATATCCAATACACTTGTTAACATTTGCCAATTGTATGTGTATTTAAAAAAAATGGAATGCTTTACAAAATTAAGATTTAAAAATACACATATTTTTTTATTCAAAAAATAATGAAACGTACATGCCTAGCATCATATATAAATGTCTTCTTTGAAACAATTTTGGGGAAAAAATTACATAAAAACGATTGAAGCGCGTAAAAAATGTAGCGGTGCCGTCCAAAAAATCGCGTATAATCGAATTCGCGTAAAAAAAGGACTGGGTGTATATCTAAAAGAAAAATTCTAGTCATGTTAATTATTAAGATAAAAGGGATTGTCTGTTATCACAATATCATATTCATTTCTATTGAAAATATTCAATAAAGAGTATTGTATTCACATTTGCTGTAGCCGCTAAAATTCTTTAAAATATTTAAGCAGTATTCTTTTTATTAAAGAATTATCAAAAATATTTCAATGGTGACTATTTATTGTAGTGATGTCAATCTTAAGAACGTCTTTTATTTGAAATTGTTGGTTGTTGTTGTTCTTAAATTTTTTGGTAACTAATAAATTATTATAAGGGGTTATATTCTCTTTCTATTTGAACCTATTTGGAGAAACATTTTTACACTTCTCGACTTAATTCTAAATGTAATTACTGCGACGGGAGCTTTAATATGTAAAAAAACTGTGGATAGTTTTAGTGAAAACATATTGATTGAATTGGCATTCACTTGGTAGAACTCCATTATAACACGGTGAAAATAGTTAAAAATTTGAGTAATTATGAATTTTTAAAATTTTAGTTAACCAAGGAAAAAACTGAACTGACTCAGTTGCGTCCGTGTGATAGAATGCCCGAAGAAGCCGAAAGGCAAAACCCGGGTCGTTAGTAAACAAAACATGTGGAATCGTACAAAAATGTGACAATTAAAAAGTAATATTGAAATTCCATCAAGCACCTTCAGCCGATATCATAATTTACAAGAAGAAAACGTTTATTAATTAACTTTTGATTTTTTCGCTTTATCTTTACTTTTAAAAATAAAAATAAAATTTACATAATAAACCGTTTGTTCATTTTGCCTATTGCTTTAATAAACTTGTTCATGCTGCAATACACGGATTGATTTATACAGATTCGTATGCCATATTTCCAGGTATCTTGAGATGGCGGATTTCGTGAGAGACGTCACGGTCGGTCGAGCAAGACAAATGCATCGGTCTGCGAGGATGCACATCAATTTGCATCTTGTGTGGAGAAATCGCTCAGCTGTGCCTCTTACGTCTTCCACTGGTTGGGAATCTAATACGTGCATTTTGAACGAAAACCAGTTCCAGTCTTTCCATCGCCTTATACTTAAAATTAATATTATTTTTGGGACGAAACCATGGTCAAACATTTTTATCGCATAAACTACGTAAATAGTTTTTGAAAGCGTTCCGGACTTAAAACGGAGTCTTCTTTTAGTACATTGTTGAATCGTCTCATTTCTGAAATGTCATATTATTTATTTTCTTAACAAAGTGTTTTTATAGTGCTCATGTCAAGTCGCTAATCCAGCGGTTTTCAACACGTTTCGAGCTAGCCGTTTCGCAAACTATTTTCAGGGGAGACGAGACGCTAATTTATTTTAATTTATAATAATATCCTCATCATTTTATCTTCATATTGTAACGCAACAGTAAATCAACAGTGAATTGTTGATATTATTCTATGAAATAAAGCTTTTTTTACCTTGAAAACAGTGGTATTTTGCCAATCAACATTCGCTTATAACACACCCTCGTTCTTTCCAAGCACCATACACAAACGCGATGCTTTCTATAAAAACAAAAAGATATATGCCTTCATACTCGAATTGTTCTGTTATAAATAGTTACAAGAGATATTTTTCAATTTTACTAAACATTTCGACTGCACTGTCTTAAATCAATCAATATGGTCGATCATAAGATGTAGAATGGCATTTGAAATTAAAAAACAGATATTTATAATGAAAAATAATGTACATGTACTATTCCCGAAAGAAAATATGCTCTGATATTTCTGTCTGCCAAAATACGCACGTATAAAAAATATCCGTAGAAGTTTAGTGTGACAGTATGTCGGAAATGTTTATCTAGTGGGGGGCGAGAACGACGTCTGATGCGTCACTAATGAGCCGGACGTCTGCGTACGATTCGCTGAAAAGCTTACACGTGCGTCCGTTCGCTATGTGTACGTGAGTGTGCATATAGAAATATCATTTTCTCGGTTTGCTAATTAACTGACACCTGTTAGTCGGAACGGCTAATTGCTTTTCTACTGATCGCAGCGACCAAGTAACCAGAACTATGCAAATGTCGTTCTTTTGATATCGGGTCTAATCTTCCGACTGATAAATATAATTTTATATTTCATATAAACTTGAAGAAGTAAAAAAAGATTATAAAATATACTATGACATAATTTTTATAAAACTCTATAAACATAAGACTTAATTGTGAAGTATTTTATGACATTCTTCGTAATCATTGATTTGTTATCGCACACTTACGTTTAATCTTTAGCAGCTGTCAACAATTATGGAGTGTTGAAATAACATGTTACATGCATATGATGAAAATTTTATCATATTGATTTTCCAAAGAGCTTGTGCTCAATTTTCAAACGTATTCACGTCTGAAGAGTTTTCATTTCTTTTCTAACGTAACAAATGATTACATAGGCTCTTTTTTGATGTTTTACTTATTGTAAGATAAACTTGATAATAATAAAAGTATGGTTAAAAAATATAATAACGATACATGAATATCCGTAGACTTTTTAATTTATTCAATATATGACAATATTGTATGGTTAAAATTAGAACGGTTTCATTTATAATACATTATTTTTCATTTCGTATAATTATTATTTGTAAAAAATATATCATTCTCTTTTTTGAATTGTTAAAATTTTGTACGATTCCACATGTTTTGTCACTAACTAATGTTCTGTTGCATCCGTGTGATAGAATGCCCGAAGATGGCGAAAGGCGAAACCCGGGTCGTTGGTGACAAAACATGTGGAATCGTACAAAGTTTTAACAATTCAAAATTGATATTGAAATTCCATCAAGCACCTTCAGTCGATATCATAAATTATATCATTCTCTTTAAGATTTGTGGTCATACCTTGCGTATGTTTTCTACAGCATTTCATAAGCCACTCAATGAATTTCGAATTAAGCCAATCACGATTTCTATGTCTATGATAACTATCATGATGAAGGAATTGAAAAATCATTTAATAGTTGGTAGATACGGTCGTTCAGACCCGTGGCCATCGATACTGAATAAGACGTAAAAGGACCGACTATTCTACTAGCATTGAACGAGAAGAAAATTATAATGAAAATGGTGTTATGTTCCTTTATACATCAACGATGTCTTCAGGAATCTTTGCTTTTAAGCTAAACTGTCCATATTGTGAAATATTCCATTTCTTTTTTGTAACCAAATCTAACCACATCTTCAAAACAGATATGCAAATCGTAATTCTATAGTAGCTGTGTTACATTTAAATAATAATTATCTTCAAGTGTCACAAGGCATTACGAGTGTACTCAGAATGCTATTCAAAATGGCGTTTAGTAATAATATATATGTGGGAGTTGACACGCCAACTTATGAGGACGGATGTGGAGTACTTCGTAAACATGGAAGTCTATTGATTCTAACGCTGTTTCAAAAGCAATAATTTACACAATATTCTCAACACGCTCTGGGTATATGAGTGCTGCCAAAAATAATATTTTCCGTCAAAGTCAATATGTCACTGCTCAAAATTCAAAACGTTTCATAGGAATGGGAGTTTTATTCAATGGAGTGTTTGTTTCAAAGCGTGAAATTTTATTTTAATGTGCTGTATAAGTAGCCATTGTCACTTGTCACTGTATACGAATGCCTCACAAGTGTTTTTAATGCTCCCTGTACTAACTAAATTACTCATCATCAGTATTTTGTTAGTCCATTATATTTTTTTAAATAATAAATGTACAAAAATGTGCATTAAATGTAATTATGAAACTATATTATCAGTATATAGTAGAACAGTATCCACTCGAGCTAAGGAACATGTAAGATCATTCAACAGTAAAAAAACAGATTCACAATTCGCTATCACGTTGTAAAGGAATCACATAATATAAATTCAAACTCAGCGCCTAAGTGATTGCATCTTTGTAGTAAGGGTCGCAGGATGACGACTTTGGAACAGATGGAATTCAATAGATATCAACTATCACAAAGGATTCATAACGAATAAACTAAGATATGTCGATCACCATTGCTTAACCCTCTGCGGGGTGCTTCTTTGTTTCTGTAATAGGCCTTTTAGTTTCATTTACAATTTTTAGTTTTATTGCGACCAAGAAACAAGCTAGGTCGTTAAAACAGGAGAGAATATGTATTGTGTACCTTTTCTACACAGCTATATATACATAAGCAAATGTTCGTTTAAGCATAGTTCTGACGATGGTGTGAACCGAAATAGCTATCAACTATATTTTAACATAATTTTGTAGAACTAAAATACATTGCTTTTTTCCCCCCGTGCTATAATGGAGTTCTACCAAGTGAATGCCAATTAAATAAATAAATTAATCATCAGTATTTTCTTAATCCATTATATATTCTTTTTAATAATAGATGTACAACAATGTACATTTAATGTAGTTATGAAACTGTATTGTCAGTTGCTTAATTATCGAAAAATAATTTGATTAAAAGAAGTATTGAATACACACCGCCACTACTAATGAACCTTTGGTTGGCAACGGCTGCTCTATATAATGTGGAAACTCTTAAGATAATAACGGTGCCAAGAGTTGTAGAAAATTCAAAATGATATCTTATTTATCAAATATTTTTTAAGTATAACAGATAATTTAAAGCAAGAGGTTAGTCTCTGCATTTATATATAAATGAAAACAATGCACAGCCGCGTCAAATTATTCAAAAGACAAAAACGTTCGAAAGTGATTATCAAGAATTCGCTTTTTTATATTTATTTAAAACGATGTCGTATGTAAATAATTACCCACACCTAGGTGGTATGCGGAATTTAAATAAAGTATTGTATTATGTAAATTTAAACACAAATTTATGATTGTACAGTCACTTACTGGTCATGTCGCTGTGACACATTAACCTTTATCGTCTTTGAACACACCTACCATCCTACTCCAGTGATGTATTTAAATAGATTAGATTTAGTGTAGATCAGTGGTTCTCATGTGCGGCCACCGGATGATTTTGCTGCGGCCACCAACAGTTTTATAGTATATATTGATATTTGAAAAATTTTCAAGCATTTAGTCAAGTTTAAGTAAAGGAACGTTTTAATAATAAAACTGTTCAAAAATTTTGGTCGAAGTTATACGTTGACCATGCATAATGTGACCATTTATTTTTGTCCTCAAAATGGGACATCTACCAATTTTTTCGTAATAGTATGTTTATTCAAGAAAACACGTATTCTTCATAGCTTTTATGTATAAATAAAAAGAAAAGGAATTTTGATAAAGAAAATAAGAGGAATAAATAATATAAATATGAAAAAAATTACGTTGTTTTTTATTTTTATGATGAATAAATTTTCTTTAGTAAAACTGGGTTTGTTTTTAAGTAAGAATGGAATTCTTGGCTTGTGTTGCCCTCTTTTTGAAAACGGGACATTTCGACCTCCCGAAGCTGTACATGGGGACAGCGGGAAAGTCTACCTAAAAACGGGACGTATGGTTACTTTAACCATGCATCAAGCATAAAGAATTAACAACAATTGCTTTATTAATATTTTCGATTTTACCTACAAGTATATATTGTGAAAGATCATTTAGTGTAATGCACTATATAAAAAATAAATATTGAAACTATATTTATCACATTTGGTGCGGCCACAGTGAAATTTCACGTAAGAACCACTGGTGTAGATCTCGGCTATTTAATATGCGAGTCCCCAAACTCACATGTTAGGAGTCGAGGAAAACCGAATGGAAGTGTTAATTAAAACAATACAAAAGACGTATAAAATTATATAAAAATTACAGCAACAAAAAAATTAAGAAAAATTATGTATGAATATTAAATATTTTAACTGCATAAGTATTTTTCTATATTGTATCGAATCAAAGAGTGAAAAATTATCCATTTGTCTAAATTCAAATGCATATCTTCTGTTTCATAGGGGTTATTTAGACTAACACGGTGAAAAAATAGCTATGTATTTTAGTTCTACAAAATTATTTTTAACAAATATAGTTGATAGCTATTTCGGCTCACGCCATCGTCAGAACTATATAGACAGAGGATAGTTCTGATGATGGCGTGAGCCGAAATAGCTATCAACTATATTTGTTAAAAATAATTTTGTAGAACTAAAATACATTGCTATTTTTTCACCGTGTTATAATGGAGTTCTACCAAGTGAATGCCAATTCAAATAAACCGTCGTCTGAATTTACAACTAAATCAAGCTGTTTTATAATATTAATATTTCTTAATACAAAATATTTATATTTAAAAATGGTTTGGAAAAAATTTACATGTCTTCTGGTGGCTTCTACAATTTTGATTCCCAAAGATTCAGCCTTTTTAGCATAGATAAATTCGGTCCTGTCCACAAGCAAAAATTATATGGTACACCAAGTATTTTTTGTTAAAGTTTTGGAGTCTCAATTGGTTTATTAATTAATCATTTACTACAAATGTTCTGTATTTTTTATTGCCTTGTAACAGAGAGCAATTCACTAAAAATATTATTATATATTTTCCTATGGTAAAATGTATCAATGGAATGACAATATACGGCTATTTGTTTTTCAATAATAAAAGATTATAACGTGTGAAGGAAGACTTAAAAAATATGGCTTTGGTACGTTTATTTCAAAACTATGATACCAATATCTTAAACAGATAAAGTTGAAATACATTGGTTATATGCTAGCTCTATAATCGTTCTTCTTCATATGGATTTGTTTTTACCGAGTTCTCATTGACAATGTTATTTGCCGGATCAACCTCATTTACAAACATGTTTGTCGGGAACCAAAAATGTTACAACGAAGGAAAAAAAACTTTAAACGATTCTATACAGGATGACGTAAGCAATACAGTTTACACAAACAATCTGCTTAGGATGATATTTCATTTTTGTAAAATTTTATATTGTGTGTTTGGCAATAATAATATCATGAGTATAATGGCTTCGTAAAATACAATTGCAATCACTGCTTATCGATCAACAGATCCGGGTGCATACGTACATTTTATCAACTTGTTACATATTTGAGTATTGATGACAATTAACATATTTCATGCTTTCCCAGGGGTAAGTTATATCCGAAGAAGGCTTTCGGCATATTTTGCACACGTGTCTAAAAATAAAGTATACCAGGTTTGGTTAACATAACGGTATTATCTTCGAATACATGTAAACAGTTGAACTTGTCTTTAAGAATTTATTGGTTTATTAAAATATGTTAGGAAATGTGACACCGTATTTAAATAATAGCTAAAGCAAAAAGGGTAGGAATTGATTATTACTCATTCAGAATAAACTATACCAAACATTATCAAAGTGATATAGAACCCCAGGAGTAAATTTTTTGTCTATGAAATATGAACTTATAATTTTCAAAAAGGGTATCAGAAATTCTCGCTTAAGAAAGATCTGAGGGATCACGAATTTGAATCTAAATATTGAGATTTGTTTTCAGTCAAGAAGGCTCATTCCTTCATTTAAAATAATTATTTGTGAATTTTAAAAATAGTTTTAGATTTAGTTTAATAAAAAAGATTCATAAAAATTGGAATCTGGATTTGTGATCCGAGGCACCGATATATGTGTTGCTTGAAACCTACCAACCTTCCCCTTCAAAATGTTTTTAAGTTATTACTATACTGAAATTCTGTGATAAGCACCAATGGAAGTACTTTTGAACCGAATATGGTTAGAAGAAAAGCACACAATTTTACAAGATTATGGAAAAATTATCTATTGAAGCATTTGGATTCAAAGAAAATTTATAAAAAAACATATTTCTGTTTTTACGGGCGAAACATTATTTTGGTTACAAATATAATATTTAAAATTAAATTCTTATTCCGAATCGCATTATGGTTTACAGAGAATATATTTTCTATTGTCAGTCGAAAAGTATGGCGATATTATTGGTATTTATTAAGCGATTTGTATAAATTTTATATCATGAAATCCTTTGTTACTTGCTAAGTATCAATTTCTTGAAAATAATACATTTGTATTGAATTTATTAATGTAGTTTCAAATCACGGTGTTTCTCGTACAGCTGGTGTATTTAGTTTCCATGTAGGGATGTTCACCGTTCCATCTTTCTTTTTCAAAGTAACGATGTCAACTGAAAAAGTAACGCTATTCTTACTTCCAAAGATTATCTTCGATAAATTTTGTGATCATTTGTATGACATATACACGAACGGCTTAATCATAATCTTGATTTTTAAATCTTTTCAACTGCTCATTCCGGGTGAGCAGCATCAGACGTGATGATTTGAAATTGTTTTGCATGATTAGTCTTTTGACATAGGCTTAAAAGTATATTAGTCCACTGTGAAAACGGTATGAAATTCAACAACACCGTATTTAATATCCTTAATATTTTCGTTACACAAAGCTTACGTTTTTAGTAATCAAAATAGTAGTAAAGCACATAAACATATATACCCAGTCCTTTTTTTACGCGATACATTGGTTCCAGAAAAAGGCGCGTAAAAACAAAATCGCGTAAAAAGAATGATTTCACGCAATTGCATTATATTTCTTTACACACCCTAAAACATAAATTCGCGGCAATTGTATGTGTATTTAAAAAAATGGAATGCTTTACATAATTAAGTTTTAAAAATACACATATTTTTTTTATTTAAAAAAATAATAAACGTGCATGCCTAGAATCAAATATAAATTTCTTCTTTAAAACAAATTTGGAAAAAAAATTACGTAAAAACGAGTAAAGCGCTGCCGTCCAAAAAAATCGCGTATAATCGAATTCGCGTAAAAAAAGGACTGGGTGTATGTATAATTATTAAAGTGTTAATAAAGATGACAAATTATTAGCATATCATCATTAATTAACATATTCATTCAATGTGTGGAACAAATATAATAGGTGGCTAGTACCAGTTACTTTGCTCTAGATATGAAATGTCGAAATCTTCCAATTATAATAAGTAAATTCGATAATACTCTATTGCTGTCCATAGCGTGGAGATTCCATTATTCCGAAGAAGAGATAAGAAGGAATAAAGAATCCGTAGCGAGTTTCCCATTCATGATTATTGACTTATAGGGTGTTGTTCGATATGTTTCCCCTATCCATCATTGCCATTAAGCGGTTTCTCTTTAATTTCAATTAATAAGTCTCAAATGAAAAAATATTATATTAAAAAAAGCATCGGATATTTAACTTAGTGTGAGTCTGTATTGCTTGTATGAACCGGTTACGGGGCATCACTATTTTCACCTCTCACGCGAGGCAATATATATTGTCGAAGTTTACACCTACAAGATAATGGCAACTCCATTATTTGTTCGTTATTTATTAGTTACATTTATCAACATCAGTTTGGGTGTAGCTTTCACAGCGAAGTGATTGATAAACGGATTTGGCAAAAGCGGTCGGTTGCCGAACGGTTGGATCGTCTAACGAATATTAAATGAGATACATACATAGTTCAATAGGATAGACAAAAAATGTATGCGTATTTCCTACGAAGCATTGTTTATTCATCATTATGTTAAATATCGACAATGATCCGGTTTACCCTACCATATGTGTTAACTGCACGCGGGTAGAATATTTTATACAGCAATTAAAAATCAATTGATTTTATTTTTTGATGTTGTAGATTAGAATTCCAGTACTGTGCTTCTGAAGAAGTACTCTTTATAATACCAAGAAATAAATGAAAGTGATTATAAACTGTTTTTCTTGGATATATAAAGATGTAATGTAACTCTAATTCCGTAATAAACGCTTTCTACATCAATTATAAAAAAAATGTATAAAACATTTATGAATAGAGAGAAAGATCACAAAGCTTTTTTTTGCTATTCAGGTATGTTAAGTCAGCAGCGATTGATTAAAAAACCGTCATTAGACTGGACGCTTTCAAGCGTGATTGTGAGGTTTATGTGCTGCAGCGAGAAAAGGTTTACTTAACTTTCTTTTATTTTCAATGGGTTTTTGTTTTAAGGCACACAAACCACCCCATGTTACGCAAGGGCGCTCGAATCCATTGTCCAGTATTATTGAGCGGTATAACATAATCTCAATTTAAAAATCAGTGTTTTAAAAATCTTCACAGCTCTTTGTCCATTTATTTTATGTGATTTGATGATAAATAAATTTGAATGAGAAACAGATATAAAGAGAATGTTCTTAAACGATTAATACCAATATATTTATTTCATCTTTTCGACAAAATAATAAATACACTATAAATTTATTTGTCGTCATGATGAAACAATTTTTCAAAGAAATTCATTCATATTAAATTATTACAAAAAGAATCGTTTTAGTTTGTTGCGAAACGTATTTTTCCATTTTACTTTCAGCTGCTGTTATTAGTCACGGATTAATGGAAAAAACTACTTTTTTCACGCCTATTTATGACTCCGATTTAGGCATATTCATTTCTATTGTAAACGTTTCCTAAATATTACAAATTCTACGCTCTGTTGAACATCTAGACCGAAAATACTAAAATTGTAAAGTATCTGCTTACTTTTAAATAGGCATGACATTGCGAAATTCCAATAAATAAATATGTCCGTGACATATTTAATTCATTCAGGCCTTCAATTAAGATTTGCCACTCGACTAGGACTTCAGTCAGAATCAGTTTAGAAAATGGCTACTTTAGAGTAAACAATTAAGTATCTAAATTCCATTTATAAATTACATTTCTTTTAAATTGTCTCGTTATTTATATCATCATCATCAGCCGGGGTTGATCCACTGCTGGATGAAGGCCTCCTCCTGCTTTCTCCATTCTTCTCGGTCCTTAGTTCTTCGCTGCCACGTATTTTCTCCGAACTTGGTTAGCTCGTCTAACCACCGGGTCTTAGGGCGGCCCTGTGGTCGTTAAACATTTCTTGGGTACCACTGTATGACCGCATTCGTCCAACGGTTGTCTGTTCGTCGTGCTATGTGTCCAGCCCATTGCCATTTCATCTGTTTGGCGACATCTACTACATCACGTACCCTTGTCTGCTCCCTTATCCACTGGTTTCTCTTGCGATATCTTCTCGTTATTCCCAACATGCATCTTTCCACGCCTCGTTGTGTTACTCTTAATTTTTGGATTTCCTTTGTGTTAAGGGTCCATGTTTCAGATGCATACGTCAGCACTGGTAGTACACATTGGTTGAAGACTTTTTGCTTTAAGCATAGTGGCAGGTGGCTTTTGAATATAATATTCAGGCGTCCGAATGCACTCCATGCTAGTTTTGATCTGCGGATAACTTCGTCGAACATGCCTCCGTTTATAGACATCTGTTGTCTAAGATAAACATAGCTATGTACCCTCTCGATTTCGGCGCCATTCATATGGATAGCCTTTGGTTGGGCAAAGCAGTTTATTATAACTTTTGTTTTTGTTATGTTCATCTTCAGACCTACAGTTTGGCTTTCGTTCGCGAGTTCCTGCATCCTACTCTGAAGGTCATTTGGGTCTGTTGCGAGGATGACAATATCATCCGCAAATCGCAAGTGACTGAGGAATTCACCATTGATTGGCACTCCTTTCTTCTCCCAGTCAAGTTTCCTGAATATATTCTCAAGGATGGCAATGAATAACTTTGGTGATATTGTATCGCCTTGGCGGACACCTTTGCTAATAACAAACTTACGTGACGGCTTGTGTAGCTTGACATTTGCTGTTGCTCCGTGGTAAATATTTTCCAGGATGTTGATATATCTACTGGGAATTCCTTGGCTATATAGGGAATCTATGATGGATGATTTCTTAACTGAATCGAATGCCTTTTCATAGTCTATAAAACCAAGTTAGAGTGGCAGTCTGTATTCTTGGTGTCTCTCAATGACTTCACTAACAACTTGTATATGGTCCATTGTTCTAAAGCCTCTTCTGAAACCGGCTTGTTCTCTAGGTTGGTTCTCGTCGAGAGATGCTTCCAGGCGCATAGAAAGTACCTTTGTAAAGGTTTTGTACAGGACCGGCAATAGACTTATATGCCTATATTTTTTTTGATCTTCAGGGTCTCCCTTCTTATGAAGGATGATGATGGAAGCATTTTTCTTGGAGTCTGCGATATTTTCCTCATAGAGACAGGTTGTGAACAACCGTGCAAGTACTTCGTTCACAGTCTTTCCAGCTCTCTTCGGAATATCAATTGTTAGTCCATCTTCTCCTGGCGCTTTCCTACTTTTCATGCTCATTATAGCATGCTCTACCTCCCATGTAGTAATTTCAGGAAGTAGGGTTTCATCATCTTCTCCTTTGCTAGTATCTAAATTGGCCTTCGTTTTGTCAGTTTCATCGCTATAGAGGTCACTGTAGAATTCCACCACTCTATTCAACATGTGTTCCCAGTTTCGTATAACTGTGCCGTCATATCCTTTAAGTGCCGTTATTTGCTTTTTCCCTATCGCCAGATGCTGTTTGATTTTGTTTAGGCTTCGTCCTAACTACAGTTTCCTGCACTATCCTCATATTGAATTTACGAAGGTCCCTACGAATATTCCTCCGAAGCGTTTTGCATAAGGCAGAGTATTCAGGGTCATTTGCGGCTTGCAAGTGACTTTTTGTTTCCCTTCGTTATTTTTCTTAAAAATTTATTGATGGGCTAATAATATTGTTTTTATCATAATAATTCGTTAACATTGTCCTACATAAATAAAAACAGAGTCAATACAAAAATGACATTGTTTTTCACTGTAATCGTATGTATCAGCTAGAGTGATTAATATCTAATACACTGATTAATTTATAATACCCTGATTTAAAGATTTATTGAATAAATAAGTAGACAAAAGAGACAGACGATTAATTAATTCCAGATCTCATTCGTTGATTAATAAATACATTTACAATATTATGAATAGAGCTGGCTTAGCTCATCGCGAGTACCGTTCACCTATACAATGCAAACGATTAAAATATTGTAATAAAAAAAGTATTTTGAGGCATTAGTAACTATTTAATTTGATTTAAGGATATTTTGTATGATTACCTGCTATTTATGCCATCGATGGAAGGTTCTCAAAGGAATCTCAATATGAAATTTGAATAACACTGTGAAAAAAATAGCAATGTATATTAGTTCTATAAAATTTTGTAGAACTAAAATACATTGCTATTTTTTTCACCGTGTTATAATGAAGTTCTACCAAGCGAATGCCAATTCGATCAAGAAATTTGAATTGTCGAAATTTTGTTCGATCCTAATTGTTTTACCACTAATGATATCGGTTTCGTCTTTCTGCATCTTCTGGGATTCAATAATCCAAATTTGATTATGTAAAAGTTCTAGTCTCGTAGTTGTTCTAGAACCATTTGTTTCGTATACCTGGTAACTACAACAGTAATAAAAAATCATAAATTAACTATATCCTAATAATGCCATCGTTAGAAATATTATTGAAAATGAAGCTTTTTTAATTAATTTTGAGTGAGTCTCAAGGCTGCGAATGAAAAAGTTCATGTTTATAATCCCCAAAGTCATATTTCCCACCTGTCATTTAACTCACCACAGAAACTAGCAAGTAAAAGTTCTCTGTCTTTTACAAGCGATCTCATCTAGCCCGCATGTGCATCACATTTTGCATTACACATTTCAAACATCAATATAAACTTCGTCATATATAATGGTATAGTAAATAACTCCAGGGGTGTACTCGTTTATTGCAAATTTAAAATTTATTATATACTTACTTTCACTTCAAATAAATACTTTCTTTCACCTAGTCAAGCGATTTTAACTGATCAAACATATTAAATGGAATAAGAAGAAACATGATTATTATATTAACTTTCTCTTGATTAATAAATTGTATCTTTTTTCATAAATATTATTATTAAACTATTACATAGCTGATATTATTTCTGCTAATCAGCTTTTAATTTGTTTCAATTATCCATAGATGGACAATTTTTTTCTACTGCAGTCAGTATGTTCGTACTATTCTCTCTTAATGCAACGTTTTTTTCAAGATTCATTGGCCAATGATGTTAAAAATGTCAAAATATGCTCACTAAATAAGCAAAACTGATTGTATTTGTTAACCAAATAATATAGAATACTAACAGTTTTTTGTGTCTTATATAATATGTACTTGAAAGTGTATTATGAAATTTACTTTAGTAAATTATTGTGATTTTGAAATATGTATAATAAGGATTATGGCTGTTTAGTAAGTTCACGTAGAATAGGCTAAATCCACGTCGAATAGAAATTATTTTGTCTATATTGAGTAATTCCTGTCACGTATTGGCGTAGATAAGTCGAAATTCTTCTGAATTATACGGTGTCTATATATTAGGTAGTTCGGAAAGAAATGACCAATTTTTTCCCGTCATTTAACGTCAGTTTGTCAACGGTGGCCGTTGAGTTAGCACGTCGCAATTTATTGTTTTAATGAAAAAAATGGTCCCCAAGGATGCTTTGAGTAAATATTATAATATATGAAGTTTAATGTGTTCCGAAATATTGGCAGTACGTCTCTGGATAGTTTTGTATGGTAGCGGTTAAGTACATCTATACATGACTACGTTTGCACCTAGCACAAGATTGACGTGTAGTTAGGATTTATGTAAGGAATATTGAAGCAGAAAATGAAAGCTTATTTAGTAATTTATTCAAAATTGCATACTCTACCGTTAATCTTACGTAGATAAATTTTCTACGAAATGTTAGAATATGAAATCTTTAGCTATGATAACATATAGTTGTTTGGTATAAAATTGCTTTTGAAACATGGCTTTCATCAATCAGTAGTTCGTCATAGTGTTTTAGATTCATTGGCTTAAACATAAGCTACGAACTTTTTATATTTATCCCCTATTTCATACTGAAAACATACCATTAAGACTCCGTGTGGTTAATTACTGACTTCTATATATTATATCAGCACGAATTTTCCGAACCATATTTGAAAAGAGCGGTTAGGCGACCCATTAAAATCAGTTCAATGATGTTTAAATTATTAAACTATGGTTTTGAAAAATAAAGGTAATATATTCGTTATTAAGTTGAGCTATTCGGTCGGTTGGAAGACGATCGTAGACTAACTTAACAAATATCGTCTGTTGGTTGAATTGGCATTCACTTGGTAAAACTCCATTTATAACACGGTGGGAAAAATAGCAATGTATTTTAGTTCTACAAAATAATTTTGATAGCTATTTCGGCTCACGCCATCGTCAGAACTATGCTTAAACGAACATTTGCTTATCTATATATAGCTGTGTATAAAAGGTACACGATACATCTTCTCTCCTGTTTTAACGACCTAGCGTGTTTCTTGCTCGCAATAAAACTAATAATCGTAAATGAAACTCAAAAGGTGGCTATATTAATAAGTTTACATATAGCACGGAAATGGTCTATTACAGAAACAAAGAAACACCCCGCAGAGGATTAAGCAATGGTGATCGACATATATTAGTTTTTTCGTTAAGAATCCTGATGGATGGCGTGAGCCGAAATAGCTATCAACTATATTTAAAAAATAACTTTGTAGAACTAAAATACATTGCTATTTTTTTCACCGTGAAATATCGTCTGCTTTGAAATGTAGCATAGATGTGAACTTCTAGTTTATACACGTTTATATGCGGGACTAAAGAAACGAAACGGTCTTTCTATTTTATTCTACTTATCTTATGCATTTCTGTAAAAATTTAAGTCGATAAGCACGGCTTATGTCTGCAATAAAAGCAGTTAATACATATCAGCTATGTATACGCAAGTACAATAATATTACTATCAATCCGCTTAGAGCGGTTTCCTGCTTAGAAAGGATTAAGTAGGAATTAATGCTGGAAATTGTTTTAGAATTATGTTCAGCGGACATGTCAGGAGAGAATGTACCGTACGTTTACTAATCTATGCATCGAAAGAAATTCATTTGCATACGTGTTTGTAAATTGATTTGCAATATGCATATATCGTTTTTGCTATGGTTCGTACACGGATGGAACTTGATTCATTATGGTAAATAAGAAAATATTGATCGATAGAAAGAATATTTTTCAGCAAAGAAAAAGCTTGATCGCTAGGGTTGGCCGCGACTGTACAATAATAAACGAATAAAGCTCAATCATCCCGGTTGACATATAATTGTTCAATAATTTTTTTGAAAATATTTGGCGACCCTAGTTAAACCTAATTTGCCAATACTGAAGCTTCATTCACTATGCTTTATCGAAGTTGGCGATAATTTATTTTTCAACGTTAAAAACCTTCACTATATTATTTATGATATCAACTGAAGGTGCGTGATGGAATTTCAATATCAAATTTGAATTTTGTACGATTCCACATGTTTTGTTACTAACGACCCGGGTTTCGCCTTTAGGCATCGTCAGGCATTCTAGCACACGGATGCAACAGAACTGGCAAGTTCAGTTAGTCAAAACATGTGGAATCGTACAAAATTATAACAATTCAAATTTCATCATATTACAACATATTTTTACATTTGAATCCAGAGAACGACGACTTATTTGCAACGACCTATATTCTTATTTTATTTAATATATTGTGTCGCATTTCTTGTATTGGCTTTTAGTATTGTATAATAATTCTTGCAGCCATTCTATATAGCCATAAAATCTTCGATGGGGATACTTACAAGTTCAATAAGACGATTCGTGATGAGATTAAATGATCAATGCTGAAGTACTTCATTCAGCAATGATCATACTCCGCATAGAGTTATCATTTAATTCTTAGTAACATTGTTTTGATATTTATTATAATACTTATAAGTAACTGTATACTTTTGAATTCATCACATGTATATATTATATTCAGGTTTAACTAATGATTATAATTTATGTTTTTATACCTTCATCTTGACACTCAACATACCATGTAACGTTACTAAAAAGTTACGTAAAATAAACCTCTTTCAAAGTGTAATATTTGTGGACTTGATATTAAAATATACAATAAGACATTCAAACGCCCATTGAATACAAATAATCGTCACATTTCGTGGAATAAATAATGAAACGTCTATAGATAAAGACGAATGTTACTTATTTTAGAAATCTGAGATGTTATAATGACTGGTTAGTAAACGTGGTATCTCGGCGTGCATTGTGTATGTCTTGTACATGTAAAAAAAATGAAATAACACTCATGTCTTGAATAATAAAATTAATTAACTCTCGTAGTGAGTGAATAGTCGACAGCCGGTTGTGGTTTTAATCTTTACAATCGTCAACAGGAAGTAGGGACTTAACATTTGTGGCAGACCAGATGTAAACCCAACGCCTTTGCAAATGAGAATTTTAAGTCATTAATATTTAATTAAATTGTTATTATTATTGCTAATGCCGTTTCGCAAATGATACCATCATATAAAAGTACATATATTTTTTTTATAATGTATCTTTCAATTGTGAATTACATACTAAGATTATATTTTATGACCCATTTAAATGTGCAATTTTAAATTCAATAATATATTTTATCACAGCAGTCAAGTAATTGTTAATATAAACGATGATGGAAATAGTTGATAAATAAGTTAGTAATAAAATAAAAGTATTGAAATAGAAATAATAAAAAGGGTTTTATTCTCAAAAGAGATGAATAATAACCTTATGTTCGCTCGAAATTCTTCATCGAAGAAGCTTTCATTTAAGAATATGTACTAGAATTATAGCACGGTGAAAAAAATAGCAATGTACTTCAGTTCGACAAAATAATTTTTTTTAATATAGTTGATAGCTATTTCGGCTCACGCATCGTCAAAACTATGCTTAAGCGAACATTTGCTTATCTCTATATATAGCTGTGAAGAAAGGGTACCCAATACATATTCTCTCCTGTTTTAACGGCCTAGCTTGTTTCTTGGTCGCAATAAAACTAAAAATTGTAAATGAAACTAAAAAGACGGCTATATCAATAAGCTTACATATGGCACGGAAATTGTCTATTACAGAAACAAAGAAGCAACCCGCAAAGGGTTAAGCAATGGTGATCGACATATATTAGTTTGGTCGTTAAGAATTCTTGTAGAGCTAAAATACATTGCTATTTTTTTCATCGTGTTATAATGGAGTTATACTAAGTAAATGCCAATTCAATCAATAATACTAGTAATTTAGTAATTATTTTACTAAATTTAATTCTGTGGCGTAGTTTTAATTACGGTATTCTAATTTGGTTTTAATTTTATAGTGCGAATAATAATAATGCTTAGGAAATATCGTGGCATCATGGTTTCTAAGCTATTTGATAAAATAATAAAATGACCATGACCTTATAATTGAATGTAGTACTTTATTGCGTTGCCTTAGAGCAGGCAATAGGCAGCAAGTTGGAAATAGAGTGCACTTTATGAGCCTCCATTAATTTGGACTATAAGTACGTCATTCGACACCCAACTCCGCGCACTAATGGGGTCCTGCGAGCGAAGCAATATTTTAAGTCTTTTCACAAAAAATAGCACAAGCCAGCATTATTATTTCGTTCCGCCATTTTGCTGTCACGGTGACGTGTAGCCAGGGAACATTATGATGTTATTGTGTAGCCCGGATGCGTTTTCTTTGTTTCGAATTAATTATGTCGACGCATTGTGCGATCTATGAATAAATATATATTAAAGCTATCATTATCAGATGTTTGGAGGTGGAGGAATATCTCATCGTGGCAAAAAGTACTGTTAACGATGTAAATCAAAATATCAATTGTAAACTACTGTCCAAATCATAGTTTTATTTTATTGCTTAGAACATGCACGTTGCTCTTTCTTCATATATTATAAAGTATATAACATAATTGCCTTTTTATTCTTTTCTAAGAATTATTAACATATGAAACTAACTGAAAATAAATTTATGACCAAACAAGTTTGTGATTTCACACTAGATAATTTATCGCTTTTAATGTGTTAACTGTCACTTCTTGATGGAATGCCGTGATATTTTAAATAATAGAAACCCATTTTTACAATTAATTTCCACAATATATCTTATGATCAGTTTCTCGCATCACGAGCATGATCAACTTCAGTATATCCTGATCATAAAATATAATGTGGAAATAGGTACTAAAAAAGTGCTTTATAGATTTAAAATTAGATAATTTGAACAAAAAATATTTTAACCTGATCAGGAAAACACGGTGAAAAAATAACGTCGGAACTATAGATAGTTCCGACGATGCGTGAGCCGAAATAGCCATAAACTATATCTTATAAAAAAATGTGTAGAACTAAAATACATTGCTATTTTTTCACCGTGTTATATTGGAGTTCTACTAAGTATATACCAGTTCAATCAATAAACTGATCAGGAAAGTTAATTAGCTCAAATGTAAATGTCATCCGAGATTGCAAAATTAGACGCAAGCTTACGTCGCATTGAAAAAAATCTAGCCTAAATTGGGAAAGATTTCTTATCCAATATAATACCCTAACTATTACCACATCATTTGATCAGATTTTTAGAAAATGCTCGTGGCAACAATCAAAAAATATATACACCAAATGAACTCGAATCATTCCTAATCAAACTCTATATGTATTTTTTTCCATTATATTGTGTTTTCAATTATCAGTTTCTCAAATATCTTTGTTATAATTAATATTTTTAAATTTTTATGGCTGATGAAAATTGGTAAATCGGTCTAATTTTGTATTTTTTTTTCAGTTTATATTACCTGATCGTTCTGACTTTAAATCATTCATATAAATAGTTATCTGTCCGACCGTGGTTTTATTTTACGATACTTCTACATAATATGTGTGTGGTTAAGACAGCGGGTCGAGGGCAATAGAGAGTTGTTAAAGATAGAAGACATAACTCCTATTGCATGCACTTAAAATATTTATATCTTAGCCATTTATTATTGTAACAGAAAGAGTAAGATATGTAGCGGAAACGTTTTAACATCAGTACGTCAGTTCATGTGAATGTAGCTTTAGTTATATTTAAGAGTAGACATCTCGCTGTAATAGGGTTGGAAGGTTTGGTCCGGACGATAGTTAGAAAAACTATTTTTCAACGTTATTTCATGGTTGAAGAAAGCGTGTTCGCCGTCGAAGCGCTACGCCACTTGACTTCCAATCTAAAAAATACTCTGGCCGGACATTGTTTTGTTCTCCGGTCGAAATTAGCCGCGGCAGTAAATCTTAATCGAAAAGCGGTTTCTTGCTGCCCTCCGCCGCCCTTCCCGTGCGCCGCCCCTGAGGCCCTATCATTACGGAACACAAAGGGCGCACCGGGCAATCTTTGCGGCTAGTTGCTTTTATTATACGCGGAACCAGAGCCGTAATCAGGTTTGAACGACCAGATTAATTAATATAAATATAAATATCAATCATTAATAGTTTTATTGTAAATTATTTGGTGATTTAACTGGTAAAGCTTAAAATCTCGTCAATTTTCACGTCAATAACAATTTTATTTCAAGCTTACATCATTAAAGTTCACAATTACTTAGACGACTCACAAGTGATTGCTAAATTGTATTATATAATATATAATATTCAACATTATTTTATCATTAAAATGAAAAAAAAATTCCTTGTTTTTTTTTAAATGAAGACACAGTAATTTAATGGCGTATTGTATTAATAAATAATCTTTGGACGACAATTTGCTATTTCACGTAGAAATTTAAATTGAGTTGGTAACTTAGAAATAATTTTGGCCGTTTTTGGGTAAACAGTACGAATTTGAATTATTGCCGAGTTTTTCAAAAAAACTTCTATGAATTTGTGTTGAAATAAGCTATAATTTTTTATACACAGAGTATCAGATATGTGCCAACGAATAGAAAAGCACCGGTAAGGAAACACAATATTAGTTACAATTTAGTTACAAAAAAGATCGTTAATGAAAATTATCACAGGCAATTGAGTTTAGTATTATTAGATTGATATTGTTAAATTTGTTTTGGCTGTAATTTACTGCTTGCCTAGGGGTAAGTGTTTTCCTTTAATTAATAACTTTAATATATATACGATGCTAACTGTTTATTTTACGTCAGTTCTGTTGCATCCGTGCGATAGAATGCCTGAAGATGCCGAAAGGCGAAACCCGGGTCGTTAGTAACAAAACATGTGGAATCGTACAAAATTGTAACAATTCAAATTTGATATTGAAATTCTATGTACAAGGCTGTAAATTTACTGTTAAGTACTATGGATAAATGTGCTGTGTTACACGTTAGTATTTTACTTTATATATTTCCTGAATCGGTCCTGTCTCTGTTCCCAATCTTCAGTCCCAGCTTGCGGAACGGGCGTCAATAATGCTGCGTGCTGCGTGCAACCAAATAATTCCTACTAACTACAAACGTGCAATTATAGTATAGACATCTCGTAGATGAGAAAAACAACTTTGCCCCGATGTGAATTAATGTGAAATTGCCCGCGGCAGGTTAAGAGGCCAATGAAAATGATCCCGGGAGCATGACGTGCGATGACTCTTTTTGTCATGTCGTATGACCTAACAAAACACATAAAGATGTCTTGAAAATGTTGTCATATGTCATTCGAATTGGATGAACGTATGCAATGAGAGAAACATTACTTTAAGGTAATTATCATAGGTGTACAACCATAAAGCTATGTTTATTGTAACCAAAAGTGAAAGATGTAGTAAAATAATTTGACAGCTTCATGATATATTTTTGAAATATCTTATTAATGTTCATATAATAACTCATTTCCGAAGAATAATCGCCGTCATATTTCAAGGCCCGGCAAACATTATTACAGTAGAACCTCGATTTTACGTTTTCCAAGGGACCCTGAAAAAATAACGGTAATTGCGGGAAAGCTTCAAATAATAATAAACAAGTATAATCGTCAAAAACATTTCTTTATTAGTTACTTGTACATACTGTATATAAAATTTATTTTTAAAAAAAGTCCTTTATGTTCGTTTGCTTCTTTGTTATTTGGCACTTTAATCGGAACAAAGACTTATTACTAAACTTGTGACTTAAAGTTTTATGTACAGGAATAATTATTACCATGAATTTTAAACAACTCTACATTTGCATCATAAACAATAATACGCGTGTGGTGGATTTCAACCCAAAAAATAGCACATGCGTCCAATGCGTTACGTCTCACATGTACAGCGGATTCCAACGTATCTAGACACAACACCTGCCCTCGGCTGTGTCAAACTTGCTTGCCGAGATACGGAGAAATATGCAATAAAAACGGTCAAGCGGGATAATATTTGTGACGGGACCAAAATATTTAGACGGCTTATTGAGGAAATCGGGGAATCGGGAAACGGTTAATGCGGGATTATTTAGCATTTTTCTTATGGGTGTTTGGGCGGGACTATAAAAAATAAGCGTTCCAGCCGAGAAAACGTATTATGCGAGAACGGTTGATCGAGGTTCCACTGTATCGAATTGAAAACAGATGCAAACCGACTTTAGGCCTATTTTTCTATTTATCAAACATTATTTTTATGAAATTAATATGTATTTAAAGGAAACAAAGAAAATTATAGACTGACAGTTAAGCTTTTAATTCCAAATATTACAAAAGAAACCAAAAGTATGGAGCAAGTCGTAATGATATTTGAGTTTTATATAAAACAACTGAGCCTCGTTGATATATATATGGAACGTAAGCCGATGAGCATAATATTCATATAGCTGTGTTATTTTATCACTTACGATATCGAGTGAAGGTTCGTGATGGAATTTCAATATCGTTCGAGATCTATACAATTTCACATGTTATGTTCGGCTCATGCCCGGCAAAATACCGACCAACGGCATGGATGCATGAAAATGTCGAAAAATAAAAACCGGATAGTGAGTGAAAAAGCATGTGGGAGTTTACATCGTTTTAAAGACTCACACTTGACTTCTTATAGTTGTCATGTATGGGTAACATCACTTGTATTCCTATCAGCCACATCCCAAAAGATAAAAAAAAATCACAATATGGAAGTAATATGAAATAGTAATATGTATGCTATTATACGAAATTGGTTTGGGCTGCGATTTAATAAGTATTTGGTTCTACGAGAAATTAGAACTAACAATTATTAGAGCTTCCTTGACGTGAAGCCGAAAAAGCTATAAAAAACGAATTTTCGTATAAATTTCTTGTAGAACAAATTACTTTGCTATATTAAGATATTAAACGAAAATAATGACTTGTAGCGGAAGGATAACACGTGGACTTAAGAAATTTTATAGAAAGAAAATATAGTAACACGGTAAAAAAATAGCAATGTATTTTAATTCTAAAAAAATATTGCTATTTTCTAGTTCTAACAAGTAAATGCCAATTCAATCAATGAAAATGTATTCATTTGAAATTGATATTCAGAAATAAAAGACAGGAAGTATTGTGGTACCGATGAAATAAAAGAAAGGTAAATCAAAGAATGTGACATCTTAACAAGAGAATAATTGACTATTCTATCGAAGTACTTTTTGATATAGCTTAAATACGTATCGCTTTACCTGCCATTTTAATAATTTTAAAACTATTACAATATATCAGACAAATGATAAGTTTTTTAATTATTGAAATCGTCTTACAGATTTTTGAATCTAATAGGACACTGGCATTTTAAACAAAAAATATTTTTGTACCTTAAGTGAATACTTAAAAAAAATGTTTCAGAGATAACTTACTTCTGACAGCTCTTACAACATAGCCCTGATTAGATGGTATTATGGATTTTTTTTTCTATATCGGATGATGATTTACTATAACGTTATTTAGCCATCAAAAATGAAACGGAAAGCTTTAGGCTAGACAGCAACTATGGACTCTTTACAACAGAATATTAAATAATTTATATAAAGTTTTTAACTCTCCTACATGTATTAAAATGAAATTGAAAATCTTAATACTATTTATATGGGGAAGTATTCTATTATACAATGGATCTCTAAGGCGTGACCAGCAAACACTGCGATTACTATCAATCCGGTGTGAAACGCTGAGTTGATCAATTTTTACAATAAATAACAATATTTAAAAAAATATGAGATTTACGTAGCTTTATTTACAATTCGTTGGACAAATGAGAATGAGTATATCCGTAAAAATATAAGATCAATAACAACAACAAAAAACACTGCTCAATAAATGTCAATTGTATTCAATTTATTTTCAAGTTTTCGAAAAAATTACGACTTTTTTGGATCAATTCAAAAGAAACAGACAATAAGGAAAACTCGTGTAATAAGCAAGGCTTCAAAATGTTTCGTCTAATTGCTTCGCAATAGAAGGACAGCGTTAAAAAAGCCTATACAAAAATTTCTATATTTTTTATGGTTATATTTGTCATAAACTGAAATACAGCCTTCGAGTTTTTATGTAGGCCTATTTCACGTCTTAAATAGCCTCGCTTTTATGGGCGGCCTATAAACTTTAGAAACATTTAGTTGCCTTGCCAGCCATTTGTGTGGCACTTTTATTTCCTCTCCACTGGAAACTTCTTTGTAAATAAAATGCTTTCAGCTTCGAAGTATTTAGGATTTGTGGTTTTGTTCAATCGTTACATAATGGTCCAATCACTGGATATAGAATAACTACGAGTTTACTTAAGGTGGAATGAAATGGTAGTTGGTTTCGAATGAATAATATGTTGGATAAATAAAACAGAAATGAAGGTTGTTTTTGCAGTCGTTGCAAAGCAACTAGTAAATTAATGCGTCGCCAAGCTTGCAATATATACTATTCTCAACTTATTTTCATGACGTGTTGTCACGTACCCTCGATAAATTATGAAGACGCTATGCATTAGTGGTGTGACGGAATGAAGTAAAATCGTCATAGTAATTTAATTCGCATTTTTTAAATCAAAGCTTTTGAAAACTAGAACAAAACGAAAATAAGTCAAATAATTTTTGAGCTTTTTGCAATATTGCTATATTTACAGTTATCAACGGTACTCCATGTTGTATCCAACACCACACCCACGGCTTCACACTCTTTACAAGGCGTATTAATTTTCAAGGAAAAATCCTTGAGATTTGTTTGCATTCACTCAAGTGTATAGAAACATCATTGATATCTTGTAAAATAATTGAATCTCAAGCAACAAACAATCGGTCGCTTACTGGCCGAACTGTGTAGTTGGTTATTTTTTTATCCAGAGTTACAAGCAGTTCTTGTAACCCGCAATTTTCTTTGAAAGAGTCAAAATGCTATTCTCAAATTTTGTTCCTTCGCATGATTAAAAATGTATGATTAAATATTTTAAAGAGCAATTCCTGCAACAGAAATCGATTGCTGGACCGTAAAAAGGTTTCCATATAATATTACATATTATTCACACGAGTGAGCTAAATATTTTCGTTTTTTTTCAACATTTGTAGAAGCTTTGGTAAAGATTTCTACTTTGGATATTTGTAAACTTTCCTAAAATTCTGGCAACTTGTAAAAGAACGAAGCAACTTGCAGTGCAAAGTACTGCTTCTTTGAAAGTCGGCGCTTTAGAAGTAAAGCGTCGGCAATGGTCAACCTTTTCTTAACAAACACCATATTTATCGAAGAAAATATTGAAACTATCTGCTACAGCGTCAGCTGATTACAAATATCTTTCTGGTAGATTGAAATATTTTATTTTTAACTGCATTTTACTTTTATTTTAGAGATGATTAAGGACTGTATAAATACAGTGAAACCTCGATTTTACGTTTTCTATGGGACCCTGAAAAAATAACGGTAATTGCGGGAAACGGTGAATGCGGGAAAGCTTTAAATAATAATAAACAAGTAAAATCGTAAAAAACATTTATTAATTAGTTACTTGTACATACTGTGTATAAAATTTATTTTTTAAAACAGTCCTTTATGTTCGTTTGCTTCTTTGTTATTTGGCACTTTAATCGGAACAAAGACTTATTACTAAACTTGTGACTTAAAGTTTTATGTACAGGAATCATTATTACAATGAATTTTAAACAACTCTACATTTGCATTATAAACAATAATACGCGTGTGGTGGATTTCAACCCAAAAAATAGCACATGCGTCCAATGCGTTACGTCTAACATGTACAGCGCATTCCAACGTGTCTAGATATAACAACTGAACTCGGCTGTGTCAAACTTGCTTGCCGACATACGGAGAAATATGCAATAAAAACGATCAATCGGGATAATATTTGTGACGGAACCAAAATATTTAGACGGTTTATCGAGGAAATCGGAGAATCGGAGAATCGGGAAACGGTCAATGCGGGATTATTTAACATTGTTCTTATGGGAGTTAGACGGGACTATAAAAAATAAGCGTTCCAGCTGGGAAAACGTATTATGCGAGAACGGTTGATCGAGGTTCCACTGTATATATTTATCTACAATATGTTTAAAAAAAAAAAAAATGTTCTCTTCTGTGGAACATTTGTCACCAAGATTTTCTTTATCACACCAGTCTATTTATGTGTTCCATATCATCCTAGACTCCAGATAGCATTAACTGAGTATATTTTATCTTTGGTCATAATTGATCTTCTAGGGCGACGAAACCCATACAAACAGTAAAAAAAGCAATCATGATTCAGGACCACTAACAGATTCAAAGCCATTCCATCGTCTCTTGTTTATTTTTAATATTTCATTCTTAAATCATGTTTCATAAAAAAAATACACTGTAATTAAAATTATTCTACTATGAAAAGAACACAAATATTTAAGTTATATAACTTAAAGTAAACAAAGATATCCGAAATAAATTATTGTCAATTTAACAATAATCAATTTTAAGGCGAATGATATCTTCAATCTCATACCAATTCGTCTGGTAAAAAAATGTAATTTTATAGATAAATATGAAGCAACGATAGAAAAAATTATCGTATGCTTTTAAAAATTATATTGTTTGTTTGAGAATATGTCAAAAGAAATACACTACACCCAGTCCTTTTTTTACGCGAATTCGAATATACGCGATTTTTTTGGACGGCAGCGCTACATTTTTTTATGCGCTTCACTCATTTTTACGCAATTTTTTCCCCAAATTTGTTGTAAAGAAGACATTTATATACGATGCTAGGCATGTAAGTTTCATTATTTTTTTAAATTAAAAAAAATGTGTATTTTTAAAACATAATTTTGTAAAGCATTCCATTTTTTTTAAATACACATACAATTGCCAAATGTTGACAAGTGTATCGGATATTATGCGAATTTATGTTTTACGGTGTGTAAAGAAATATAATGCAATTGCGTAAAATCATTTTTTTTGCGCGCCTTTTTCTGGAATCAGTGTATCGCGTAAAAAAAGGACTGAGTGTATTGGAATTTCCTCAGCACGATTCTATTATATTATATTAAATGTAATAGAAAATAATTTTGCATTTATGTATGACAAAAAGTAGGACTAGAAATGAAAGAAAAAACAAATAAGAGCCACTATTCTCATCAAATATTTCCGGAACAAACTGCTTTTAATAAAGTAAAAAGCTTCGAATGCATTTTCTTATTTTAGTTTGGAAAAGTAAGTTGAATTGCGCTGCACAAGATTTATCCGTTCCCTACACAGAAGGCTGTGGTATAAAAAATGTGAACAAGTACGAGACGTAACTTAAAACTTTTACGTAGAATGTTTTCAACTACCAACAAAAGCGGAGGAAGCGAAACGGTTAATCATTTAAATGGTTTTAATTGTTGAATCTGCTACAAACTTTTTTTTGATCTTTTTTTGCTACGGGATGTCAGCAATGATGTTGGAAATCGTTTCATGGTCTACTTCCAGGTTGCCACCGTGGATAGTAGTGGAATTCTCAAGCTAACCAAGATCTTCCTTATATTATATGATAACCAAGATGATAATGTTCGTATTCGTGAAGAAGTATCCTTTTCTATGTTATTTATTTCAGCTACTCCATGATTGCTTTAGAGTTTACTAACCTTATAGACAAGTAAATTGTCAATTGATGGCATTAAATGTATAATAATATTTATAACGTGATTATAAACAATCTTCAATTAAAATGTTAGTGTTAAACAATAAAAACCCATCTTCAATGTATTTTTTTATCTTGTCTTTTCATCAAGAACTTTTCATCACGTTACTGAAGTGAAGAAGTTAAAACTATAAAAGTAAAATGTTATTAGTATCAACACTCACATATCGTGAAAGTGAATAAACCAGAAAAAAAATATGTCGGATTTGTATGATTGAAATTATGTGAATTGTATTGATTGAATTTGCATTTACTTGGAAGAACACCATTATAACACGGTGGAAAAATAGCAATGTATTTTATTTCTATATTTTTTTTTATAAGATATAGTTGATAGCTATTTCGGCTCACGCCATCGTCGGAACTATTCCGTAGTTCCGTAGTTCCGACAATGGAAAGAAAATTTTGTAGAACTAAAATACATTGCCATTTTTTCACCGAGGTATGTAAATTGTCTTGTCAATCATGACCAGGGTCTCGCATTTCGGCATCATCCGGCACTCTTTCACATGTATGCAATATATCTGGCGAAAGTTGGATAGGGTTTCAAGAATTCAAATTTAATCTTTAAATTTCATCAAGCACGCTCAGTCGGAGTTAGATGTGGAGCGAAATAATTGTTATAATAACGCGCAGTCATCATATCATTATAATTTATGATCGCATACACACACTTGAGCGATCTAATATGTATGCTTCTATACGAAGACTTATTTTCAGGAGCTCTCATTTCGACCGCTATTAATCGGAGTAAGGAATCGAAAATTGGGGTACCTGGACCTCCTACAACCGCACCAAAACGCAAAACTATTTTTTGAAAAATGGAGTGACCATTGATCCTTTCAACGGTCTCGTATATAAACGAAGTCCTTAAGTAATAAATTGTATATAAAGTGTTTTGAATTGTCAAGTAAGATTTCACGGGGTAGAAAGATGACAAAGATTTTTTTATGAAATCGTTTATGAACTAAAAATAAATATTGAAAATTTTTTTAATAATTATTGATATTCAATGGACTAAACGTCGTATTCCGTGATATTAATGTGCATGACGACTGAAATTTCTTCCGCCCATCCGATCCTTAAAAAACTTGACGTAGTGAGAGAAATGAGCAAATTTTTAGTTTTGTTCTAGAAGAAGAAGAAGAAAATGTGTTGTAACGAGTTTATTCAGAATTGGTAGTAGGCGAAGCTTATAAAACAATGAAAAAAATAAACAAAAATAAGTATTAACCGATTTACTTGAAAAACAATATGATTTCATTATT
Source organism: Himalopsyche japonica (assembly GCA_028555115.1). Lineage (NCBI taxonomy): Eukaryota > Metazoa > Arthropoda > Insecta > Trichoptera > Rhyacophilidae > Himalopsyche > Himalopsyche japonica. The sequence goes on along the minus strand of JAHFWJ010000428.1, from coordinate 555,700 downwards.
CATGATGAATAATACCATATTTTGTAACGATTATATGTAAACAATTTAATAAAGCAAAAATATCTTTTAATAAATTATCATGCATAAATCTCGCATTAATGTATATTATTTTTATTAATGCGAGTTTTTCGACTGTGATTTTATCAGACATAATTAATAAATTATTCATTCTTTAATACAGACAATAAAAGATATCTCAAATTACATCGCTATGACAATGAAAATAGGTTTAAATATTGTAAGCCATGATAATTAATTCGTACATTTATCACTCGAAATATTTCTGCAGTTACCATTGTGATAAAAATAATCAATTACGTAAATTTCATTTATTTATAAATGGCAATAATATTTCATTTTACGTCAATGAATTTAATGATTCTGGTGTCACGTTGTGAACTACCTGTCTATTAATCATACATTTCAACTCAAACCATGAAGTCAAATGTATACTATTATATATCATTGTGGCATATATGTACCTAAAGATACCATTTTTAGGAAAGTGTCTATTTTATCTGGAACAAATATAAACACGGCTTAGATACACTAGCTTAACTGGTTTTTTTTTATATATTTAAAATATCACATTTATATTTCTTGGTATATGTAACGTCATAATTAATTAATTCTTGTTTTTTTTGTAAGGTACTGACTATTGCACATAGTTTTATAATTAAATGATTGATTATTCGAAATTTACGTTATTTTTTAACAACAGTGAAAATTCTTACTCTCGGTTTGCCGTGATAACAAAATCAAGTAATTTCCGTTAATTTGATCATAGTCACACGAAGTAAATAAAATGAATATGTGTTACATTTTATTTTTCTGTCCATTGATGCTTTTGGGAGAATCTCGGGAAGCTAGTTTGTTCATTAAAATAGTGTATATGTATATTAAACCAGTTAATGAATGACTGATTTTCATATTATCTTAGCACAATCGAGATAATTTTCTATTTCAATAATTATCATTATAAAAAAATGTATCCTGGCGTCTTTTGAACCGATGCAGACAGATAACGTATCGAGATCTATTAACGAGTGTGGTTTAACCTAAATCATTTGATGATCTAACATTATAATAACACAATTTATTATGAACCTGATTTATTAATTCACGTAATATTGGGTCATCTTATAGTTACATACACCTATCCCTCGATTTACATGGTAGATAGGTTCCTGAGAATAACGTGTAAATCGAAATTGTATATTTCTAATGAAAAACCGTGTAAATCGAAAAGTACACAAAAAACGCATAATTTGGTTGTTTTCTAAAATACATAAATAAAACAAAATTATTAAAACGTGTAAATATACATATTCTTTTTTTAATTAAATACACATAAAACATATATAGAGGAACAAAAAAATGAAATCCAAAAGATACATAAAAAAAATTATTGCAATGGTATCACAAATCACCGTCAATCTCTTCTTCGTGACTGTTTCAAAGTAACTTTCATCACTAGAAATATTTTGAGAACATTGTTCCAGTTGATAATAGCCAATTATTTTCAATGTTCTTTTTAATCCGTTTAAAAGCGAAAATGTGTAAAAAAAAGTACCGTGTAAATCAAGAGATAGGTGTATTTTTAATGCAGAAAGATTCAGGTATACTGACACTCTTCATCATTACATTAGCTGATGTGACTGACAAATATTCAAAATCAGCACTTCCCGCTTAAAGTCAAGTAAGTAGAAACATAACAAGATATTATATTAATATTGTAAACTGTTCCTTAAATATCTATATACTTTTGAGTTACTGTTAAACTCACAATTTGAATACAATGCAGTTGATAAATAATGCATTTTTAGCGTAGACTCGTATACAATGCACATGAAACTGAATGGAAAATAAAAATATTATAATGCTGGAAATACGCAAAGCATCCGGGAAATAATATCCAGCTCAGTACGTTCAATGCATACTTCATAGAAGTTGTTATACGCCAACTCAATATCGGTTCTCCGTGCTATGTGCGCTCGAATTTTTACTGCCTATCCAATATATGAGAGACCATTCGATGCATGCGGCGTTTGGGTGATACTCAAACCGTTTTATTTGATATAATATAAATAATAATTGCCGTCATTTATACTTCTACTCATCGCCCTGAACGCCTGCCTCTACAAGAAACAGTCACCCTGAATCAATACCAGAGAAAACAATATTGATTCATTTGACGCTAGGTTAATATTGCTCAAGTAACATATTTATAATATGGTAAAATAAATATACGTAGGATTTTGTATACACAACGTTTAAAGCTACTGTTACTGTGAGGTCGATGCAATATGAGACATTTATCATTTGAAATATTTTGTCACAAAACCAATATTATTTGATAAAAAAGTGGTGTCATAGACGCATGAATATTCATAATATTTTGGTCCCTTATCTTAAATGTTTTAATGATATACATTAACTTATATTCTCATTTCAACGTACCATTATATTTAATCAATACGAGAGTATAAAGCTTATGAAAAATAATTATGGGATATAAATAAAGTATGTTAAAAACAACGATACAGACATAAGATAACTCGGTTTATTTTTTTCTATTGTATATGGACGCATTGCACTGGAATTCTTAATACATCCGATCCGATTTTGGTGCTACTGTTACTTAAACTGTCGTAATATACAATAATATGTTATAGTTTGAATTCGTAAACTTTCGAAATTGAAATCCCACATTCTTATAAATAAATATTATGAAACTTTAAAAAGAATTTTAAAGTTTGCTTGTACAGTCTTATGTTTTTGAAGACAGTATTTATAGTTCATATATGTAGTAATAAAAAAAATCATAAGAAAACTGGATTTGAGCTCGAGTTACTAAATAATGTACATATAGAAAAGTGGCATATTTCATGGTAATGTAAAATATGAAAGCATTTGGGTGGATGTCTGTCTGCATATGAACATATAATATTATTATTTAAGTTTAACGAAGTTGTTTGACCAATTTTTGAATGATTTTTTTCGTCTGTTACTCATTAATATAAAAAAATATCGAAGTAGGAAGTAATTATAATAAGGTGGAATGTTTGCCAAAAGATTATTAATGTAATAAATATATTGCTATACAGTAAGTAATATTCAAATAAATCATCATTGATTCTGTGGCGTGTGATTCATACGAGCTATTCATTATAACATCTTGGAAAGTTTCTATAACAATAAAAGACAATTCGTTCAGTTGGACAGTGGTACACAACTCATGTAAATGGTCAATTTATCAATTTTGTAATTTCTCACGGGCCACCGACGAATACAGTGTTAAAAATTATGATGTATTGTGTAGTAATAGACGAGATATACGTTTTATTATTTTGAATTTAATAGTATAATTGCATAATTTTACTAGCTTCTTGAATCGTTTCCCACCTAGCATTATGTATATATTTGCACGGTGGAACTTGGTTTCAACTGCGTGTGATATTCCAACACAGCATGCATGTTGTGTCGCGTTCAATGTTTGTATGATATCCTCAGTACGTCACTAAGGTTATCATTGTTCAAGCGGCTTTTGTGGTCAGACTTGTTTAGTTGAAGTAAGGAAAAGACTTTCTCGCATATGTGGGAGTTTCCGAAAAAAGTAACACACAGCGCATCCTTCTTATATAGGGTGATAAACTGTTATTCGGAACGACATTTTCAAAACTTTTTCATTAGGTTTTCTGTCAGTGACGATACAAATTGTATTCCTTTCTTCACCAACATTTTTTCACACGACAAACATAAGATTTATCCATATTTAACGAAAAAATATAAAGTTATTGATAATGTGGTCAGCAGTACTAATTACTTTTTCATTAATTTTATTACAAATGCCATGGGATGTATGCAGCTCACGGGCCGCGATTTGTGTATCACTGAGATTCCACCAAGAAGTGACATTCAACACAATAAGTTTTATCAGAGAATACTCCATAATGAAATCGGTGAAAATTTTATATTATCTCAGATGAATATAATGTTAATTTACTTTTCAACTATTTCATTAAATCTAAGCTAAAGATCACGAGATTTTAGATAATCATTAATTAATAATTACGCTAAATATTTTTTCATGTTAGGTGAAATGAATTTATAATTACCCATGTCCAAGGGTTGAACCACAACTAGATGGTTAAAATAATCGATGTGATAACGCTTTTACCATTAGACCACATCTAAGACCGAAATTTCACGAGAAAGTTATATATTTTGTAATACTGTGTCGCTGTAATATCGGGAAACCGACGATCATAAGTTTCTGTCCTGTGGAGGACAGAAAACATCTGGGAGTGATAAATTTACTTGCATTACAAAATTGAGCTTATAAATAAACATCGAATAGAACAAATTACTTCAGTAACGAAAATTTATATATAAATAATGAAAAAGCGTGTGTTGTCATGTTTTTGCTTCATGTTTGAGGATCATATCACGTCTTTTGAGTGCACGGAGCGTTAGTAATGACATTATTTATGTATTTTAGTTATTCTCAATAATGTTTAATATTTTATCTATATTACTAACAGCTTAATAATAAAAAAAAAACAGAATGCTTACTCATACTGCCTATGTAAATGTTTTTTTTTCTGTGTCGAAATTAAGCTTTTTTCGCCAACCATTTCTGACGTTAGTATGAATAATTTTGACTTTTATGGATCATCTTAATCGAAGCTGTTATAGACTCTGTCGCTCGACCTTTTAATCATGAAAACGGTAGAAATGAAAGAACATAATAAGGGGAAATTAGTATTAGGAGAATCATTCTCTCTACACCTCGTTTTTGGGATCGCACGAGTGGAAGGAAATATTATACCAACGTCATAGCAGTGTCGACCATTTTATGATATTGATTTAATGAATTTGTAGTTAAGCATTTAAAACCATATTTTTTATTTATCCCATTATATCTTTATCCATCGTTAGTTAGTAATGATTCATTATTTAAGAATTAAAAACTTCTGTTTTTTTGCGACGATTTTTGATAGGTATTGTTTTTGAATTGATTCACACACAAATTATATTTACATTTTTCTGTCGTCGTTAAAGATTTATGAAAAGTGATTATTCAAGCGTGTCTCAATGTCTTGTCTTGATTGATTATTTTTTGTAATGATATCTAAAAAACAAATACTCAAATATTTTGCTAACCTTTTCCGTTAGTTCGATTAAATATAATTGAAATTGTAGTTCGATCCAATTTGACGTAGGTGTACAGTAGCAATATAAAAAAAAAAAAATATAAACCACATACCCTAATAATATTGTAGCAGCAGACTTGAATGTTATAAAAAAAATTTCAAATACCTTGATAATTTTTGTGAATAACATATTATATGTAACTTACCGGTTATATTATTACAAACCAGAGCTTACATGCTTTTTTTAGAGTTCTCTCATATCTATAAATAAACATGCCGTATTTTGATTAACCCACAATCTGTAATAACTTTAAGCTAATAACGATCATTATCTCCGAAGTCATTTATTTTGGAACAAAAAGTTCTTGAAAAAATGGACACCCACTGAAAATGGCAGCTAGACAACACAAACCCTGACTTTAGCACTATCTAGTACGCAGTGTTGCAAGTCAGTTGTGCAGAAGCCGTTCATATCAATTAAATCGAGTTTTATTGAATTGCTTAGATAATTTACTGTAGCCGGATTGTTTATTTAATTTTTTGAATTATCACCATATAACTGTAAATCTTTATTAAGCACTCTATTACTGGGTAATTTTGTATCATAACTACCAGATACGTGTATGTCGTTATGAAATCACATAAAAAGATTCTGTCTTAAGAAAAATGTATCAGCGATAGTTTATGAAATACTAGTATTCACAGAACCGTTTTTTATTTGATTTTGGCTAAACACCATTTTTTTCAACACTGGACTGGCAACTAAACCATCAAACATCGAGTTTCAATGAAACAATAATAAAAATTATAAAATACGTGTGATATAGTGTGATAATTTAAAATCGTGTCGCAACTGTTTACGCGCGTAACCGTGTGTACTTAACAATAAATAATAATATTATCAATACATTGCAGGTATACATGTAATATTTGCTTTTCTGTTCTACTTAAGCCCACTTGTTCAGTGTTCAACCACTTCACATTCGGTCGTTTATTGAATTTACAATCGAAACGACCTTTTCAATAACTCTCGTGACAGCAGCTGATTGTATCGGCTATCTGAATTTGCATTGGGCCCCAGCGATTTGGGAATGGATCAAATAATAATAATGTGCAGTCGTGTATCTGCCCATGGTTTTGCATAGCAACGTAAATTGCTTTTGCTAGGACATTAGTGATACTTGCTTTGAATATGACTTTTGATTATGTTATACCGAAAATATTAGCTTAGATAGCTTAGACACATTTTAACAGTTAAACGTTAATTCGAATCACTAGAATAAACGTATAATTACAAAAATAATTCAGAAGCCAATCGAACATGTAATATTGACTCAATAAATCAACTTAATTAAACTAAAAAAATATTAAATTTATGTTTTGGTCTTAACCGGCTGATAATTATTTATTATTTAAAGTGTCAGTTCTGTTGCATCCGTGTGATAGAATGCCTGAAGATGCCGAAAGGCGAAACCCGAGTCGTTAGTGACAAAACGTGTGGAATCGTACAAAGTTGCAACAATTCAAATTTGATATTGAAATTTCATCAAGCACCTTCATATACGATATCATAAATTTTAAATATGTTCGGCTCAGTGAATTAAATTTCAATTTTCGTCGATATCATAAATTATGTTTATTTCGGTAAATTTTTTCAATTAATTGTCGATAAATAGTTATCGTTCAAGTTTCTGAATTTTAATATTTTTTCCATAACAAGATTACCCGTATGTTCTATGTCCATCGACGCGGTTCATTAGATTTGAAACATGTAACGTTATGTAATGGACTGGTGCTGCACGCTACAAAGTAACCGCGAACGAATATGAAACATGTGCATTACGGCAGCGTTTCACATTTTTATTTATTTGCGCAACCCTATATACGAAGCAAAAGAAGTTAGAACCCCATGATTTCGATGATATGTTGGGCTATTACTTTGTATAGATCGACCACGTTGCTTATGCGCGTGGAAACGTAGCACTGTGTGCATTTCCGGTCTGACACAAAAGTTGCTAAAGTTCGAAAATTTTAAATTCCCTTCTATTTCATAAATACATTTTACATCGAAATATTTATCTACAATAGGTTTCAATGTTCAAAACTACCGTGGCTTCTTACTTGTCATTTTTGCGTTATCTAGGGGTTTCAAATTTAGTTTCATCATCCGCCGCATTTCCGGGCGCACTGTTATAGCAGTCGGTCAATAGCAAACATTTTGTGATAAAATCAAAATTTATGTCTTTGTTATAACACTGGTTGGGTGATATGTGTTTTATATCGTTGGAAAGCATCTCTAGTCTGATATTAATTATACAGAGAACATAAGAAATGTTTCGGAACCATGAATGCACGCATAGTCTATTAAATTTAAAAAATGATAATTATGTTTTCTTGGTTACTACTCGATATGAAGTACTATTTTCTTTGTATTAATAAATCTGATTATTATTGTTAACATTTTATTTGAAATCTGACGACTTATTGTCTATTTTTATATCTTAAGTGCGTTGTTTACATGTTTTTATGATATCGTTAAAATAGTTGGTTCATGGAAAAATCTAGGTTCAAAAAATATATTTTCCATAAGTTATAGAGAAACATTAATGCCTCTCTTTCATTCACATATAGACAAGAATTACCAGATGAAAACAATGATACACAAATGAATTTTACACGGAATTTAAAAAAATAAAACGATTCTATGTTTTCTGAGAGTCTTTTCTCGGTAATAATACGAATGGCGGAATGTTTGGCAAGGATATTATCCCGGTTAAGAGTTTTATTAGAATACAATGGAGGCAAGTTCCCGGTAGTGTTCCAAAAACTCGAAAACCAGATCACTCAGAAGCATTTATGTTTGATTGTTTCGTACCTTTAATTCCAGGAACGAAGATATCTGACTTTCAAATCGTGGTCTCCGAATAATATTAGAATATCTTATACTTGAATAAGTAGGTATTTTAATGCGAATTTTATATGGTGAAATACTTCAGGGTGGCATACTTTTCCAGTAAAACCTTAATACATCAGAAAATCATAGCACTAACTATGATTATCATAACACAAATTTATGACAGTCCATACACAGATTATTTACACAGACGTATTTTTTCAAAATTTATTAGCAGACGTTTTACATTTTACAAATTTAATCCTTAATCATTGAGATATTTCAGACAATTTCAATCATATTCTATATAAAAAATATTATTAATAAAAAGTAATTTTATTATCCAATTCTTTTGCTTGAATTGTTAAATTCATTTTAATGGTCTATGGCAGAAATTAGTCATAAGTCGGTTACAAGGTGTCTTTGATGAACAATCGATAGTTTATTATTATATTTTTGACAATAGGTAAAAAATAAACGTAAAATAAAAAGCGGCCATAAAACAATTTGATGTAGAAGGTGTGTACGCTTTGTGCATGCAACGCAAATAATAACTGTATACGTATATTAGGTTTTCGTTGACATTCAGAATCACAATGGTCTATAAACAAAGAGATCATACCAATAGTATTATAGTACACGATAGACTAGCATTTAATGTTCACAAAAAAGCGATAAATACGTGTATATTTCCGTCACTAGAGGGCAACTTGGCAAATACCGATTAGTTAGCAGTTAGTTAGTATCACACAGCGATATCGTTCCTCAAAAATTCTTGCAATGATAATCTGCCATAAACCAATTCATCAGCCGATATTAGTAAAGCTTGGTCCTTCGTTAATTTGTTCTTAATGCAAAAAATGTAGCCGCATCGTTGTAACGTCTTACAGTGTCACAAGCTTTGGTTCATTTAAATTAAAACTACAATATTTCTTCTCCATTAAAAGCACTTAACTCGAGAGTTTTTTGGGTATCTTGAATATGTAGGCCATTTAACCTTTCTTACCAAAAATTACCGCAATTTTTATTGGCTGTGCGTATTTATCTTATATTGGTGCTAAAAAAATACTTCAGTGATTTCATCTTGCCACAAGTTTTTCCAAGAAGAATTAAAGCCGTTAATTTTTTACCAGCAGCAGAAACAATTTGATCGTGATCTCAAATAGAAAACTTTTTATAAGCACGCGTAACCGTTAATTTCTTATCTTTATGTGTGTATATTTTGTTCAGTATTTCCCTTATGAACAGTGTTGTAAAAAAAACACGAATAAGCGATGTTGTAGAAATAAATTGTCATATGAGGCATGTGTTTTATTGGTATTTGTTTCGATTTAAATAAGGAAACTATTTAAATTGTACCAACTGTACTCTTTATTACGCTAACTGTATCAATAATTCTAAATGTTTTTGCTTGTGTAACGTAAGTATACAGTTCCTCAGAAAAATTATAAAACGTTGTTATTTGTACAGTCGTATTTTGACTTAACATTGTTAACAGGAATCCAATTTAAGATATAACGAAAACACATGTTTTATTCATATATCACGTTTTATTTACGCTCCAAGAGTAAGGATTTTAATCTGAAGGGAACGAACATAAAAACAAGGACAAATACAGAAATAATAATGAATTTAGAAAAAAATATACTGAAGCATCGGTTTGTGTGTTTTTTCAACTATTATATATCCAGTCTCAATGCTCAAAATATGAATTCTTTATGGAGAATCGGAACATAATGAGATTCTCTCAGATATTTTCTATATCAAAAAAAAGAGAAACATTTGATTTGACAATATGAAAGGTAATTGCTACGTGTACGCATAATTTTCAGAATAACTCCGAATGAAATAATGAAATCATAATGGATGCGATTAGATTGCTCTGAGTATTAGCCTCATAGTAGTATTACACTGAGATTAGCCTCCTACTATAGTATACGACAGAATCGCCAAGAAAACATAATAAAAATAGTCAGAGAAAAAATATTTTACATATTTTGTAAAGTCAATTCATCAAAGATCAATAGTAGACTCAAAGTAATATATCTGATTTTAATTCTGTGCCACGGAGCGTTATGATTTTGATACTTGTGATAAAGCTATTGTACACTTTGTCTGTAAGAGCTTGGTCGTGTTTAACTATTCCTTGACGAAATGCCGGTCTTCGCAAGGTACTCGACTCGAGAATGAAGTACTGGAAATTTCTAACTAAACTTTTGATGGCTTGTTTCGCACAACTTTAGCTTGCTAAAACTTTAGTAGAACTATTCCCACATACAAATATAACGAATTATTCAGTTGGGTGTCATGTTTTGCACGACTTAATATTATATTACTATTTTTTATATCCACGACTAATTCTGATTCTTCTTTTTAACGTGTTGATCAATTGAGCATATCTCTGATAATGAGCCCATTAACGACTACACGGAGGCAATTTTTGAAAGTTTCGATGACGTTATTCAAACTCTTGGTCTCACAGAGAATAATGAAAGCTTCGTACTCTTCACTGGTTACACTAACAATATGTACATAGCTTTGTATACTATACCAAGGCTTTGTTATATAACTTTTCATCATTCATATATACTAAGCCGTTACCTGCTGTTATGTGTTATGGAAATTATCAAAACAAATCAGGCTATTATCTTATATAATAACGTGTCATCTATCAACATACTGTATCAACTATATACTATCATTCACTCGGTAGTTAAGATGTTAACAGTCAGAGAATTGAATATTTTCAATAGTCGAGTACAAAAGAAAGTTACCGACCACACTTGTCCAACTTAACCAATCCAGTCTTTAACCAAGTAAAATGATACTTATGTCTGATACAGAGAAAGGGTTGGATCGCATTTCAATTTATGGATAAGCTTTATTTCAAAGTATGAAAAAGTTTCTCGTTCATCAACAAAATACGATTATATGTCGATTTTATTCTCTTTATTGACGTTAAATTTAAGTGTTAATGTATGCACTAAAAAAAACGTTCAATGTCGGGGAATAAGGTAATAATATTTATTAAAGTCAATCGCCATCGTTTTTCCTGTAACTCAGTTTAGCTACAAATTGTCTATCAATGTGATATGTCGTCTGACATACTTTCAATCCATAAACGAAAAGACACTTGAAGTATTTTTGCGGCTTTGGTTTATGATAACAATTTTTGATAGTAATTTCTTATTTGACAATTTCTCATTTGCGAATCCAAGCCAAAAAAAACTTGCCATATTGAATTTTCCATCTTTCTGGTTTGTCCATTATTCATCGGAAAATATCCTCACTTGAAGTATTCCATTATAAAAGTATACTTTCTTTTTGGAGACGAAATTTTTAAATATATACATTTATAACAATATGTATACAAAATATTTGTGTAAAAGCACGCGTATAAAATAAAATTGCTATATTTAGATAAAATAATACAACAAGTCGTAGAGATCTCCGTTTTATTTGGAGAATAAATAACGGCCAAAAAACATATCAAATTTCTGCGATATTTGTATGAAAATGATAAAAAACATAATGCTTTTTATAGCCATCTTATTTGCAATAAAAATCACGCGTGACAAAAAAACGACATGACTATTTATTTTTCTTTATTCAACTTTTTCGCTTAGATACGGAGCTTACTTTCAGCATACGGCGTATTTCTCACGATTTTTATTTCCGGTTTGGCATTAAATTTTATCTTTTGCTTAGTCAAAATCACTATCGCTACATTTTCCAGAATAAATGATCAGCTGTTAGTAATCTCTGACGGAATCAAGGTCACCCAAAATATCTTTCTCGCGTAAAATATCTTTAAGTATAAAAAATAAATTATATATAATATTTTGAGTTGAGTTTGCTTACAATCGTTTTCTATTGTTGTTTTAAAATACTGTTGTTTTTTTTATTTTCGTTCAATAAATATTGACACAATTATCGATAGTAATTCATATTTTAATAATATTTTTTTTATCAAAAAAAAATATGAATGTTATATTATATCGATAATATTTCGGTGGGGGTGCTAAATTACTTTATTGTGGTAATCACATCGATGATACTTAATCAGAAACCGTTTCGTAATCAGGGATTACCCCTTTCACAGCTCTTTAATGGCTCTTTGTCCCCTTGCATGATAAGAAGTTTTAGAACATAATTAATTCTCATTTCTTTAAGCAGAAAGGTTCTAAATCAGTGGTTATCATGTACGGCCACTAAGAGCTTGCATTAGAAGAGAAACCTTTTGAAAATGAGTATATTTGCATTGCTTAAAAATAAAATAACTCTTGCTTCCTCTATTAATGGCATTTATTGAATAAAATATTTAATTGTTTAATATCTTAAAACAAAATTTGGTGCGGTCACGAAATATTTCCATGTGACCGTTTATTTTTATACTGCGGCCAGTATTCTAGTTTTTTTTTTACAAATTTACTAAACCATCGCACAGGAAATGTTGATTATGGTTTCATTATGACGCAAATGTCACTGATTTTTAAAAATATTATATTATGAGCCCTCGTGAGTTAATTTACACTTAATCTAGATACTGGATTTATTTATCGACATTATTATGTATTGTAAGGAAGAAATAACATTATTCATACTATTACTTTCTTAGCACCTTCTACGAGGAAAAATTATGATCAATTTGACATCTGAATAAAAATATGATTTGTGATCATTTTGGATAAGTATACATAAAGATAGGAGATGACCGATGAAAATTATTTGATCGTAAAAAAACCCAGTTGATTACAAAATTACACTTGTACCAATTGAAGGTTTATCTTGATATATTGCGTCCAACATAAACGATTTCAATCACATAATAATCCAATAATCTGACCACGTTTCGTGCGATAGATTGTAAATCAAAATAAATATCCTATTTGGCCATGCTTATATTCCACGGATTGATGGCATAATATATGCATTAATAGAGACTATGTCATGGTATTTTGCAAAACAGTCCAACCCTACGAGATTAGCGTTCAAATTACGTGGCCCGATATAAAATTACCATAATTTTGCCACTTATAGATGTGTCTAATGGAGGCTTTATGATAATTTCAACGGCTTAAAAAGGCACTGCTTTGTCGTAAGTAGATTGTATTAAAATTTTATTGGAAATCAGAAATATCAATGTACTTAAATGCTACATCACGAAATAAAAATGTAATATCTGATACGCAAGTTCTCGAAACCCTCAGGGTGGACTTTTGGGAGTCACCAATATCGAAATATTTTTTCAAATGCATTTAAATTCGCTGATACACTTGAACGGCAATGAGTTATATCGTTTGCATATAAACCGAATAAAAAAAATATTAGCATTAAATTCTGTGTACCAATTTATTTTATTATTTTATTGTAATCGATTGTAATTTTTAGAATAAATTTCAATAAATACAATAACAACAGACAATTGAATGTTGAGGTGCAAATAAGAATAAATAATTTATGATATCGACTGAAGGCGCTTGATGGAATTTCAATATCAAATTTATTTTGTTACAAATTTGAACGATTCCACATGTTTTGTCACTAACGACCCGGGTTTCGCCTTTCGGCATCTTCAGGCATTCTATTACACGGAACTGACGTAAGATAAACAGTTAGAATCGTCTATATACCAAAGTTATCAATTACATCAAAACACTTACCCCAAGCCAAGCAGTAAATTGCAGCTAAAACAAATTAAATAATATTAATCTGAAAATTATCAACAAAATTGCCTGTGATCTTATTGTTCATACGATCTTGTTAATGAGTCATTCTTGATAGGGTTTTGCAACAAATATTAGTCAACTAACATTAAAATATGAATGGATTTTTGTATTTTTATTTTTTAATAAATAAGACTGAGTTTTAATTAAAATGTAATTGGAAAAAATATCCTGTTAATTAATAATCCCATGGAATAACTTCGAAGATTATTTTAATAGGAAACGATTAAAATGTATCTTGGTTGAAAAACGATATCACATACTAAAACACCCATACTAAAAGATCTCGGATAAAAAAATCATAAAGCCAAATTTGATTTTAATGTTACCGTGACTTGAACACAGAACCATTAGATCGTTAGGGTAAAACACTTACCACTTAACTACATATGCTAGTCCCATATCTTGGTTAGTATTCCCATGAATTCTATGAAAACATAATTAATAAAATTAATGTGATATTTTTTTATCTTCAAATGTTAATCGTCTCCGACATATTAGATATTTGAAATGGCGTGCTAAATGAAAAATTATTCCGAGAGTGTGCACATTTTATATTTTTCATGTTGAATATTACATCTCTAACAGAAAATGTTAGAATGAGTTCAATGTACAATGGCGTCGTATTATATTATTTTTCACAAAAAGAAAAATATTAAGAACATGTCTGCCGTCAAGTGAAATGTTTAATTTGAAAACTATTGTACTTTAGTGGTTTTTAAAACCCAACGTTTTTGTTAAACACACAGTCAAACAATAAGCGACGAGTTAACAATGGATGACTCTCCTCTCTTCTTTTATCGACTCAAAAAAAGCTAAGCCACAGTTTCCTTTTGATAAATGCTACTGGTAATATTTTCTTATGTGGGTACATTGGCGTAGATCGAGTATTTTCGTAAATAATTTATTACTACACAAACAATAATTAACTTCCGAAACTAGCAATTAAGCTAACCAATTCGAGTAAGAAGTGCTGCTAACTCTTTTTTAATACAATGAATTCAAATATGTTTTTTTTTAATATGGTAATGAAAATTTCTTAATAATCTAAAATATATTGCTATATCAACTATCACAAAGGATTCTTAACGAACAAACTAATATATGTCGATCACCATTGCTTAACCCGCTACGCATAAGAAACACGCTAGGTCTTTAAAACAGGAGAGAAGATGTTTTGTGTACCTTTTCTACACAGCTATCTATACAATAGATAAGCAAATGTTCGTTTAAGCATAATTCTGACGATAGGTAAGCCGAAATAGCTATCAACTATATCTTTAAAAATAAAAAATAATAATTTTGTAGAACTAAAATATAATACATTTCTTTTTTTAACCGTGTTATATTGCTATGCATACGAGATAATTCATACAAGGTTTATATGTTATAATTGTTTCGCAATTGTTTATGAAAAATTTTGGCTCACTATGAAAGGTTTTAATCAACATACAATGAATAAATATATGCATTTTATGGCGATAAAACATGAACGCCGATAGGTTTTGGATTCTGAACTAGATATATTATTATGTAGTCTATATTGCGATCTACTTTATATGTTACTTTATTAACTAAAAATTGTTTTCGCACTCGGATCCTAAGTTTACGATTCCAAGTTTGATTCTGTAATAATTAATAAGATAATGATAATCGAATCGAATGTATAAAACTATTGTTTCTTATAAAACAGCATTATATTTTTAATTATTTTCCCTACGCCTATGGACTCAATATAGTAGAGGCAGTCTCAAAGTTTCAGATAGCAATGCCATTTGTAGTTGTTAAATTAAATGGAACACCCTAATAGATTTTGGTTTTCTGTCGGTAAGAAAGTACATACAAATTCTTTTTCGTTTTCTATAAATATAAAACACACTTTTTATAAAGCTGATAAAAACATTAAGCTTAAAAATTTATAATTGTGTTAAGGAAGAATTAAAATCTACTTATTTTCTTGTAATTTCACCAAATATTGCGGTAAAAAAAACTTATTACATATTTCCTGTCTACTGATTCATAAATGTAAGAATTTCTTAAAAAAATAACTGTTAATGAAATAACTATTTGTATAAGGGTCTATAGTTACCGTTTAGTCATATTCGTTCTATTAAGTTTTGAATACTAAAATGGAAACATTCTCAAATTGATATTTCAATCGATTCATGGACCGAGTTTCGTCTTTCTTTAATAATTCTTTCTATAGAAACAGAGGTTGAGTTTTTCAATAATAATTCGTAAAAAAAAGTTGAGATTCTAGACCACTTTTAGTCAACATTCAGTCTATTAAGCTTCCCTGCTCGAGGAAATTTTAATCTTTACTATTATATGATATTTTATCGCAAGATTAAAAAAAATATACATGTATAGCGTTCTATATTTATTTTTCTACTTTACCATAAATATTAAGTTAAATTTTAGTATTTATCTACAGTTTGTAATGTTATCTATTAAAAGTAAAAACATTCATATTACAAATCAATTAAATCACAAATTATATATTAAAAAATCAGAAATCGGAGTAGACTTAAGCGTTGCCTAAAATGCTGAAACCTGAGTGTAAATGTAAAAACAGGAAATTAATCATTTTGTATGAAAAGGGTTTGTTTGGGTTGCAGATAACCAAAACAAATCGTACAAAATCTTTCAAGACTTAATGCTGCTTATATACTATAACCGTATCTCATTAACGTCACTAATTACAGCAAATGATAGAGTAAGACATACGAGTTTAAGCTACGTAGCTAATTATAAGGTTGTCAACATTCATATTCAAGTTATTTCTAAGCATAATGCGGTTAATCTATCTCAGCCCATGCCTTGAGCATAATAAACAAGCGCTTTGACCTCTAGCCCACGAAGCCATGTGTGAATACAAAACATATTCATGTGGTGAGGATAATTGCAAAACGTTTTCAAAATAGCATGGCGGATGAATAATATACATACAAACTATGTATAATATTATCTCGCATAGGTTTAACCACGGAATAAATTGCTCCGCCTTGAATAGGCTGACAACATCAGGACCTATAATGGGATAATCATTATGGTAAGAATTTTATATGCCAGTGTTTCTTAAGTTAAACCTTACTTAAATATATAATACTTTAGTTGTAGCCTTCTCATAAAAAAAACTTTGTTTTTAAGCTCATGGGGTGTGATTTTTGTAAAGTTTTTTTCTGTTTCCGGTGGTTTTTGTTTTAGAAATATATTATATATCCATGGTTTAACTTATTCAGATAAGCTTTACACTGGTTCATCTTTTCTTCCTTGCAGATAGATTTCGATATACTGAATATACATACGACATAGTTGCTGATAACCAGTGACTTTGATTGGGCCTTTAATTTTTTATAACTTTAACGTTTGGGGAGAGTTATTAAAATGCAAGTGGAATTTCATATAACAAATACTGATAGTGCAATAATCTCTATCAATCCTTTAAACTTAGTCTTATTTACAATATTTCATTCGATTACAATATCATAGGTGATGAATTATGTATAAAGGGATAGTCTTAATAAAACGTTCATTTATAAATTCCACACACAAGATGAAAGATAATTCAATACCATATAGTACACATATAGGAGTACAGAATCGAAACCTAAGCTTTAGTTGAACTTAGATTAAATATGATTTATTTTACCTATATTTAATTATAAAGATAAACCAATACGTGGAGAGATCTAATATCCACCGTAAACAGAAATAAAAAACATATTTATATCACATTTCGTAAAGAGAAATTATATTGTACAATGCAATAGAGAGATAGAGAAAGATTGTCTTGTCTACCCTTAACCTTATTCTATCTCTTGTCTATCAAAGTAACCCAATGTTCAGGAAACGCATTTGTAGAAAGAGATTATCATAGTTTACACAACTTAGCTGATACACTATCCAAAGACGACGGGCTTACGCCATAAATTGCCGTATTTATAACAAGACGAAAGAGCGTTTATATAGCAATATGAAGTAATGCTAGTTCAACAAAATAACAGTAATTTTAATGCAATGATTAAGAATCTTTGGTTGAAGAAAATAAATTACATCGTATTATCTTCAAAACACAATAATTTTACCCAAGATGGTCACAGTAATTATTTAATTTCATGTGAATATACGCGATTTGGAGTAATTTTGAATGAGATCATGGAAAAACAAATCTTTCCTCAATACACTAAATAATTTACCACACCATTAAAGTCAGCTATCACGGCAATTTTTGTGATTAATTTTATTAACCCTTTAAATATCGTAATAAACATGTGTTGTCAATGCCAAATAATCACACATGCCAATAAGTCCACGTGGAGGAATAATTTACATGATAAATTCATTTATTATCATTAGAATATTATTGAATAAAATATTTGTATTTTTTCATGATTAGCGATAGGCGTTAGCCAAATCATAATTCATATTTAATTAAATACAAAATGAATATGATTCTCAACGTTTTTAGCAAGTTCACAACCTCCTATATTGAACTAACTCAAACGTATTATATACACCCAGACCTCTTTTTACGCGATACATTGGTTCCAGAAAAAGGCGCGTAAAAAAATCGCGTAAAAATATGATTTCACGCAATTGTATTATATTTCTTTTCATACCCTTAAACATAAATTCGCATAATATCCGATACACTTGTCATCATTTGGCAATTGTATGTGTATTTAAAAAAATGGAATGCTTTACAAAATTAAGTTTTAAAAATACACATATTTTTTTTATTTAAAAAAATAATGAAACGTACATGCCTAGCATCATATATAAATTTGCTTCTTTAAAACAAATTTGGGTAAAAAGTCGCGTAAAAGCGAGTAAAGCGCGTAAAAAATGTAACGGATCTCCAAATATTAGTAAATATGAAATAAACATTATCAAATTAAATAAAAAAATACCAATGTTACTTGTAGGTGCAATATACTATTTTGATTATTATATGAAGGTTACCTAGAGAATATTTATTAGAACTAAATTTATTGCAAGCCTTTAATGTGTACAATATACGAAACATAAATCAAAAATTGTTTTGCAGCTGTTTTTCTGTAATTATTATTGCTAGTGCAAATAGAACAAACCTTTTCTTCTTAATATCTATATAGTATACTCCGCCGAATATTATTATGATAATGGTATCTATTAATTTTTATGACATAAAAATATGAAAATTGGATTGATAAAGGCATATATTTTATTGAAGTTTTTATAACAAAGCTGACATAATTTAAATTTCTTAAAACCATATGTAATTTATTTAAAAAATTCTCAGAGTATATTTTTTTTTTCTTTACGTGGTTAGTTTCGACTTATTGATTATTGTAAATTATATCCACTATACTATCCATAATAACACGGTCGATATAGTTGATAGCGATTTCGGCTGACGCCATCATCATAACCACGCTTAAACGAACATTCGCTTATCTATATATAGCTATGTAGAAAAGGTGCACAATACAACACATTCTCTCTTGTTTTAGCGACCTAGCTTATTTCCTGCTAGCAATAAAACTAAAAAAATGTCAGTGAAACTAAAAAGGCGGCTATATTAATGAGCTTACAAATTTCACGATTTGGTTTATTGGATGGGGATGGTTTATTACGGAAAAGAATTAGCCCCTCGCAATGGTCTGAGGAGCGGTGACAGACATACATTAGTTTGTTCGTGATATTTTTTTGACGACTCCACAACCCCGATCAGGATTGATAACAATAGACGTACATTGATAACGATAAGCGAGTTATTTTGAAGTAATTTTCTATAAGATGTTTATGTACCGACTGATTATGATACCAATAATCGATTGATAGCATCTTACATGATTATAATATCTAATACACACTTCATTAAAATCTTGTATTTTACAATGTAGTAATTAAATTTGTGCCACAACGCTAATTCCATAATCTCATATTTTGCCGATCATTTATGTAATGAGGTAATTGACATAAAGTCTGATATTTAATTATTTTATGGTCGACCACTTCTTTTTTTTATTTTTTAATGTAGGAAGTATGACGCCATACATCTTTGATCTTTCTTTGAAAAAAGTTTTTTATTGTAGGGAAGACTGAGGTCTGTACACACAAGACTTTCAAAGAAAAAAAAACTTATTTCAAGTAAAGCTGAAAATTTTGGTCGTAACTGCAACACGGCCTAGAAACATTCTGGAGCGGTGAAGCCTACAAGTACTCTTCATTTTGGTAGGGTGACTAATATTTGAGTAACGAAAATTTTGAGAATAATTTTATTAATAATTTATAATATCGACTGAAGGTGCTTGATGGAATTTTAATATCAAATTTGAATTGTTACAACTTTGTACGATTCCAAATGTTTTGTCACTTGTTTGAGTGTGCTAGGTGTGCAGTGCACACCTGCCAAATCATAAAAAAAAATTATATGTATTTATAAATTTTTAAAATATAGAGCATAAAGCGATATGTATATGGTTTTGCCAACAGTGTAGTTTTTGCAAGCGCTTGTATAATATATCGTATGCAGCTCGCCCGGAATGCATGCGCGCGAGCGGCCAGACATGACAACTGCATACCCCCTGTAGTGGAGTGAGTAATGGCGACCGTAATATATTACTTTGTTCGTTAAGAATCATTTGTGATGTTGAATGATCTTACTAATTATTAGATATTATAAGTATATTCACTCGAGCTAAGAAACATTCTTAGCTCGAGTGAATATACTTATAATTAATTAAAATTAGTAAACGCAAACAGTGTAAGTCTAAAACCTATGCATAATAGAAATTAATATATCAGTGTGATGACCTTTAAATTCCTGGTCACCTCATTTCGTGACTGAATAATATGGAGCACGTACAAGCGCCTTCTTCTCTCCCACTGATGTTTCGCTGTTCGTAAGGACGTCAGAGGAAATGCGACGCCATAAAAAATGACGTAGTTATGACGCCCTCGCCACGTGACTGCATCACATTTTGGATGACACTTTTAAAACATTTGATGGATGTGTCACAAGGGGGTTATTGGAAATATGCCCATCAATAGCAACACTAAGGCCAGGGTTGTCAAATTCGTCACAACAAAATATGAGTGCCTCAAGGATTTTGAATAATTTTGTCAGCAATAAATAGGTCTTCAAAAGAGCTTTTAGAAAACATTTAACCAAATGAAAAGTTGTGCTGAAATTTATACGCATAGTTTGAACGAATGTAATACTACAATTGTATCGAACTCAGCGGGTACGATATACGATCTCTGACGAAAAACACTTCTTTTAAAAATATATAATCAATATATCGATTGAATTGCCATTCACTTGGTAGAACTCCATTATAACACAGTGAAAAAAATAGCAATGTATTATATTTTAGTTCTACAAAATTATTTTTTAGAATCACATAATATAAATTCAAACTCAGCGCCTAAGTGTTTGCATCTTTGAAGTAAGGGTCGCAGGATGACGGCTTTGGAACAGCTGGAAATCAATAGATATCAACAAAGGATTCTTAACGAACAAACTAATATATGACGGTCACCATTATTGAATCCTCTTTGTTTCTTTGTTACTATAATGGACCATTTCCGTATCATATGTAAACTTATTGATATGGCCGCCTTTTTAGTTTCATTTACAATTGTTAGTTTTATTGCGATCAGGAAACAAGCTAGGTCGTTTAAACAGAAGAGAAGATATAGTGTGTACCATTTCTACACAGCTATATATAGATAAGCAAATGTTAGTTTAAGCATAGTTCTGATGATGGCGTGAGCGGAAATAGCTATCAACTATATTTCAAAAAATAATTTTATTTTTATAATTATATATTTTGTATTTTGTAGTATCGTGGTATATCTAACACTAGAAATGAGTTATTATTGCATAGCTTTTGTAAAGCTTATTGTGTATAATAGAGATTGACAAATTTAAATCAACAGCTAAATAAATTGCCTGTGGTAACATGTATAATACGATTTTGGTAACAACTGTCTAACCGCGGCTACGCGCACAGACAACATGAAACGTTTATACCTCAAAAATTGATGATGGAAGATATGAATAATAAAAAAATACCACACAATTACTCGAGCTATAGCCATCACGGACTTCTTTCTTATATATTTTAAATTCAGAATAAAAAATGACTGTACTTGCTTAGGCCTCACGGGATACCAGGATGGAATTGGACAGCGTAATTATACCACATTTAAATTATTCACGAATATATTAGAAGTCATATAACATACGTATCTTTGTGATAGAACTATAGTTAAAAACACGCTTTTTTGAATTTTAAATCATGTTAGCGGCGTATAATTATGATGAATTAAAAATAACAATTTTCCCTACATAAGATATCAGTTATGATATACATTTAAGTAACTTCATTCAATATAGAGTATGGCACAGAAAGTATGTAGCCAAGGTTTTAGTTTTTCTAATAAAATCAAATGATGTTAAATTTCCATATTTATATTGCCAAAAAAGGTATATAAATTACAAGTATACGCTAAAAGTGTTCAACGAAACATTTTGATAATGAGTACTATGGCTTAAGAAAAATTATTAGCATACAATAATTTCAATTTCAGGTGTTTATGCTAGAATTCATACAAATATGAATGAAAATATTAGTAAGTTGATGATGAATAATAATAAGTTGCATATATGCACAATAATCCACATTATGTGTCTTAAGCAAGAATTATTAGGTATATTGCGATAGAAAATTTTGTACGAGAATTTATTATACTAAAATATGTTACATATATCATATTGTGCTAAATTAATGCAGTCGATAAATTTTAGTGAACATTGTACAGATAAACAGTTTTATGTAGCCCTTATGGTCTTGTTACTCTCTTAGAACATTGTTTCGATAATTGCAATAGATTCCATTTGAAGGCCATTTCAATATTGGTTTAATCACTCAAAAAATACATTACTTAAAAATCATGTATCGTTTATATATGTTTTTTTTTAACAGGGCAATCTTACAAAATATTAATACAATTATTCAGTATAATTATTTATTAATATGAAATTATTGTTATCCGCAATATATTTCATTAACAAACTGGTTAAGTACCACTGAAGCGAAGCGAACAGCGGTAATCGAATTTTAGTTTAACCAAAAAATTAAACAATATAATGAAATTATGAAAGTTCCACTGACTTTTAAAAAGAACAATGCCGCGGTATTTTGAAATTCGATAAGTGCCCGCCCATCGGAGAGATCCGCCCCTGTGCGGTGTTTTTATTGAACTTTAAGGAAACGCCAGTCTGGCTCTGGCGATAACGTGCCCTGAATGATGCGACCGTTTGCTCTTCAAAGAGCATACAAATGATCGAAGCAATTATCTTCTGAATGGGCATTGTATTTCAAACACAATAGACTATGGAATTATTAAAAGGGCAAATCCATATATTTCAGAATAGCGGCCGGCTCTGCACGCCCCTCTTTCTCCAACGAGAAGTCCCATAGTTTTCTAGATTGATGAAATAGTCAAGTTTGATTGGAAAAGATTGATTAAAGATTATTTGAAGTAAGATAATAGAGATTTGACTATGGCTAGGTAGATTTAACAGTACAGTTAAGGCTGGTGTTACGTGAACACATTTTTCACTCTAAACAATATTTAAGTCATGTAAAATAATGTAAATGTAATAACTAGTAAGTTTTCAATGTTTCAATATGACTGTCGGCTTACTTCTATCGCATCAATCTTAGATCAGAAACGTATTTTAATTAATATTTTTTCACGATTAAGAGTTACGAACCATGACTTATGAATTTGTACAAAATACTAAACACTTCATATAAACATTATATACATATTGAATTTATAGCCAGTTTGATATTTAAACTCTCTGTCTATCGAAAATGAAAGTATTTTCCTCGAATTATAATGTTGTTTCTCATCTATTCAACTTTGCCTCTTGTGTCTCATAACACTCCCTGTTAAAGCAACTCCTATCATAATATGAGTAACACCCAGTCACAAAAAAAAACAATGTTTGTTACAAGAATTCATTCTTCTCGGGCTAAATTAATACACATTAGTAATTATTCAGTTAAGATTCTTTTTTTATATGTACGTACATATATAAAAATCAATGTGTGTATGTCTGTTTGTCCTTTATGCATTACTACACAAATCATCCGATCGATACAAAACTTTACAAATTTCTTGAGAACACTCCCGCAAAGGTTTTGTCATACCTCATCCCTCCAAACTCCCCCAAAAACGATATGGAACATTGCAAATTTCTTAAGTGCATCCTCGCTAAAGTTTCTGGCATACCAACCCCCAAAAAAAACATCGATGCTTACACTTATCAATGTTATTACCATTAATACCAATTAACACTATTAACAGTTAAATTGTTTTGTTATCGTAGCGAGTTTCTTTGAATTTCCTTACTCTGAGATTGCTGCAACGCGCAACGGGTCAGCTAGTGTTATATAAATAATTAAATAATTGTCGCCCAAAGTAAAGTGTTTGCAATTCTATAGATCTTATTGTCTATAAATCTATGAACTTATATTTAATATTTTATACATGGTTTTTTTAAATTTGAACAGATTACTATTGAATATTTAAACACATAGAACACAACATTGTGTAATAAATAAACGAAATTAATAATTATGTAGTTAAATATAAATTGATGAAATTTTATGCAAGAATCAAATAAGTCCAAAATGAGTACAAATATTATCTGTGAATGTAAAGTTACTGTTGTACACAAAATGACTTGTCACCAAACTTGATATAAGTATAAGAAATATTCATTGACACTTACGTTTCATTTTCCTGATGTTTGTTCAGTAGTAAATTTTGTTAACGGAGAGCTAAATTGCTACATATTGCCGTAAACGTATAATGAAATAAATTATTAACCATCTGGTATCTGTTACATGGGATTTATCCAAGATCGACTGTATTCGAAAATTATTTAATTCCTAACATTTTTTTTTCTAACCGCAACATATTATTGAAAATAATATACTGACTAACTATTATGTATGAGCACAGACATTGTTCAATGCTCTCATATTCAGAATACCACACACACACCACAAACCAATTTGTGGCATGAGCTATATTTGTTTGATATTTTTAAAGCACATTGTTGTCCGACGCTAAAACAACACGCCAACATAAAAATGACTGAATACAAAAGCCAGGAAAGAAAGCAGTGGCGTGGAAAACGTAACATAAAAAGTATAAAAAAACCGTCCAACAAAACAACACTACGCGCTGTCGTTATTTCAGCTTGAGTTGCATGTTGCCCCAAAACAGGGTGAACAGTCATATACATATAATTACTTTCCTTTAATTGTTCTTTCAAATACGTGTACGAAAAAATATTTATTTTTACGATAGCCTTTTCTAATGTGAGCCAAATGGATTCATGATCAATAAATATTGTTTATAGCTCTAACTCTATATTTGCGAGTGAGGTAGGAGAATAGGACAGGAGAAGTGGCTAGCCAATCGCTCTGAAAATAATTTCTAAAAGAACTTCAATAGAAAATAGTTTTCTGAGTATTTTTGTACTCCAAAACATAAACTGTGTTATTACATTTTATTTTACGATAAAAACACAGCATAAATCAATAAGTCTATTAAAATTCTAATGTTTATCTGCAACAAATAATAATTTAAAGTTACGTTGTAAGATTGAACCCATTTAGCTGTAAGATTGATCATAGTATAAAAACATATTACAAAATGATGTACAGAATATAAGCAAAGTTTTCAAAGTACTGGTCTGTATAGGTCTTGTAGCAGGGAAGTGGATCTGATAATGAAGGGTAAAAGCTTTATTAGTTAGAAAGCCTCAAAAGGTGAATCCATTTATGACTACCTTCCTAGCAAATGAAGGCAACGATGATAATGGAGAAGAGACCTTGGTCAGTGAATAACTGCAATGCTGAGTCAGGTAAGCGAGTTTTAGTGTATCTACTAAATTTAAAATATTCGTAATCTATTTTAATATAAAATGTATCACAATCTATCATATCCTGAATAATGATAAATACTTATTAAATTAAAATATTAAAGTAAGCTAGCGACAACAACAGTCAATCATCGCGAACAAAAGTTCATGTTTCGTTGATTTTAATATGTAACCGTTATTTTATTTGATGTTGATTGTCTACCCCCGCGCTCGTAAAAGAAATTTATTGTATATATACTTAGAGTTTTAACTGTTACCAGTGATGCCATATTACTAAATCACAAGTTAACCTATATTGTGTTTCGAAAATAAATGCTTGCGACGAGCAATATGGTGCGGTGTCTTGGCTTTATCTGCAACTCTGAGGTAATAGACCAGCTAATCAGTTCATTTTACAAAAAAAAAAAAAATTGACAAAGAACCTTAGATATAACATGTTCTACTGGTACCCACGTTAATAAAGAGACAAGTCCTGCTTGTTTCTAATACCAACCGGATGGATTATGTCGTATTAAATGACTTGTAGTATGTACAGGATGCTAAGAACCTTGAGAGAAAACAATCGGGTAAACGGGACTAAAATTTTTGTAATCTTGGAGGTATCTTGCGTAAGTCACATGTTACGATTGAGCAGCGGAAGTAGTAATATATGTATGTACGTACCCCTGGCAATAGTAATCAAAGTAATAATTACTTGATTCAAGGTGGCTTGTAACATGTAAACGTGGCAATAGCGCGGAGAGATGCTTTCGGATAATCGAAAATTTATGATGGCGTTTTCGTATTGAAGCAATGTTATTTACGACTTGGCGTGTCCGTCCATTCATTCGTTCTTTCATTCGTTTGTACGCTACGTGGATACAATAAAAAAACATATCCATCATAGCGATGTATTTCCACCGCCGGCACTGGCACTGACGTACACAGGCCAGCGTAGATTAGAATTCTATAGTAAAAAGATAATCGTTGATTTATCAGCCACAAATGCAATTTTGTTTTTGAATATTTTCCCAACACATAGAACGATATTGTGCATATACTGTGTGCTGTTGATAAGTGTACAAAGATATTTTCGGCTTTATCGTAATCGGTAATTAAAAAACTATTTTTTTAAATATTATATATTCGAGTCTTATTCGGTCCTATAATTGAGTTTTAAGCCCTCCTGAACCGTCATGAAGAATTTGAATACGTTAATAAATCGATTTTAAATAATATATTATACAAAATATTTATTTTTAAATGCATGTATAGCGTACCTGCGTAATGTTTTCATTTCATCACGAAAATGAGGTCTAAAGACAGTTGTGATACAACTTCTAGATTAGATTTATTGATTGAATTGGCATTCACTTGGTAGAACTCCATTATAACACGATGCAAAAAATAGCAATGTATTTTAGTTCTACAAAATTATTGTTTTTTAAGATATACTTGATAGCTATTTCGGCTCACCATCGTCAGAACTATAGTTCCTTAGTTAGTATACAGAAGGATAGTTCTGATGATGGCGTGAGCCGATATAGCTATCAACTATATCTTAAGAAATAATAATTTTGTAGAACTAAAATACATTGCTATTTTTTTCACCGTGTTCTAGATTAGATATGGGAAACTTTCCATTTCATTTAAAAACTTAACGTTTAAAGTATTAGTTTCTTAGTTTAAGGAGGTAAACTTCAAACAAATTTACGGATCAAAATATGTAGCATACCTTCTTCTGCAAACAATGAAAATTTTGGATTCAATAAAAATCTCTTTGCTGGACCTTTCTGCTATACCATTCATTACCCCATCAGCCCATTTTTGACTTCTGAGTGCCTCTAACGAGGTATTGATCGTTCGACTTTAAGCCAGGGCTATCGAAAAATATTTTCCACATAGTGTCCTTTTTGAAGTTTACTGTGATTAAGGGTATATATAACTAAGATTCCTAAGGACCCTGAAAACGATCAATATGGAAAAAAACGATGAATACAGGAAACGTCTCTCAGATAGAATCCTAACATTCTTGATATAAGATAAATTAATGGATGTCACAAGGCGGTACACAAGGTAAAAATGAACACTGACTGATTTGGAGAACGGGAAAAATTGCCCTATGACAAACGGTCGATAAAAATGGCCAATCGAAAAAAATTTGAGGAATGGCAAATGTGGATTGACTTAACATTGGTCTTATGGATGTTATAGCTTAGACTGTATGCAAAGAACGATATGTAGGATAAAACAATGAAGTATACATTATTATGATTAAGCTCATTTATATTCTATCATGCAAACATACAGTATCAATTTAGATCCTCATAATTATCTGATTTTTACAATATCAATTTCATTTTGGCCGTCCAATCTTTAGTGCTGTAAACGTATCTCCCTGATACTCGATGTAACCACAGACCTCAAAATTTTGCCTCGAATTTGACCCATGTGTAAAACTAGATACAAGACATTCAATACAAACGGTTCGGCTTACATTACCACAATGTAAAATGATAAGATTTATGAATGCAGTATCATTTGAATACAATCGTATTTTAAGATCGATGTCTGTCCAAGCCCCGTATTTTTAGTAAGCGATATAGCTATGGAGTCATTCCGTAGAAAAAATACTCTATACATACAATAGTATACTCGCCAAACGAAATGATTACCCGGGGTATATTTATGTCCGGTATCATTAATGTGACCATTTATTTTTGTCCTCAAAACGGGACATCTTTTTCTCATCAAACAAATTTTCTTAAGTATAACTGGGTTTATTTTTAAATAAGAATGGAATTCTTGGCAAGATTTTTTAAAATTTATTTTATGCACCGAAATCAAGGATTTGTTCCGCAAAGCTATACGAAACGACTATACTACGTACCTTTGTCGATTTTTTGCACTTTTTTTTTAAATTGTTACCGTTTATGTGTTGCCCTCTTTTTGAAAACGGGACATTTCGACGTCCCGAAGCTGTACTTGGGGACAACGGGACAGGCTACCTAAAAACGGGACGTATGGTCACTTTAGGTATCATATGACTTTGAGAATAGGACAGCTCTATTTATAAATTATATGTCGGAAGTGCGGGTGTAACGTATTCTATTATGAAAATAATTGTATACGTTACTATTTCATACCAAAGTAAGATGGTTATCTCAAGGTAGGGTTTTTTGTTCGGTTGCTTAATCTTGGACATGGAATGTAAAGTCTTGCTTCCAAATTACACGAATATAATTGGCTTCAAGTGCTTTCATAATAATCAGACATTTTCCAAAAAGAAACGTCTCACTTTAGCTCTATTATATTTAAAAAAAGCAAATTTATGATTACAAAAATACATTTTTGATAATAAATTTACTTCATAGAGAATGACTGTAAGAAAATGTATTTGTAAGCTTTATCCCGGGAAATAATTAAAATAGCAATTGAAAACCTCATACTTGGAAACAAATTCGTATTTTATTTCATTCCTTATATCTATAGCAAATTACAACATTCATGATTCAAATTGCTAATTATAATTTTATGAATATGATTTTGTTATTGCTTTCGATATATTTCTAAGAATCGTGTATTTTTTTCGTAGCGCTCATTCACATTAATTAATCTTAATACTCACGATGCGTAATAAATGGACCATTAATGATTCTTCAAGAAATTTAAAAAAATGTTATCACGCAATTACAAAAAATTAACGACCTAGATATTATAATCTAAAAGATGTGGTAGTTTTTATACAGCTGTCATATGCATTCATCAACACACTAAAGACGGCCAAAAATTTAAGTTGTCGATGTAAAAAACGGAAACTTTTTGTGCACTAACAAAAAAGGTACGATCAAAAATAAGTGTATTTCTAATGATTTTATGGAGCGAAGTTGATAGTAATCATGGTAGTTATCTAGAATATTTTTGTATTCAAATGTGAATACATCGGATCCATAGTTTAGTGGTCAACGTCGTTAGCAGTTACGAATATTACAGATCCGATCTATGTGATGATTTTTTTTCAATCGATTAATTGATTTCTTTTCGCAATCTTCGGTCTCATTGGTACGTGTTATGTGCAGTTCTTGTAGAAAATATCGGTTGAAATATAATATGTCTCTCCATAGTAGGCCATATGTTCAACATTAAGAGCGAAAATGGATTTAAAGACATATGGATTCTGTAAACCAATTATAGATAATGAAACATTAATTGACTTATGAGGACTTAACCAGTAGCTCAGACTGTCTTCAGAAAATGTAATAAAGCAACAATAAAGATATGCAGTAAATTGTTCTTCAGCTTTCTCAGAACACTTCATCACACAGAATATTTTAACCACCGAGAGAAGAATATAATCATCAACGGAAGTCATCTTTCAGTGGTAGGAACTAAGAATTTAGAATACCTGATTCGTAGGATATAACATATTCTCACTACGTTTTCCAAATTTAAAAATAATGATTTTTAAATATTTCAAATATACGAGTATTTTAAAACCGTCGAATTACATGATATTAGGCATTTTCAAAATAGTTACAATTACAAATCGAATGAATATTTTAGAAACTAGCCACATTTGGATTAATCCAATGAAAATTTTACTGGATTATGGAAACTCCTAACATAATTTATGTCTTATCGTAATATTTTCAAAGTTATTTGTTCACCATTTTTAAATCAAAAATGTGTGTATCATATCATGATGGTTTTCTTTTCAATTAGCTGTCAAGTGATGTACAAAAATTCCGTTATCACACCAGTTGGGAAACAGTGCACTAATAGTTGTTAGAAACTCACGATTAATATGAAATATTATCACGATTTTATATGCATATATCTTAAATTTATTTTTTACTTTATGTTACTTAATTTCCCAAATGTAAAAAAAATAACTTCGCTAGCTTAATTACATACATTAGCATACGCAAATAAGATGATGGAATAAAAATTTGAATGAATTAATAATGTCATTAAATAACATCTGGCCCATTCAAATAATAATGAGATAAGCTTTTTATGATCCATTAATTTTGCACATGTTTTTAATTGCCACTCAAAAATAAGTCTACCAAATATGTAACGTACCAAAAGCCCTCTACATGTATTATTCCATTAATAAGAATGTCATATTTGATAATGCCTTTACAAAAAAATTAAAACAAGTGTTAAAAAAATTATTCACATATTTATCTCACGTTTCATCAGTCTGTATTCTATCTGTATTAGATATTTATTAAGTATTAATTTATGCATATCTCTTTTTGGAGAGTACAGATAGCTGAGAGAATATTTTTAAGGATTTTAGCGACAGCTGGTTGTCAATCGATTGCTAAATTCTGTTTTAGCAACGCATTAAGAAATGTGGACGGGGCTCGAGAAACACTATTATTAAATAATGTACGATACTGAGTGAGAGTGCTTGATGTAATTCAAATTAAAAAATTTCAAATTTGTACGATTCCACATGTTTTATCATTCACCGAAGATGGCCGACAGAAGGGTCGTGACTAACAATACATGTGGAAATTTACAAATTTTCAACATTGTTTTAGTTTACAATAGAACAAAAAGCACGGATAGAAATGGATGAAAAAATGATCTCCAGTGTAGTGTAAACGACGTATATACCCTTTGATTTATACTGTTGAAATTGCTTATTAAAAAAAAAACATATTGTTTGTATCTTTTTGGAATAAGTTTAGAATAAATATGTGGTATATGGCGTCTCGAAAACTGCATTACCTCTCTGACGATAACGACTACACCAAAAGACTGATAAAACATCATATTATTTTTATAAATATCATAAATTGTAAACAATATTCTGCGTATGATAATCACGCCATACATTTCGAATTTGGTTCATAATACCAATCTGCTCGTAGGCCAATCTGGTCGCTGATTCTCACATTTGACAATTTATTTGTTAATTAGAAATGAATACAAACACTTATTAATCAATATGTTTGAATTGTCAATTACAATCAAAAAACCTTTATTATCCTACAAAATCGCAGCTGAAAGTGAAATACCACATAAACTTATGATCATAGGAAATGAGTACGGAAGTAAAGTTATCAGCGAGTAGATCTCGAAAACAACATCTTGACTATTCGATGCATAATAAAATCATATGTTTATCAGTGCTTCTTAAACTTTTTTATGCAACCCCCCCCCTGAACAAAAAATATGTTAAAAATTAAAAAAAATTGTAACCCCGATTCAGGAAGACTCTCTTTTCAAATCAAAGTTTCGTGTTGATACATTTATCGGGATCAACCAGTATAGTTACCCGTGTGTTCCTTGATAAACCAACCGAAAAGGTTTTACCATTCAGCCATTTGACATACAAATTATATATTACCTAGAAACACAACAATTTCACATCGACGCTAGACAAAAATTGAGCCTAGAAGGCTGGCGTAAGAAAAATTGTAAGAGAAGAAACAAATGGAATAGCTGCGAAAGAGAGTATAAGAAAAAACTTGGCCAGTAGTTTTCTACGGATATTTTTCTTGAAAA
This sequence comes from Himalopsyche japonica, assembly GCA_028555115.1. Lineage (NCBI taxonomy): Eukaryota > Metazoa > Arthropoda > Insecta > Trichoptera > Rhyacophilidae > Himalopsyche > Himalopsyche japonica. Next base: position 523,465 of record JAHFWJ010000428.1, on the reverse strand, counting down.
CGTTCTTAAAATATACCAAATCAATTCAGTGTCACATTGAGAATAAAAATATTTTATCGGCTCTATTGGGCTGAAGTCACACAATATTTTATATTTATTTGCGAATATATAACTAAAATATGTCCCACATTATTTTTTGTATGTCATACATTAAAAAGGTTTATTTTTGGACGATATTCCCAGATTAACATAATACATTCCTCATCTAAAATTAAAATTGAATATTAAACGGAAATATTGAAGTAAACTAAAATAGGTTTTTTTTTATTATTAGTGAGATTAACAAACAGCATATAAAATTTATTTTATTTTTCTTTGTTCTATACGTATATGTTACAAATTATTCAAAAAGGGGAAAGCCGAGTGAAGTAACATCATTATACGAAAATGTAATAAAGCATAAACATGAAAATTTCAGAATCAGTAATTCTTTTACTAGATACTTTCACGTGTTCATGAGAGAGTTTGATGAACTCATTTTATGTAGCAAAAATTATTTATCACAACAAATTGTTCTACTTGTGGTAACCTATTTAGGCTATGTCACGACCTAATACAAGAGTTTCTGAAACCATGTCCCCTGCTTTAAAATCTCGTTAGAATCTAATACTAATCGCTTTTACTGGGAATTCGCTTATTTTACGGAATTTTGAATTTGATTCTTGCACGAAGTTTTAGATAAATTATTATTACAAGGAACGTGATGATTTATTATATCATGTTCGACAGCTTTGGTAGCCTAGTGGAAAAATTACAACTTAATAATTCGAAAATGTCTTTTTCAAATCTTATCTGTAATGATCGACCACGTTACTTATGCTCGTGGAAACGTAGCGCTGTGTGTATTTCCGGTTTGACACAAAAGTTGCTGAGTTTGAAAATTTTTAATTCCCTACTGTTCTATAAATACATTTTGCATAAAAATATTTATCATCAATTCGTTCATTCTCTTTATTCAGGGGTTTCAAATTTAGTTTCATCATCCACTGCATTTCCGGGCGCACTGTTATAGCGATCGGTCTATACATTAGTGATATCGTTAATTTCGAGAGAATATACATAATGAAACGTAAATATAACTTATTTGGTAACTTAGTGGAAAAATTACAGCTTAATAATCCGAAAATATCTTTTTCAGTTCTTAACTGTACCTTAGTGATATCGTTGATTTCGAGCAAATGTGTTGAAATACGTGTAAATTGTATTCATTCGGTTAAATATAATATTAGTAGTCCATCATTAAACGAATTATTTAACAGTTTATTCTGAATAATATTACTGTATGACTTATTATATTATAATAGCCTGTGGACCAAGCATATGCCCGTGTAGTTAGACTTCCTGGACTCTTGCGAGAGTTTGGCGTGAAGAGTCGATTACACGCGTTTGTATATAAGTTACTCCACAGTAATTCGGCGAATGTAGATCTCTCGACAGACCGCTGAGAGAACCCAGTGGAAGATTTTCATATATCTACATATAATTCAATACGGTAACTAAGAATATGGAAACTAAGGACTCATATAACACGGTAGTATACATATTTTCACAAACATCGTGTAATGTGTAATATAAGGTTCAAAGATCATAAATAAAATAGTATTATGACTTAAAATTATATTGAAGCTTCATAATAGATTTATAATCCATCCCTGATTTATTATTTTAATTAATCATAAAGAGAATGTAATAACGTATACTAAAAAGAAATTAATCAATTATTCTCAATTACTTACATTAATTTGACTTCGTTTCAAGATTTTTAGATGTCATTTAGCTCTTTAGAAATATATAAGCGATTAATTTAAGCACTTTGGTAATAACCTCCTGATTTTTAAATATTTTTCCATCATAGGAAGAATAAAATATGTTTTCATGGCCTGACATATAAATCCATTGTTTTTATTAAATATTAAAACCTGATATAACAAAGATTTAATTCATCAACCGTACTATGTTAAAACAGTGTTATAACAGTACTGTGGTTTACGAGGACCGAGTTGATATGTTTATCTTTAAAGTGAGTGAAAAAAAGAATTTAGAGTACAAAAATCGGTTTGCATTATATGTCGAAATTTAATTTTTAGATAGCCAATTTCCTTTCGCACGCAAATATAAAAATCAATATGGGCTCAAAAAAAACTCTCTCCTTCCGTAGTAGATAATTAACTTATTACCTACAAATAAAAAACACACACACTACCGCAACATTAATGTAAATAGTCCGAGTTGAAAATTTTTCGATATCTTTATTCATCAGCATTTGAATATAACAATGTGAACTTCTCAACTGATCCGAATAAACATTTAACATTATCGCTAAGCCCGATTATCTCCAACTTTAGTAAATTCACTAAGACGATAATCCCTTAAACTGGTAACAGAGTCTATACCTTTAAGCTGATTTATGCCTACTAATTTTTTGTACAACGTTCTATTAAATGTAAGACAAAGCAACACAAAAGTTACACTAAACTATTTTTATGTAATAGAATCATAATTATAATCTTACATCTCTATAAACCATCTCAAATTTCTTTGCTTTCGTTTAAATAAAACAACCTAATATTACATGTTGAAATCGTAATTTTTTATGCTTCCGTTAAAATTTTGTTACTAACAACATGTTTTTCATATTCCTTAGTACACGACGATGAGAAAATTTTAATACAAATGTTAAAATGTGATATCTAGGTCGTATATATTATGTGATAGCGAATCTACATTTTAAGTGAAAATGTTATTTCATTAGTGAGAAAATGGTTTACCAATTCAATAAGAACAAAATGATCTAAACCTGTTAACGATGGCATCAATATTAGATGTGAAACTAAAGTTACCGGAAAATTTTATTTTATGCTTTTAAAATATATTTTTACCTGAAAAATACAAAAGCTATAACATATACAGGTCAGCATGAAAAACACGTTTAAACTACAATTAATAATAAAACGATAGTATTTTTTTTTAAGAAGGTCAATTTAAAAACTTGAAATCTTAAGCATGGATGAGAGTTGTGTTTTCTCATAGAGTTGATCTTGAATTAACTTTTATTTTGACTAATCCTATATGAATATATTTTTTATATATCTGACGCATTGACAAAAGGCTATGATAGCAAACAATATTAGTGAAAAAAGGCCGTTGGGGTATCTAAAATTTACGTATTATGTAAACATATTTAGATTAATTATTGTACTGTAATTGGCTAAGGGATCATTATAATATGGTCATGTTAAAATTTAGCTAATTCATTCTTTTTTATGGAATAAGATAACAAAAATGTCTGAATGGTAGCGTTGATGCTTAATTACCCAGCAGCAGGTCACGACTGCTGAAGACTAGGGTCCATTCCCCAGAGACACGAACTCGAGGCGGGTTTATGTTTGTTTATCGTTGTTTATGTAGCGCTCATTCCTGGCAGTGGCGTTGCAAAAATACACAAATGGCAAATATAAAGGTGCCCTTTCACCGGGTGGTCAATGAATGCTCTTGGGTTTCCTTCCTACTCCGATACATAAACAAGGGTTTGACACTCCAAATAAAAAATGTTCACAAATTGATTCATAATTTAATTTGTGCATTCGTATATAAAGATATGACACATGTTGATCTTATTTGATTATGAAAGTTGAGCGTAGGGAGAACGAATAACTAGTTTTTATTGATTGAATTGACATTCACTTGGTAGAACTCCATTATAACACGCTGAAAAAATAACAATGTATTTTACTTCTACAAAATTTTATAAGATATAGTTGATAGCTATTTTGGCTCAAGCCTTCGTCAAAACTACATAGTCGTCGTCAGAACTATATAGTTCTGACGACGACTATGTAGTTTTGACGAAGGCGTGAGCTAAAATAGCTATCAACTATATCTTATAAAATTTTGTAGAACTAAAACACATTGCTATTTTTTCACCGCTTTAACTAGGTTTTAGTTGTCACTTACATTTATTCAACTATATTCTATCGGTCTTCAAAAGATTGAACTGAAGTTAACAATGAAAATTTGTTTATAACAAAAAACCTAAACTTATAAATATAATATTTTATACTATCACGTAAACATTAATCCTTGATTGATTAAAGTAACATTTTCTTGACATTACTCCATTGCAATAAACTCATTATATAATAATAAATAAACTATTATCAGTACGAAAATCACCTCTCCAATGAATCTTAGATGATACCTTCTGATTCCAACATGCCTGCATATTTGTAATAACGACGTTGCGCTTAATACCCACTAAGAGCTTTAAGCTTATAAATAATTATGTTCAATATACCCGATTTCTAATTCGATATTTGGTGGAAGTACGCCACTGATTAGATTGGTGTGAACGTACGAATATATACAGATGAAACAGCTCTCAGTCACTAGAGACTCCTTTATTCTAGCAAGCTTTTAATCATGAAAAAAGGGAATGTGGCAAAGTATGGTAAGCTGAATAGTTTCTTGGGTTTTAAACATCCTTGATTATTGGAAAAGTCATCAACCCCCAGGAGAATTATCAACAACTATCTCATTCTCTCAATTTTGTTAATATTGGTGTCAATTCGATTTTCATGAGCATTTCAAATAAATATGTTATTAAACAATATTCAAATGTGTCACAAATTAACTAATGCCTTATACAGATTTTAAAATAATCCATAGCATATAATAACAGAACAATTCCGGGTAAAGGAGCGTTACATTGCACTCGTAGCTAGGATCCTATACCATTTCAAGTCAAACTTGAAAAGTACGGAAACTTGAAATTCTTTAATCTCTTAGAGACAAATTTAATACTAGGCGTAATTATTTAAAATATAGAATATTTCTGTCACAATATTGAGCCCTAAAAAATAATGAGTATATTATATAAATTATTGAATACAAAAGCACTTTTTTCAAGCCAGAGATGACGTAAAATTAATTATAAATACGTTCTAAATAACATAAAAAAATCCTAGCAGTAATATGGTAAACATTTCTTTAGTGAAGTTGATAAATAAATTTAAATTATTTTCATTAAAATTATTCCTTAAAACTTTCGTTACATTATCATTGAAGAGATTTTCGAAAATTTGTTTATTGAGATAATTAATTGTTAGAGTTTCAAAAGAATTCCTAGAACATGGTTGCTATAGTAAATAAGCGTATTTATTGTAAAAACAAACGTATAGCAAGAATCATTAATTAACAACCCTCATTCATTAGCCCCGTACTACTTACGGACGCGTAGGCGGTTTTAGAATCCTTTAGGGTTGTACAAAGTTTGAACAAGAAATGGCAAAAAGAGTTTTAATTTGTGATGCAAAAATTTTTGATTTACCAACATTACTACATAGCCTACATTGACGAGAATCATGTTTATAAGAATACAATACGACTTAGCGTATAATTAAATTGAAATAAATAAGTCTTTAAAAAAATTGTGAATCAAATATTAAATGATACGTGTATCTTCCTTAAACTTGATGATGGTTTGAATGTTGACATAAGTATTGTTTAACTTAAAACAATTATTTAAATATATGCGAGATTCTGGATATCACGATAGTCAACAAAAGACAAATATGGGATTTGTAGCATACATAAGAAGTTTTTGACTGTTGGAAACATTATTAATTTATTAATTATAATTAAACGTGTAAGAAAAAATATATTTCATACTTTGTTTAAATAGGATACATAGAATTTCGGATGTGAATATTCAATTATTTGAAATAGCGTGTCTCATTTTTGACCGCGTGAAAGTCACCAGCTGATTACGCAAATTCTTACGTGATAATAATTAAAACTATTAAGAATAATGGCAACACTCTTGTCACTTGTGTTTATTTTTTTAGCGAATAGGCTTAACTTTCGCAGTACAATCGTTACGCGTAACAAATAACAAACGGCGATTTCCTCGGATTTTTTTCGCATATTAAGATATATCACTTTTAAGGTGTTAACTGTCACTTCTTGATGGAAAGGCATGATATTTTAAATAATAAAAACACATTTTTTTAGTACTTATTTCCACAATATATTTTTTGATCAGGCTCATTATCAACTGATGCTCGCGATGAGCGAAACCGGTCCTGATCAAAAAATATATTGTGGAAATAAGTACTAAAAAAATGTGTTTTTATTATTTAAAAAAAAATTAAGATATATGTAAAATTGTTTTAATTTCAGTGCCATCGCGACAACCCTATCAGAAGATAAAGGCCTACCTGTATCCACAACGTGCCTTAGATTCATTACGGACGTAGGATTAAGAGCAAATACCACAAGCTGAATCCATACAAATAGCTGTGGCGTTCATTTACCTGGCAAACCAACATGCCTCGATATATCCCACACTACACAAGTACATAATAACTATGAAAAATAACATAACACAAACACCTTTTGACGAATGTAGAGATATCTTTCAAATTTAACAAAAATATATGTCAAGCTATTTGTCTAAGCCGTTTAGTGTGTTAAATATTATTCAACCTCCGTCTGAAAAAATACGAAAATACACAAAACAAAAATTTAAAAATTATACAGATTGTTGTATACCAACAACTAAAAATTAGAAGCTTAATTAAGTGTCGATTTTGTGGGCTGTAATATATTATATATCATATTTTCAAACGCGAGTAAACATTAGATATGTAATCAACTCATGATTTGGAAATAAGTGTTAATTTTTTTACAAACGTAATAGTGAAATCACATCTAAGCCCATTTTCATTATATTTAATCTCATTATCGTCAGTTGAAACATGCTTCTATGCATGTAAATATATTTCATCATATTATTTATATATTTCAGAGCTTTCGTTGGAACCGTATACAAAATTATGATACAACAGTTGACAGGTTTAGTATATTTTTGTTTCCCGCATTGTTAATGTCATATATGCATAATCATGAAAAACGTAGTATATTCATTAATTTTTCAATCTGTTACCGAAATTAATTTGACAAAAGTAATTCTCCAGTGCAACCATTTTGTCTTAATCTTCTTTGGATAAATAGGTTGTAATTTTTTGTTAACTGCTTAATACCTGTTGGTGTAGGGAGGCCTTTATATAAAAAATAAAAAGCGTCTATTATTTCGAAAATTTACTTTAAAATAAATAACTGATAATGATGGACTGTGCAAATATGTAAGACTATTTTTATAGAAGCAGTCTTTACTATTGATAAGATTTCAAAAAGAAATTAGTTTTAATTAGTGTTTTTGTTTAATGGTAGCACAAACGTAAAACAAAACTAATGGGACAAGAATCTCATTGTCCCCATAGTGGAAACTGTTGTAGTTATTATGGAATTTTCGCCTCGCGTCTCTGATCTCACGACCCCACGCATGGCAGACGATTTTAACGCTCGACCATTTTTTCTTTGCTCAGCTATAAAGATCAAAGGCTAGCAGTGATGGGATGTGAAGATATTCTAAAGTTAGCTGATGTCATTCATTCCTTGGAAACCAGCGGTCGGCCACTAACGGCCGATGTACACTTTTTGAATATGGATCATCAAAAACAGTATTCAACAAAAACCTTCTATTTATTAAATTGAATTGTCACAACTTTGTACGATTCCACATGTTTTGTCACTAACGACCCGGATTTCGCCTTTCAGCATCCGTGTGATAGAATGCCTGAATATACCGAAAGGCGAAACCCGGGTCGTTAGTGACAAAACATGTGGAATCGTACATAGTTGTAGCAATTCAAATTTGATATTGAAATTCCATCAAGCACCTTCAGTCGATATCATAAATTATATAAAAAGCTTCTTATTATTATTAAACTGGAAAAATAAAAAACAAATATTCGTCGAGATATCACGCAATAAAATATATACTAGTTACTAGACAATATTATAAGTATATTATAATAAACTTTGGTTCTGAAACCATAATTGAGTCATTCGATAATCTATTAATTTTTAATTTCTCATTAAAACTTGCAACAAATAAGCTTAGAAGTTAAAATATATTATAGTTGAACGCCGTCAATATTTTATTATGTTCCCCTACTCTACATAGCACTTTCGTTTTTGAAGACAAAGATATGCATTATGAATAATATTATATAATAATTTTTTATTATACTTTTGATTGAATCAATATTTTTGAAAAAAAATGCATCATTGGAATTTTATACGTTTGCTACAAAACAAATGTGTGATTATGCTAAATGGCACCACAAAATTTGTATAATATTTTTTTGGATCTATTAACGGATTTTCTTTTGGCTACAAGTGAATTGAAAAAAAGACAAATTTTGAGTGAAATTGCAAAGACGCGTTACCTTTACGACAATCTGACCCGATTGTACTGTAAATATCAAGTATAAACTACTAAACATTGGATAATAGTACAAAATGTAATTCAAACTATCTGTGCACATTCGGCGTTGATAATAAAAGCAATATTTTTCAACTTCTCCACCACTCTCTTCTAGATCAATCATTTTTTCTCGTAAATGTCTCTGGTCGTTACCGACCAGATATAAAATTTAATGATATTTTATGTTTAGTAACGGTTGAGAAAAAACGCTGATGATCGAATAATCGCTAAGCCACTGGTTTTTTATGGCTGCTAAAGATAAGAAACATTAATGAAACACTAACTTGCTCTTACGCGTTACGCAACATACTGTCACTTATTCAGCTGTCTTATTTATAAATACTTGCTATAGCGATAATCTGTCAAAGTATTCATAGACTTATATGTGTGTTAATGTATTTAGCCAGCCGTAGATTAAACTGGTTTTAATTAAAGCGTTTTTATTATTCATATGAAAAAAATTCTAAAACTGTCGAAAAAGAATGTCGTTTGATTGATTGATTAAGTAAGTTCATTCGTATACATTGTAAGACCACGAGAGTAATTTGATTGAGTTTTTTACCAACAAAATATTATCGAGGGCGGATAATTATATGATTTTTCTTCGATAGCTTTGTACTACTGTCATAATGAGAAGGAAAGATAATGTAGGTATGATTGTCGAGGATTGGTTGTACATTTTTTGTAAATTTAAAAAAAAATATGAGGCAGTTGATAGACAATTGATGATTGGTAAATCGCAAAGACAAAGAGAATGGTAAAGAATATACTGAAATAAATATAATCGCTGTAGGATCGTAGGTATTCTTTGCATAATCGGTACAACAGGGTGACTTAAATTAGATATGACGAATGCTGGCTGTAAATTGTTAACAGTATAACAAATTAATGGGAATTTATAATGTATAGGTAATCGCGTCAAACATTTTTTATCACACTTGTAAATCATAATCGAGAACTATTATATGTTTTATGCTCAATTGAGAAGAATTGCTTGAACAAAATCAAATCAATTAATAAGTAATTAAGTAATAAAGTTCTTTCAGGTGATGAATTTTCTATCGTAAAGTCAATGAAAGAGTAATTATGTAACGTTCATAATATCGGAACGAACGGAGACGATTACTTGTGGATATGAAAAAATAGTACTTATTTAGTTATTAAATATAAGATTGTAATTTGAAATATTAATTATTTTAAGCGTCGAAACTTATTTTAAATTAAACGATTTTTTCAATCATTACTAGTTACATAATTAATAGTAATATTTCCAAATCTCAATAAAATCTTACAGCCATACTGCGTTGAAATAAACTTCGCGCAAGGCAAATTGAAAGGAAAAAGTCTTTTGAAATACTCGACAAAGAATAATTTAAATTCAATTAACAATTTAATGAAATCTTCAATGATTGAAATTTTTGGTCATCCAAGTGGATTATAAATTTTATTCTTTTTGCGATTATTTTAAATCATAGTCGTTTCGTTAATCGATGAATATTTAAATGATAATTATATTATCATATTTGCATAGATCCTCAAAAGCAACATTGCTGTAAGAATTACGGGTGTTTGATGAATATATGACAAAATTCTGTTAAGTTTCGTACTTTTCGACTATAAAAAGCAGTCGTGTTAAATATATGTTAAATAAGTAAGTTCAGTTTTTCAAAATACAAACATTTTGTTGTTATTATCACACACGTTATATTTTCATATTTTTGATTAATATCTCTGTCTGGCAATAATAAAGATGTATTTTTTTTTTAATTTGTAAGTGATAACATAACAATGCTTTAAGAGGATCACTTGTGCAAAACGCATGTATATTTTCTATAAAACTTTATCCTTAATGATTAGGTTACGAATTTTAGTAGTTTAGACCAAAGGATGCAACAACTTGCTCCGAAGACTCCCAGAAACCAAAAGCCTAGCGTTTGAACGGATTATCACGAGAAAGATTGTCGGTCCTGTTTCTGATAATGATATTTGGTGACGTCGGCAAAACCACGTGCTTAATAAATATAATACTAATTACTCCTCTCAACGCTTATAATGTGACCGAATAATATTTTTTTTATATATGGATGAGTGTAAGTCTATAAAACGATTCAAATTTATTGCTCCTAAGGTAAGACGGAAGAGGGATCATAGACCTTGACCACGCTCGATGGATAGGGTTTCAAGTACCAGAAAGTGCTGGAAGGCATAATACTGAGTGGAGTGAACCAGAACAACAACTGAAGTGGCTAAAATTCTCGCCAGGCTAACGGCAGGATAGAAGAAGAGAATTTCTCGACCGATTTTGATCGTCAGAATAATAAACATACCGAAAATTTGTTTCTTTAAAATGTTGATGAAATTCAGTTTTATTTAAAAATTCAGCATCGTGTGTATGTAATAAATAAAATTTGTTTTTTTGACTCTCAGTGCACTTCGTCAAATATTATTTTAAGGCACATTCTTTCCTTTCAATTAACAATTTGTAATTCGATACTTTCTGTGCGTTCAAATGAGATACTGGAAATGATGGCACATAGCAGAAATATGTATTTATAGATTGATGCAAGATCATTGAGTTATACCAAAGTAAAAATTTATAGACTATTTTTGTGAACGAAAGATTAACTAACGACTAAGTCTTTTAAGCATACAAATCACATTTTTGGTTGTATTATATACATAAGAAACATTTGGTTTATAATATAATATATGAAAAACAATGTATTTGGAGTTAGAATTCAGATAAAAAAGTTTTTCTCAATAAAATGACGAGATATTAAACTCTTGTTGATCGTAATAAAATCAGTTCTATTGTTTAATACATGAATCCAAAAACTGAAATATATTTTTTTCGCTTAAGTATTTAGTGTTATAAAAACTACGTACAATCATTTTGATATTGAAATTGTTTACGACAAAAAAAGCATCAAATAACATATATTCCTTTTTTATTCGAATGAAAGTTTTTTTAATCAATAACTCCGAGTAAGTCTTAAGTTTTCCTCTAGTTTATTAATTGGACTATCAATCTTCATTTACAATCAATCGATCACTTTCTTTGTTGCCGACTATATTCAACTGGATAGCTGAAGTTAGGACTGGAGCAGAATAAATAACAAACACGACCGCCCGCATCTGAAAGATGTTTGCAGGGATGAAATGGAGTTATTTAACTCACACTCTGCAATCTCAACCCCCGTGGCGAGACGAGGGTGGGTTGGGCAGAATAAATATTACGAGAAAAAATACAGCTCAGCTTTTAATTAAATTTTAATGAATGTTATGGTTTCCCAATGCGAACGTTTTGGAATCTCCTTTAATTTATTTCAGTTGAGATTCTCTATTATGAGCCCGTACTTCAGATGCTCTAAATATTAAAATAAACATAGGAAAAATTAATACGGTGAAAAAATAGCAATGTATTTTTGTTCTACAATTTTTTTTAGCAGATAGTTATTTTGAGTCACGCCATCGTCAGAACTGAGCTGTGTAGAAAAGGTACACAATAAATCTTCTCTTCTGTTGTAACAACCTAGCTTAAATCGTGCTAGCGAAATAAACTAAATTTAAATTATACTAAACTCTACAGGCGGCTCTTTCAATGAGCTTAAATACTGGCAGAGGATTTATTACAGAAATGCATATGCTATATCTTATAAAAAATTTTTGGAACAAAAATCCATTGCTATTTTCTCACCGTCTTATAATTCTTATTCTACCACGTAAATGCCAATTTACGCAATAAATACGAAAAATCAATAATAATATCTGGTCTTAAATATAATACAATATCAAAATATTATAAAATATTTAATATCCCACTATGTTGTATATAATACTTTGTAATGACGGCGCAATGTTGCAGGACCACATAACTATCGAGCGACAAGGTTTCATATAAATGTTCAAAAAATCACGGGTTACTTGTTTTTTTTTTGTATTTTTTTCATAACCCTCATTTAAGAAAAAAACTAGTCGGGCATTTTTAATGATCTGACTGTTCAAGTATAAAAAGTGTACTAACATATTTTTATGACGATATACAAAATTGGTTGAAATGCAATATTTTTATTTGTCTTTCAATGACACATATCCAACAAATGTGACAGTGTAATTTCATAATGCTCGGGGGTTCAATTTCGTGTTATACATTTTCTCTTCTTTGATATTTTGTGATTTAAAAAGGTAACATTGTGTGTTTCCATAATTCGGATAAACAAGGGTTCGGAGTGACAAGTGTAAAACTACAATAATTTCTTTTTTTTAGTTAAGTTATGACATATATATTCACATATAGAGAACTTTACAATAATCATTTCTGCCTTTGAGATGAACTGACCTAATTAAAACAATTTTCATAATTTTAATAATAGTTGTTATTCAACCAAAATATTAAATGTTCGACGAAAAGAAATGACATTTTATTTTTCAATACAAAAATTTATCGACTGAAGGTGCTTGATGGAATTTCAATATAAAATTTGAATTTTTACAACTTTGTACGATTGTACAACTTTGAACAATTTGTACAACTTTGCAAGATAAAAAAACCCTTTTATGTTTTAATGCTTGTTGATTAATATTTGCTGTAAAACCCCCTCAAGAATGACTCACTAATAAGATCGTTTGTGAAAATTATCACAGGCAATTGTGTTAATTATTATTAGATAAATATTATTAAATTAGTTTTATCTGCCATTTACTGCTAGTCTTAGGTGTTTTTTCTGTAATTAATAACTTTCGCATATAGACGATGCTAACTGTTTATTTTACGTCAGTTCTGTTGCATCCCTGTGATAGAATGCCTGAAAATGCCGAAAGGCGAAACCCGGGTTGTTAGTGACAAAAAATGTGGAACCGTACAAAGTTGTAACAATTCAAATACGAAGGTCGTAAGATGACGGCCTTAGAACAGCTGGAAATCAATATATATCAACTTTCACAAAGGATTCTTAACGAAAAAACTAATATATGTCGATCACCATTGCTTAACCCGCTACGGGGAACGTTTTGTTTCCATAATGGACCATTTCCGTGCCATATGTACACTTATTGATATAGCTGCCTTTTTAGTTTCATTTACAATTTTTGGTTTTATTGCGAGCAAGAAACAAGCTTGGTCGTTAAAAAAGGAGAGAATATATATTGTGTACCTCTTCTACACAGCTATATATATAGATAAGCAAATGTTCGTCAAAGCATAGTTCTGACGATGGCATGAGCCGAAATAGCTGTCAACTGTAAAAAAAAAAATTGTAGTACTAAAATACATTGCTATTTTTTTCACCGTGTTATAATGTAGTTCTACCAAGTGAATTCCAATTCAATCAATAAATTCAAATCCGGTTATTTTTGAGTAACTTAAAAATCATGAGTGATTTATATCACCAATCAAGGAACGTAATAATAATATATATATATTTTATAAATGATGGAATGAATCCCTTCTGCTTCAAGCGCAATGGTATAAACCTGATACATATAATATGATCCAGCAGGGCATGGAAGGCATGGTGTGACGTTTCACTGAGCGCGGATTATTAACGCTTAGCAGAATAAATGACATCTGCTTATTTACGGATGGAAGTGCCCGAACCTCCGGCTCGCGTGCCTAATTCCACCCTGGAAATAATTCGAATTAATCGACGCAATTTTAACGGCTTGTGACGGCACAGTTGAGCATATTGATGTGATTGAATTGATTAAAAAGCAATGCCGTTTTATTATTACAATTCTTACTTATGAATATTTTCTCCAAAGCGTATTTTTTATGTAACTTTGATACCAAATTTGAATTGTTACAACATTGTACGATTCCACATGCTTTGTCACTAACGAGCCGATTTCACCTTTCGGCATTCTGTTGCATCCGTGTGATAGAATGAGAACCGATGCAATAGAACTGACGTAAATTAAACAGTTAGCATCGTCTACATACCAAAGTTATTAATTACAGGAAAAATACTTACCCCAAGGCAAGCAGTAAATTGCAGCTAGAATAAATTAAATAATATTGACAATAACACAATTGCCTGTGATCATTTTCATTAACGATCTTGTTAATGAGTCATTCTTGAAAGACAGTTCTGTTGCATCCGTGTGATATAATGCCTGAAAGTGCCGAAAGGCGAAACCCGGGTCGTTAGTGACAAAACATGAGGAATCGTACAAAGTTGTAACAATTCAAATTTGCTATTGAAATTTCATCAAGCACCTTCAGTCGATATCATAAATTATAACTTTCATACTAAAAAAGTATATTTATAATTTAAGTTAATACACATAATGATTACTTTGGTTTTTTTTATTTATTTTTTCTTTCAAGTTGTAAAAACACTTATTTGCGAGTGAGTATTGCCATTTGCGATATCTGAAACTCACTCCCATCCATCTGATCTTCAAGCTGAAAAATGTAGCGAATGCGACTAGTTTTCCACTAGTCTTGTCCTAACCTTAACGTACTAACACCACACTCTACTTAGATAGAAGTTGAGCAACCGAGTAATAAGTAATTGACGTAGAACACACTCGTAAAGAAGTGTTCTTACATGAAACGAAATACTTTTCACAGGAAGAGAACGTGGCTAAGAAGCTTTTTATTAAAAGCTAGTGTAGTATAATTATAAATTACTATGATGAATTTGAAATAATTCCAAAACTGTAGTTTACCAAACAATTAATTTTTTTCAGAACTTTGTATTGTTATATATATTTTTTTCATGAATTGTGAATAAAATCATAAGATAATATAACACTACACCTAGGAAAAGATTAAACTATAAGCTTACTATACCAAAGCATAAGACAATAAAAGTTCTCAAGTTTCAAATTAATTAATTATGTATATTTTTTTTTATGCTAAGCTTATAATTGTAACAATACATGTAATCATCATATAACTTGGTGAAAGAAAAATATTTTCATAATTTAAAATTTTACATTATTTTAATCAAAAGTCTGAGAAATAATTTTCAACATAAAAAAACATGACCAACAATATCATTTTCCTAGTATTTCACAGAAATTGTTCTTTATAGCAAAAACAATTTTTTAAATGAATAAAAAAAAACAATGACTCTCAATGTTATGACAGAAAAAAAATTACACCAAAACCTATAGTTTGATTACATCGATTCTGCAGCTATCTCTTAAAAAATTTACCCGTCCCTGAAAAATAATTTCAAATGTACATGCCTGAAGAATTAATATGTATCTATGTGAAAAGTAATATAAAAATATTTTGCCTAGCAAACTGTTTACGTTTACCGAAGTAACATATTTTTAGTAATTTATCATCGAGGTCAAAGTTTAGTAAGGGCTGCCAAGACATATTAATAATCGGGAATTACTAATCTATTTTTCGTTGGAAATTTAAGTTGATGAAAAAAAATACGAGTGAAATTAATTACTGATATCTTTCATCTTTGAATGCTACTATTAATTTCTTTATACTAAGAAGTGTAAGCGGATATAGTCATATAGTCAATATTATACTTTCGGTTAACTCAGTAGTTAGTCAACGGTTAGAAATAATATTTTCGGACATCAATTTTTTATTTAAAATATAAAAGAATGAACCCCGAAGACTCATAGACGAACCAAAAAATACGACTTTTCTCGCCGCATACGTCCATAGTATCAATAGATTCATAACGTCATATCATTATTTTCATCTTTAAAATCTTCTCTTACCCTCAATATGTTAAAATACACCGAATACAATAAAAAATATCTGAATGAATCATGTAAAAGTGTTTAGCAATAATATTCTTTGCATTCAGATTCATGGCCAATTTTATTTTAACTGTTTTAGCGGTGCAAAAAAATGGAAGACATTCATAAAATAAGCCAGTTTTTTATAGCAGGTAATGTGCATCTTGACTTTTCAATATGTATCTCTTGCGAACATTCGATTCCCAGCACATCTTCATCCATTATATATATTTTAGATTTTATCAGTTCTTTTCGTAGCTAGCAACAATTTTGGCATATTATATAATGAATATTAAACTTTGTTTCTAAGTGCAGCTATCAGTACAGTGCCAACCCTGCTGAACTGAGACTGTAATAGAGAAACGTAAGTTAAAAATTATTCGCTTGGGCTTTTCTTTGAAATACGAAGAGCAAATTGAATTACGAAAAATGGCTTCGCAGATAAAATAATAAAAATGATATAAGAAGATATTGTCGAGCGCAGGAAGATACGTACCTTTTTACAAAGTGAAAAGTGAATATAAAAAAAATTAATAACTTTAAACGAATAATTTTACTTTACTTATGATGCTTTATTTCTATTACGGACTCGGTTTATAAATAATTTTCCTCAAAACATGATTCTTTTGATGGAAGAATAACAAGTCTTAATTATTTTGGACGCTATGGTAGAAAAATAATTTGATATCGGATGTTTTTGTATTGTGAAATGTCACATTTAGCAAAATAATAATTTTCTTAATTATTGTGTTGACGCCTACAATATCTTCTTTAAGTAAAAATAACTCTTTTTATCAATGCAATTCTAATCAAATTTTTAATTTATCTTGTATAGCGAAAGGTAAATTTAATTATATAAAGGTAAATGAGTCTTGGTTTGAATTCGCTTACGCATTTAAATCTATTTCAAAAATAAAATATACTTTTAATATCCTCTGGCGTGACTTTATTATGTACGGAAGTACTTCGTGACGCTCAAATTAATGTGACATTTCTCAAGTTTTAAACTTTTGATATTTACATTACAGAGAAATTAAAGTATAGAAAAATATATTTTTAAAGGTAATACTTTAAAATAAGAGCAAACATTTCATGAATAATCGTAAAAATGGCCATTATATTGTGTGTTTGTCGGATTTTAGATATTTCGCTGACGCACACTAGAGTAAAATGAAAT
Source organism: Himalopsyche japonica (assembly GCA_028555115.1). Lineage (NCBI taxonomy): Eukaryota > Metazoa > Arthropoda > Insecta > Trichoptera > Rhyacophilidae > Himalopsyche > Himalopsyche japonica. Next base: position 506,246 of record JAHFWJ010000428.1, on the reverse strand, counting down.
TTTGAGTTCAGATTGAAGAATCAATAAGCATAAAAGTGTGCTTTAACAGTTGTGCAACACTAATATATTTTTTCAAGCATTTTTTGTCATAATAATCGGAGTTTAGATGTTTCAGTTTCGACTGGGTCGAATTGGACAAATTATACCAAAATTCATTATATCTATAAAGATCTTCCTATTCTGTAGTATATTTTTGTTTATCTTCTATCAAAAAGTATGGTAGTAAATTAATTTTAGTGAATAATATGTATTGCTGATATAATGAAAATTGTGCAGTGAACTTAAATAAAATACATTGAATTCTTCCAATATCTTATTGGAATCTTTATGTTTCAACCAAGCGTGGAAAAATCGTTTTTGTTGAAAGAGTTTATAAAAAAAATTGTTATCAAATTCGGCCATATTATAGAAAATACAATAAAATCATATTATGAAAACAAAAAAATATTATTTTCTAAGTAAATAAAACCAACGACAAGCTCATCGTTGTTAATATCATCGTTTCATTAATTAAATACCAGCTAACAGTAAATTACAGTCTTTGTGACTAATGAGCTAAAATATATTCTCAATCAAATATTATCGTAGCATATCGGCCCCCTATCGACTTTATTTGGGTTATAATCTTTACTCGAATATACTATAGCGAGCACCCCACTTCTTAATTGAGCAGAGTTAATTATAACATATTCGCTAACCACATTGAACATTACGCGACGAAATGAAAGGATAACTTTCAGTATTCAGCAAACTACAGAAAAGATTAAAATAGAAAACATCTTTAGATAGATAATATACAAAACTCCAATCGTAAAAGTTCTATACAAAAATTTCATTAATATATTCAAAAAATCCAATTAGACCCTGCACGATCCGCATTATACTAAGATGCCTATTTTTCATTACTCTTATTTCTCTTTTGGATTTGCTATTTAAAAAGTGTCTGCCTGGGGGGACATTTAAATGGAGGTAATTATTTTGCTTTATCTGTAAGCGGGATTATGTGTTTCGCAAAGAAGAGAGAAATGACGTTAATAATTATACCCATTGTATTTAAAATTTCCTTTTCATAAGGCCGTAATAACTAGTATTAAACAATGTCGGAAATTGTAGCTAGCAGCTCCATTTAGCTGTTTATAAATATACCGAATCAGGCTCCGACTCGATCTTAAATCGTATTTACAAAGAGAATAAAAATCGCGTATTACAAAACTATGACGTCGCTGCATAATCATAATTTTCATATTAAATTGCATACAGTCGTTCCAACACTTTTTTGTATGGGGTAGGTAATAAATACGACACACGTACATACATACGATAATAACATATATTGACGTTATTTCATTACCCATTACTTAAGACAAAAATATGACTGTTGTAAATAAGGGAAAATAAAAAAGAGTCGTGGGGGGGGGGGGGGGGTCAATTTCTGTCTCGAACTGAAACTTTGAATCGTTGAGAAAGAAAAAATATTCATAAATCAGGTGTAGGCGTTTCACCATTTCTGACGTTAAGTTAAATATAAAATATTTATCACATGCTGCTCTGTAAAAGTTATGAAAACAATTAACTCACGTTTTCATGTAAAGCTTCTGCATGCCAACTTAACCCTTTAGATGCCACGACTTTTTGGCCGAATGTGCCAGAAATGCCACGGATATGATATAAAAATTAACATATTAAAACGTATTCTATAGTGTTTAAACAGTATGTACCATTATTTTGACAAAAATTTGCGTTCCAAATAATATGCACTGCACCAGATGCAATCAGTCATCTGTTGTTTTTTAGTTTGACAGTTTTATGTATTTTTCGACAGTTTTGTGGTGTAGTCAATCTTTGGCATTTTCAATCTTATAATATATATATTTTTACTTTGCATATAACATTAGCTCACTTTAAAATCTTAACCATACAAACTTTATTTTAGCCTTGGTTAAATAAAATAAAATAAGAGAACGCATATCTATAGAAATAGAATATAAAATTTTATAAAACTTTGCGCCCATTTACCATAGAAAATCTTGATCATAAAAATTCTAACCCTTTAAATGAATCACGAGAGTGCAAAGGATACTAGTAATTATGATTCAGATACGAACTCGGATGAAAGTGCTTTGATACTACCCTGACAGAGAAGTCAAAGACTCATTAGTGAGAGTGATAGTTCTGAAGAAGAGCATTTTGATACGATAGCACATGATTTCGAGGAAGATTTTTCCGAAGTATTTTTAGATCATGATGCTGGCAACCAAGATTTTTTTGTGTTCATGGGAATATATATATTAAAAAAAATGTTATGAACCCCTGGAGCAATATGCAATGACACACCTTTTTGCCAAAAATTTCGTCCCCGTCGCGACCTTCGAGCTCGAGTTATTGTTATTATTAGCACAGTCAGGATATTCTTGAAGCGGTCGCAAACAATTAGACATTGCTTGTAAATAAATAAAAATAAATAAGTACACAACTGGAACGATAAGAAAAAATAATACTTATTAAAAAATATATATTTAAAAAATGTTATAAACCTTTGGAGCAATACGCTGTAATAATAATGACCATAGGTAGCGCAGACTTTAACAGGGCGTTTAAAATATGATTCATTCTTTTATTTTTTTACGATGTAGCGCCGTCGGCTCTGGCTATCCACGATATAATGCAAAAGCCGATTAAATTGGCTCTTGGCAGCCAAAGGGTTAATGTAGAATTCTTTTTGGTAATTTTGCACTTTCGTGTAGTCCATGTGTAATTTTTGAATAATTATGATTATTATTAATTATGTTCCCTAGAATACAGATGGTAAATATGAATATTAATGGGGTTATATTTGCACATTCAATATCATTGAGACTCGCGCTTTTTGCAGCAAGATGTGACACTAAGTTAGCCAATCAATAAAATGATTATTTTTATAGCCTACACAAGGTTGAACATACTAATAAGTGTATTGGGAATTATTTTTCTTTATTCATCTCGAAGGAGTTGAATATGACAAGTACAACATATCCATCTGACGAGTGAATAAAGACACAGACAGTCCTTTCCTTATCCATCAGTGCCCATTCAATCTGGGTATCTCCATACAACATTCATCTGCGTGGGCCATTGTTATGCTTGCTCCCAAGAGATTTATTCTCTGAGGATTTTCGTTGAGTCGGCAACACGATTACCACGAACGCGTCAAATATGGGGGGATACGAACGAAGTTATATAGAAGTATTATATATTTACGAGAAAACTAAGTGAACTAGTCATTATTTACACCGATAGCTGCGTAAACATTTTACGTAATGCTATTTGTGAAGTATCTGCTTAAATAATTTTATTTGTTTATCTTTTAAATGTATTATTTTATAAGTTGCTCACATATATTGTAGAAAGTGGCATCGTTGTAATATAATACACTCACTCATAATTCTATAATGAATTTAACTGTTTGACTGACATTTTGAATCATCCCCAAAAAAATTTGATGATGTTTTTTTAATTTAAAAAAAACATTTTTTCATTGAAAATACCGATAATTTAAAAAAAAATCATAATCAAGCTAGCCACTAATAAAAATATCGTTTTATATATGTTTGTTTTATAAGATAAATTTGTATTTACTCATAAATACATGCATATATTTCATTTTATGATGGTACAATTGATTTTTACAAAAACTGTTTTTTTTACTTTTACTCATGTATCAAAAAAAAATCAAAATTGAAATTTTTTACCCAGTCTCTCAAACGGTTGCCGACCTCTGTTCTAGGTTATCAATTTCTAGTTAAATAATTATCTAAATTAAAATATTGATTACTCTTGTCAGTGATATATAATAATACTAATGATGCTATTATTATCCGTTATTATCATTCGAATAGATCAATAGTCTGACAGCTTTCATTGATCCATTGTTTTTGAGACCGACTGGGAAGAATAGAGCTTTGAGAAGAGATGTTAACGTCAGATATTGTGTGTGAAGTGGGTGGGTTTCGCGAGGAACATGGAAATTATTGAAACCACAAAGTAACGCAAAATAAACACAATATCAACCGTTTTCTAAGAATCACTTGCATCTATTGAATAATACTTCTGTTGACGACGCGTATTGTACCAATTGATTAATTTGCCAACAGAATAAGAATCTTACAAGTACACTAACTTTTAGCGCCTAAGTTTGAATTTATATTAAGTTTGCATCTTTGTAATAAAGGTCGCAAGATGATAGCTTCAGAACGGCTAAAATTCAATATATATCAACTATCACAAAGACTTCTTAACGAACATACAAAGATATGTCTATCACCATTACTCATGTATCTGGGGGATGCTTTTTTGTTTCTGTAATAGATCATTTCCGTGTCATATGTAAACTTATTGATACAGCCGCCTTTTTAGCTTCATTTACAATTTTTAGTTTTATTGCGAGCAAGAAACAAGCTAGGTTGTTAAAACAAGAGAGAAGATGTATTGTGTACCTTTTCTACAGAGCTATATATAGATAAGCAAATGTTCGCTTAAGCATAGTTCTGACGATGGCGTGAGCCGAAATAGCTATCAACTATATCTTTAAAAAAATAATTTTGCAGACCGAAAATACATTGCTATTTTTTTCACCGTGTTATTTGTATTATATTGTCAATATTGTAATCAACGAAATTGTCTCGTTGAATGGAGATTAGATGAAACAGCGAACTCGCGTTATTAACATCCTCAAAGCTTACATAATCTGCCTTAGATATTCCCGCCAACTTCCTAAACGATAACCTTTGGTAGCCCTAGAGTTATCACGTACGGAGCGGTTCGGGCTCTGCACTGTTCGTGACGGTCGGTACTTCCCCTAACAATCGCTGGGGCCTTCTATTTAACTCCCGGCTTTGGATGACTTGTGCCATGTTTGCGAAACGACTTTGGCAAGTAATTCGATGCAGAATTATACCTATCAAGCTGCAACGCCGGGAACTTATTTCTTATATTATTAAGACTAAAGTAAGCTTAACAAATTACTAGTCAAAGTGTCTAACAATGTAGCGTTAATGTCGACTGTCGTAATTTCATACATCAAGTACAAGAGCATTTTTCTCTTTATTACGTAATATGTCTATTCTGAAACGCGGAGTATTTTTTCTTGCTAGGTTACGTTATTAAAATTCTAAGTACATAAACCTTTCCAGGAGTAACTAACTAATTTTAACCGTGCTGTGAGGACTGAGTTTTTTTTATATAAAATTTATAAATATTTTTTTAATCAAATCATTATGGCTGAAATGATATAAAAATATAGGGTGTTTTTTTTGTTAGAGGTATAGAATTTTAAGTTGGCAACACTTTTTTAACTGGCGGCCATTTTGTCAGTTGTCAAAATTATTTATGATTAGTTTTGTTTGGCATTTCAACATGAATAGATTGACGCCTGAACAACACTTCCAAATTGTGCGAATTCATTTTGAAAATCATGGTTCTCTTCGAAATACGTATCGCGTACTACGTCCATTTTACCGTCAACATAATCGTCCATCAAGGCAATTAGTTCAATTAACTATGGAACGTTTTCGCACGACGTTTGCTCTAAATGATAATATTTAGGGTTTTATCGTAATAAAAAGGGATCACAAATCATTGGCATATAGCACTTGAATATATTATCACGATAATTTTTGACATATACGACAAGTACGTCCATAGAAAAAAATCGCACCGATGTACTTGTACGTCCATACTCCTGGAAATGTTTAAGTATAAAAAGTGAAAACAATTACTCTCCAACCAATTGTCGAAACTGTTCATCTTCCATATCCGAACTTTAAGCCAATAAGTCGTTCTTTGCCAACCGCGTTCTATTTATACATTATACAACCTACATATATTTAGGCATTTGTAAACCGATAGCTCATCCTTTATATTTCAAAGACTTGTTAATAAAGTAAGACTGTAATCTGTTCTTCGGTACTTGTTAGTATTGGAAATTCGATTGGCTACACATAAAGTCTTCGATTTTCAAAGATGAGATTTAATTAAATGGAAATATTTTTGGGACGATGCAAACTGAGAATAATAAATATTAATTGATTAGGTTTATTTTTACAAGAGAGGGTGGACATTTCAACACCCATTTGATTGAACGAAGATAAAGTGGAATTAAACAACCATACACCGACAATAATTATTATTAAATGTGGGAAGAATCTTGCATAGAACAGATAAAATGCGGCCACTGAGAAAAAAAGTCCAAACCTATGTGTACAGTTATATTCAATTAGCAAAGTCTCGATTATGGATTGTTTCTACGAAATATATATGCACTCGATAAATAAGTCTGTTCAAAAAATCGACATCATTTTATTCAATAATAAACACATTTGAAATGGTAACGACTTCTCACATATTATTGTTATTTTAAATGTTACATTTAAAACATTTCCGCATTAATTGTTTTTAGTGTATCTGAAAAATCATTAATCAGATTTTTACTGTAAATCCTATTTTCTCATGGCATGTTATACATTCCGTGGAACTATTCTATTATTAATTAAATATTCTTATAATTACTCATTTTATATGTTTAATATTGAAAGCTTCTTTTTCTGTGTTAAGTATTCTATGCAAATAAAGTACGTAAGTTGTTTGCAATATGCGATGTTATTGCAACTTGTCATTTTACCAAATCCTTTATTTTAAATATTACTGACATTTATCGCAACGCCACATTCTTACATATCGCGTAGATATTTATAACTCAAAAATATAATCAAAAACTTGTGGTTACTTCGCTTTGCGTAGAATTTACAATAACAAACTTTTACGAATAAGCTTCTCGCGTATAAAGTTACACGCTCGCTTTCTGTGGCGATTTTAACACAACGTGTTTTAAATCATTTTAACTTTCAAAAAGCGGCTGACAGTTACGCCACGCCACGAGTATTCATTTCGAAAAGGTAATATGATTTTAAAAACTGCCGTATACACACTCAGTTGTTTTATAATTTTAACGCAATTTATGAATCACTTTTTTTGGACTTAAATCTAGTACTTAAAATATGAACTAAATGTATAAGACAAGTCGTTTTTAAATATAGAATCTAGAAAGACCGAACGTGTCCAACTTTTCAATTAACGCTTTTGTTACTATGTATTTCTAACATGGACTAAGAATGCTTGGTGGACTTTATTATATTATTTGAGTCATTCAGTGTCATGCAGTTGAATACAGAAATCTCATTTTTTTTTAAATTCCAAACTAATTCAACGAATCAAACATGTATGTTCATTAACCCATTTTTACCCAGTGTTCCAATATTGGAACATTAAGTATTTTTACACCCGCTCCATTATGCATGACGGATTAAAGGTTTAGATTGCATCAGTCTATAGCTAAATAATACAATATAATTGCAGGGGTCCAACCCAATACGAATACAAGGAAAAAAGAAAAAAAATGTTATGCGTCATATACACTTATGGTTCGTTGAAATTATTATAAATTTTGATGAAAAAAAAATCGACAAAAAACCGGTTAAAGCTTTCCAGTGGAAAAATACAGACTTCCAAATGACAAGTGGTTTTCTCGTTCTATTGTTTATTTAGGAAAATATTTTAAAGTGCAATGGTAAAAGAATAGCGATTATACTAATATATATGTGTATTCTTATAGTGACGACCGAATCGTTCACAAATGAATCATATTTACTACGCTGTGCTTTTACTAACAGGCTACAGAAGGCAATGTACTAAACGATATGTACACCCAGTCGTTTTTTTACGCGATACATTGGTTCCATAAAAAGGCGCGTAAAAAAAATCACAACTTTCATATAATTTGATAAATTGGTTCCAAAAATTAAAATATCGCTAAAAAAGTACCAGAAACGTATGAAAAACCAAAATTTGCTCTTTAAAATTCGTGCAAAAAAATTTATATATTTTAATGTCTTTATTGCTTATAAAGATATAATGAGACTATAAAAATTTTTTTTTTCACTTATATGAATTATTCGCTGCTGTCACTCTCGGTTGCGAAATGTAATCGTTTGCGATTTTTTGAACGAAAGTATTGTATTTTACATAAATCAAGTTTAAGTTTTGTAAACAAAATAAAATTTTAAATTTCTTTTATTTAAAAAAATAATGAAAAGGAACATGCCTAGCATCATACATAAATTTCTTCAAATTTGGGGAAACAAATTTGGGGAAAAAATCTCGTAAAAACGAGTGAAGCGCGTAAAAAAACGTAACCTTGCCATTAAAAATCGCGTAAAAAAGGACTGGGTGTACCTCTATTCAATCGAATACGCATAACACTGATTGTATCAATTGTCGACATTGATAGTAAGGACGTACGGTAAAAGATCGTGGTAAATTTTATTCTTCGTAATTATGTGAACCGAGAGCAAAATTTTTGGCAATTACACAAATTGTGGCTTGTGGTCGTCCTCTCGGCGATAGAAATTATACGCGCCAGTATAAATTAGCCTACTGGGAGCGTATCTGATAAATTACCAGTTCCCAGAGATAACACTATTCACGTTATAATGCTACGCTAGCGAAAATGTACATAGTAAATGCAGAAACATACGTTGAACAGTTGTAGCGTTCCTCGTCACAGAATATGATATATCTCCGACATAAATTGGGACATAATTCGTGTGTCTTTCCCCAGTTCTTTCAATAGAGTGGTATTTCTAACTCTGCCTATTATAACAAGCTTTGTGACGAATATCTTATCGTTTCGAATAGACGATTTTATATATTCTTGCGACTGAATCGAATCTTCCAAATCTATTGACTCAATCGAATCTTAGGAATCAGATAAGTGAATCGGCAAAAATATTAAATTTTAAAACGCTTATCAAATAATATTGACAAGGATGACATGTCTCTCAATGAGACTAAAATAAGTATCCTTCATTAATTTTATAAATGGCACTTTTATATCTTCCACTTCAGATTGTTTAGCAAAAGTACTTCCAACTTTACATTCTCAAATTTTAAGTAACCAAAGGAGAAACTTGAATGTTTTTAGTTTTCTATCATAACATTGTGTATTTATTATATAAAAAAAATGCCTTTCAATCGACAAGAGGTGACAGTTAACAACTTAAAAGATACTGAATTATGAGTGAAATTTTGATTTCATACTATATGGCTGATTTAATATGAGATTTATAAGTGGAATTTCTTTATATTGGTATTATTGAGTCCCATACCTGAAACCAATTTCAAATTCATTTTACTTTATAATATAATATGACTACTTACTCCGATATAATTTATATAATTTTAAGATATAGCATATATATATGTTTTGTTTGAAATTTTCTTATAAATACAATATTTAGTTATTGTATATGATTGAGGGTATTTTAAGAATATTTAAGTATTAATTCCCTCGTACAATACGTATATAAAGCCAGTAATTTATCACTATATTCATTCTTATATTGTATTTTATTTAAATCAATAATAATGGATGAAATTTTCAAATTATTTTGCTAATGATAACTGAATTGAAATTTCTATCTATAGAGAACAGTTTGTAATACATAACATAGTTGGTAAAAACATATCGCTCTCTCCTCGCAAAAAAGTGTTAGAATTTTAATTCCGTAAGACAAAACATACACACCATTCCAGTGTAGCCATATTTTTTGAAATTTTTGTATGCAAATCGGATATGCTGTAGTATTTATTTTAAGCCTTTTGAAAAATAGCATCGTCTCTATTGGGATAATGCTTTTAGTCTTTGAGTTATGTCGGTCTTTCCGAAACAACTGGTTCTACTAAAGTTAAACAAGGGAAAAGGAAAAGCAAATATTAACCCAACCATTCATTCTACAACTACATATAGGCAGGGAGGGACGTTATTATAGTTTTTTTTTTTTTGTTAAGAAGGGTGCAAAATTTTCCATATTACTAGTCTTTTGTTTTTTAGTATGTTACTTTAAAGTTTTCTGTTAAAGATAGGTAATTGATCCTAAAGATTTTTTGCAAATGGGATATATTTTTTTATATATACCAATTCATCAAATGTGATAACGTTTAACCCCATTAAAGATTAATGGGGGCGATTGATAAAGCCTTAGCTAATATTGTTTTACATTTTCACATTCTTCATAAATAAAAACAATGCATGGGTTTTGTTTTTAGATATTTTCGGCATTCTAGTGAATAGATACACTCCAACTGACAATAAGTAAATATTTTATAAGACGAACTTGATTGATCTCTAAAATAATATACAGGAATCTGCAAATAGACGCGGTTTTATAAATCAATTACAAATTATAGCTTACTTAAGTGTGTCCTGTGTGTATAAGACTTATGTTGATTGTTAGAATGAATCTAGGATATGGTTAGAGGGGATAAGGGAGGCTTACATGTTCATTGAAAATATGAAAACTTAGATACCCGTTTCTTGAATTTATTGATAAATATTTATATATCTTAATCTGCGATGTGCAAGTGATTCTCAAAAACTGAATACGAGTAAATTTTGATGTATAGCTTTTTTTGTTTTATCAAATTGCAGGACAGGTACCATGTATATTTAATTCAATCGAGCACATTATCTGATATTAAAAAAAGTTTGTTAAAATCGTCAGCAAAAAGTGATGATACATAAAATATATTTCATAAACATAAAGCAGTGGAAAAATCCATCATTGATGATTTGAAAAAACATAGTACATATGTCGTTTTTCAATTTGTAAACCAAATTTTCGGTCAAGCGGGACAGATGTGGATTCTTTGAGCACATACACATATACAACTCATATCGATACTTCAGTCTTCCCACATGAATAAATTTGTTTATATTGATATATTTCCGTCCAAAGCTGAATTCAAAAAATGGCTTTCAATCTAAATACGTTGCATGTTATAGGGCATCCAGAAATAAGCTTGCTTATATTTAATACAAAAAAAAAATATGAAAATTATTTACCTTTAATGATAAACTTTTTTCGTCAAAGTAATTAATCAATTTATAATGCTATTTCTTCATGTTTTTATGAATTAAGCTCATTTGTATTTGTCTTGGTTGTTAGATTCGTATTATGCGATTCGTTGATAAAGTGATTTTCAAATTGTGAATCTGTTTTTTTAATATTGAATGATCTTACATGTTCATAGGAAATAAGCTAGGTCGTTCAATCAAAAGAGAAGATGTATTATGTACCTTTTCTACACAGTTATATATAGATAAGCAAATGTTCGTTTAAGCATAGTTCTGACCATGGCGTGAGCCGAAATAGCTATCAACTATATCTTATAAAAAAAATTGTAGAACTAAAATACATTTTTTTTTTCACCGTGTTATAATGGAGTTCTACTAAGTAAATGCCAATTCAATCAACAAATTATTTTATCAAACCTGTTTTAAGGCTATGAGTAACATAAAATCGTATTTACAGAATCACTGAAATGAATTAAATAAAAAAATAACTATTATGTATATATGAGTAATCTAATTTATGCATATTCAAGCTAAGCTGCAAACCCATGAAAAATATATAAATAGTTAATATATAAGTTATAATAAATGTATTTTTAATTTATGATATCGACTGAAGGTGCTGTTGGAGTTTCAATATCAAATTTATATTTGTTACAATTTTGTACGATTCCAAATGTTCTGTCACCAACGACCCGGGTATCGCCTTGCGGCATCTTCAGGCATTCTATCACACGGATGCAACATAACTGAGGACACAGAACTGATGTAACAGAACTGTTTGCAACAGAACTCGTCAGTTCTGTTGCATCCGTGTGATAGAATGCCTGAAGATGCCGAATGGCGGAACCCGGGTCGTTAGTAACAAAACATGTGGAATCGCACAAAGTTGTAACAAGTCAAATTTAAATGTATTTTATTAAAACACTTAAAGTAGTAAAGATAAAATTGTAAACATTTAAATAATGTAATCTCTGTTAGTGCTCAAGGTGAATTTGTTGCTTTTTTTTATAAAAAAAATTGGTGGAAATTTTTATAATATATTTCGGTCTTTTGTTAAAAGTTACATGAATATGCTTAGCTTTCTGTCTGGAAAAGATTCCCGCTAGTCTATCACACAATATAAAAAAAAATTCAGCCAATAAAGACATACATAAACTGTGCTTTCAAACTTTCAAACTTGAATATAATGTTGTTTCGTATAATATATATAATATGGTTATTCGAATTATATGACGGATTCGTTTCCCCAACTAGCCACCAGAGTGCCATTCACAATCCTCGCCAACCAGAAAGAGCGGCCCTATAAATAATATTCGATATTCGATGAACCTATAAATATCGGAAATTCGACGAGGCAATATTGAAATCGCATAATTCGATGAGCAGTCGCTGCTTCGTGTATAGGGCTGTGCTAAATGTTTTTCTTCAAAACAGCGAATATGGTAAATATTTAATACTTTATTAAGCTTCCTGAAGTTAAGCGTTCGGCAACGAAATAGGCAGCATCTGTTATATAATAAGTCACTTTCTGGCAATGCTTTCCAGGTCACAATTAGTCTTCTCTGCTTTTGTCGGTATTCCACCTTTCTACGTCAATCGCTAACCTCATGCTTTCGTTCCATCCTCCCATGGGAGTTGAAAATGTGCGGCAATTTGAAGGTTTCCACTCGTTGACTTTTAACATATAACATAGTGTAGGCTGGCCGTAAAAGTAATTAAGCTCACTGTTGTGTCAACATCGTCAAATACCACCTCCGCAGAGAGATATGAAAATGTATTGTAGGATTTTTCTTTCAATCACTTCAATTTCTTAAGATTTATTTATTTATTTTATTTATTACAACTATACGGTACAAAACTTACAATTTATTAATTCAATGCTTTTGCACCGTAACATATTAACATATATAAATATAAAATATAAAAATTCAACAAATAATATAAAACAATCAAAAATGATTGCAAAAAAGAAAGTCAACCAAGTAAGCTCATGAAATGTCTACTTTAACTGAAAAAATAGCATTCGTCTGAGCTCACTTTCGTCCACATGAAATATGTCAACATCCGATGCAATACTGTTGAACATTGTTAATGCTCTTACCATTGGCATCCCCATTGGCAGACTGGTTCTACACTTTGGAAGAACAAACAAATTATGTACACGATTTCTTAAGAAACTATCCGGAACATACAAATTGACATTATTAAGGATGGCAGAATTCTCATTTTGGCCTCGAATTAGTCGAAAGAAATATGTGGCTAGATATATTTCTCTTCGATTTTTCAAACTATTAAAAGTGAGCATACCCAAAAGAAAGTCAGTTGGATAAAGCCATTTAATAACTATTGTAGATAATTTATCCCGATAGATTCAAATGTGTACGATAATTATTAAGGTTTTAATGAATGATAGCTTAAGACTTTTTTTTGATTTGAAAAACAATGTTGGAATACTAAGTGCATATAAATTGAAAATTTTGTAGCAGAAGGTAGTCATACCATCTATTATACTTCATTAGAAAGATCAACTGAAAAAAGGTATCATCATACAACGGTGTATTGCTTACAAGTAGGTCATGGAATCTTTTACAGGTTAAAATATTAGTTACTATGGCAACGCCCAAAAGCAGCCATACTCAAACTTTTCTTCCTCAGGGCCGCATTCCGATTTTTGCTTTTCTACGTGGGCCGCAACATATTAATAGTAATCTGTAAATGTAACACATACTTTACTGCATACATATGTATGTATTATGATGTCAAAATATTATTTTTTGAGAATATTTATTTATTTATTAAAAAAGACTTACCAGCATAAGAAGAAAATATAAAATATTTTGGCAATAAAAGGAAATTTTACTGACTAAAGCAGTCTCCTAGATACAACTTTAAAACTTGAAATTTAAGATGAAAAGAGAGAAAAAAATGTGAATTATGATATTCAGTCAAACTATATATAACATACTATTTGGTGACATATTATTTTGGGCCGAACATAAGAGCTATTTGGGCCGCAGTTTGAGTATCGCTGCTCTAAACGCGCCATTGAAAAAAACATAGATTGCAGAATATAAAATTACGAATCTGTTAAACATACTAATAATTATAGTGCAACAAGCTATCCGCCACGATTTACATATCCACAGTAACGTTGTATCACCCCTAGCGACGATCACCAGGGGTGGACTTGGCTATGCTAATTTGAAATTAATATTCATTTAATACGCCTCCAGCTCTGTTCTCGTGAGATGATGCTATGCGCAGCGTGATAAGTTCCATTTGGCCAGGCCTGTGACTTGAATAATTAATAACATTATTATTAATATATAACGGACTTATTCAGCTCGCGCCGCCCTTTGGACATGCACTTATCGGACGATCGTTTCGAAAAGGTTTTTTATAGTGGCCTCATTTTAGAAACAAGCGTATAAATTGATTAAGCTAATATATTTCATGTACAGTTAACTTGCATATTTTTCCACCATATTAAGAATTTTTGACATATTATATTACATAAGCGATACTGCATTCTTGCAATAATTAAGGCAGGTTTTCGTTTTACTTAATTGTCATTTTGAGAGGCTATACTTTTGGAATTCACATAAATTCGTCAATTTTTAATTGTTCCAAAAATCCAGGACAACATAGCTAACTGATTGAGACGCCAGGACGGTCACGATAAAATCACGTTGTATTATAATATGCTCTCAATATTAACTTTTCTCTTTTCGGTGTGATTGGAAACACTGGAGTGGAATAATAACATCACAAAAATCCATACACTTTGAAAAATTGATGTATGAACGTGTGGATTATACGTTTTTAAACCTCACCGAATCGGGTAGAATTTTTTTTTAATTATAGAATATTTAAATCTCCCACACATTTATTTAAAAAAATCAAGTATATCAATTTGAAAGTAGAGCGTGTTGATCTGTTATAAACGTAGTCGGCGAAATGAAATAACTTGTGTCCGTGTAAAGAGACAGTTGTATTAAAAGAATTAAAAGAAAAGCAATTATTGTTCAATTTGTTTTCCAAAAAAACTTTTTGCTTATTTACAAAATGTCGCCAAAAAAATTCGTAAATCGCATCCAGGTCGTTTGGGATACCCATTCCAATAGTGGAATTTAATAACGGAATATTTATGAGACCATATAAATTCCTCTTGTTTCGAATCGAGTAAATATTTTGAATTTAAGCAATGATCACAATACAACGGAATGTTCTATAAATTCTTTACTGAATATATGAATTCTATTAATATATACTTTTTTGTAACAACATCTTTAGTCCGTGTGGCATTGCATACTGTAAAATAATACAAAATTCTTAAATCTTTCACAACATATCAACATAAGCAAATCAACTATAAATTATAATGTAGAGAAGAATGATCGTTTTTGTAAATTTTGGGTTGACTATAATATATCAATAAAGTCCGCTTACAATGATGCCTACATGATTTTGTAAAAAAGTGATTCTATGAAATAAATTAATAAAACACTTTTACTTTATTTTGTTTCCATTCCGAGAGTCTAACCAAATATATTTTTGAAAATATAATTTTACAATATTTTAAATTATTTTCTCGTATTTTATTCACGGAAAAAATGTTTACATGAAGGATCTAATTATCTATTTCATTGTTTCAAAATTTCAGTGTATTCATCATACATATTATATATGTTTCCGATGTAGATATATCGACCATTATTTTTCTCACGGAATATTTAAGCAGTTCTCAAACACAATAGCGCGTTTCTAGTAACGTGTGCGTAGTTTGTTTGCAACAGTCGCCCGAAATAATCTGAAAATCCTTTAGTTTAATAACGAAGCCTGCACGTGCTCGCTTTAAATTAATATTGATGCGCTATTATTTGAAGTGCTCAGTGTGGCGGAACTGGTAGCGTATGAAACGGCTACTGCATCCGTTGTAGTGTAATAGTAATATTATATTATATATAATGTATTAAACTTAACAACTGTAATATGAAAATATTGCATGATAATGCTTCTATAAACTAATATATTCACATTATATTATTATAACGCGAGTTCAATATCAATAAGCTGATTCTATCGCTATATTTAAAATATTTTTTTATTGGTTTTTGAAATTCCATTTTGAAATCACGTTGATTTTTCTGCCTGAAATTCTACTGCTATTTTTTTCAAATGTTAATAGTCACGAACAATACATGATATAATAAGAGTAACATTCAAAATATTACTTACTTTTCATGTAGTGGTCAGTGGTTCTAGAGCAGTGGTTCTCACGTGAAATTTCACTGTGACCGCATTATAAACATTAGCTGTCCTATGGAAACGTCTCGTGTAATAAAAATAGTTTCGATATTTATTTTTTATATAATGCATTACACTGAATGATCTTTCACAATATACAGTTGTAGGTAAAATCGACAAAATTAATAAAGCAATTGTTGTTCATTATTTATATTGAGTTGATTCATGGTCAACGTATTACTTCGACCAAAATTAAAAAAAAAAAAACAGTTTTATTATAACATTAAAACGGTCATTTACTTAAACTCGACTAAATGCTGGGTAAGGCAGTTTTATTCAATCAATTTTAAAGTAATAATAATTTTACAAATTCATTTGGAAAAACACATTTTTTTAATATCAATATTTACTATAAAACTGTTGGTCGCAGCAAAATCCTCTGATGGCCACACATTAGAACCACTGATCTAGAGATGTTGAGAGTTTCGGTTAAGAAAACACGACGACAATGTGAATCTACCGTTATATTATAAATTAGATCTTAATTCAACAATTCGATTTTTTAAAGGATTTATCCGCCATAAATGTTATCAGTAGAAATAATTAAGCTAAAACGCTACATCTGAATTGTAAATGACATAAACAACGGAAACATTAAAAACTCGAATTATTTAAATTATGTGCATATTTACAGCATATATATGTACAGTTGATGTCAACTTTATAATTTATGGTGTTTTATTATTCATAAAACGTTAGTCTATAAACATTTAAAAATAGTTTTTTAGTTATTTAACCTTTCTTTTTTTTTCAAAAAGAAAGTCGTGATATAAAGAGCACGGCTAGTGGCAAGTTAATTTATTTATTTATAATTATACGGTACAAATTTTACAAATTATAAATTCATTACTTTTGCAACGTCAACATATTTGAACATAAAGTGTTGGAAATTTAACAAACACACAGCAAAACAATTTGAAAAATAGTATTCACCTGAATTCACCTTCGTCCACACGGAACATGTCAATATCCGAAGCAATACTATTGAACATTGTTGATGCTCTTACCATTGCCATCCCCATTGGCAAACTGGTTCTACACTTTGGAAGAACAAACAAATTATGACTACGATTTCTTAAAAATATATCCGGAACATACAAATTGATGTGAAGGAATATTAAGACATCATAAACTTCCGTGCCTTTAACACCGAAATGTATCATTCGATTGTATTTATTCTTTTGAGTACCAATATACAGTGTTATTTGTCTGTACTCAGCGTTGGGATTGCAATATACATTAAAATAAAATTCATTATCACTAATTATTGTTGATGATTTTTTTGAAAATATTATGTGAAGCAATATGTTCCTCCCGATGAAAAATTAACAATATTATGTCGTTTTTGATTATTCCCATGTCACGCGAATCCACGGTTATTAAGCCAGTGTGTTGTCCGAACAAATGACCATGTGATTTGGTATATTATCCGGCGTAGCAAAATGTATAATTGGACACGGTTCGCCAACCGCCAGTGAGTAACACCTGATCCAGTTTCATATATCCCGGAGGGAGCTCCCTATCAAACGTAGCGAGGCATGTCGCAGGAATTTTAAAGGATTATTGGTCCAATTAGATCCGCTGGGGGAGTACAAGGTTTTGGTCGCTCGAAAACGTGTCAGTTTTGGAGGGGATGAACTTTATGTGTTATCAATCCAATTATCTTTTTTAGTAGTTTATTTCAAAACTGATACAGCACCATGATTAAACTCGTTCCATTTTTACTTCCCACATTATCATTTATTGAAATGCAGATTTTATTAAACACCATAGAAGATACGACATTATAATTATAAGGAATTATAGTAAGTAATGCTTGCAGGAAAAGCTCAACGAACTCTTTACCAGTACTAATAATAGTGAGCTTTCATTGGACTTGTATATCAAATTTGAATGTTTACATCTTTGTACGATTCCACATGTGTTCCACGTGTGTATCTTCAGGCATTCTGACGAGTTTTGTTGCATCAGTTCTCTATCCTCAGTTCTGTTGCATCCGTGTGATAGAATGCCTGAAGATTCCGCAAGGCGACACACAGTTAGTTAGTGAAAAAAGATGTGGAATCGTACAAAGTTTTAACATTTCAAATTTTATATTGAAATTCCACCAAGCAACTTCAGTCGATATCATTAGTTAATGACTTGCATATGTTTGTACACGATGTAATATTTCTTATTCTGAAGGTCATAAGCACGGCTATTCATTTCGCCACTCATTAATCTTTCACTTCATGAATTGGCGCACAAAACAGTTGTAACGGCCTGGAAAATTAGTTTATCTCGAGACATGAAGTCCATTCGGGCACTTGACTTGCCATTTTATAACTGGCAATAGGTCAAGCGTTAGCTATTTGGGCTGAGAAAGTTGGCTAAAATGTCAGATTGCGCTTTTGGACGTAACCATTACGTCTCTAATCACGTACTGTGCGGAACAAGCGTAGCTGTGTGTTGTGTTGCATTTTCATACGGGCCTAATAAGCCACACTGACAATAACTCAACCAAAGCCAATCGGGAGGCGTTCGAAAATTTTTAAGCTTCACATTAAAGACGGGCTATTTTTGATTCCTCTTTTAGACTAAAAGTAGTCGAGTACATTAATCCCTATCGCTATGTTTAAACTTAAGCTTTTATCATATTCTTCAATTCTTTAATCACACCAGCGCATGTTTAAAAGATTAGCCCCATGAAGAGTTATAAAGTGTTACAAAATGAAAAGTAAATTTACTAACATTCTTGATCTTGAACTGTAACTACATAAATATCACGGGTAAAGGTTGGGCTATACTAAAAACAACAACATTATTTATATATTTTTTCTTGTGTAGTTTTCCACCAGTGTATAAAATTTCTTCAGATTTTTCTGAATCTTATTTTACGTTCCTCCATGAAATAAAACCATCAAAAATAGTGGAGAAATATTCGCTACGAGGTTAAAACTGTTGACACCGCAACAGGGAAAAACAAACTTCTTTGAGTATTGACCAATCGCTTACCGTTTTTTCAATGGGAAAAACCTATTTCAAATTAAATAAAAATGCTTGTTTTTATAAATGATTTAGGTAATCATTTCACGACCGAGAAGTGCTGGCGACCGCACAATTTAAGTAAAGACTGTTCATTAAGTATGTGCCTAAAGTTCAAAACGATTTCGCGCTGAACTGCATGTCAACAAATTTCCCGGTAAACACAAAATCCGAAAGGGGTGAGAAGAGTTAAGTTAAATCTCGTATTTTGTAAACGTGACTGCCTCAAGGGTGAATACAGACAATTTTGAACCCCGTTTGTACTTTTTACTAAAGGCCTGCAACCCACTTGTGATAATTCTGTGAAATTTTATTTTTACACTATAATACCAAATTGCTAAGCAAATGAATTTTTACAATTTAAATATATTAATATCGAAGTATAAATCAAGAAGACGATGATGTTACACGCTTAATAATGTGTATTTTATCAAGTGAATATTTAGTGGGTCAATTTAACAACCCCGCCAATATCTTCAGAGGAAAATCAATTGTGCTTTCAAATATTTGCGACCAAAGATTGAGTACTGACTTCTTCCTAAATTATGTAGAAATTACTTTAAATGATGATGATCTGACACATATTTGACAAATTATGTCAACAAACCAGACTTTGAAACTACAGTAATTTAAATAAATTAATAAGATGAAAAACTTGTTTATATTTAAAAATATTACTATTCCACTGAGAAATCTAGAAGTTATCCGAATTTTAACTTAAGTTAAAACCGTTCAATGATTAATATAAATTCAAATTTCAAGTGAGAGTTTACAATACAATATAAATTTTTAATTTCTATTAAAAACGACTTTGTTCGCTATCAAATGTTTTATCACCCGCAACCCGTGTTTCAGATTAATATATTGTATATATAATATGCAGTATTAACCCATTTCAATTGTTTTGTGTGCAAATGGCAAATGATAAACATTCTTGTTTATCAATTTATAATTCATGCGAAACAGTCTTTATGTAGATAGAACTTAAGTTCGTTCTACGAAGCGAGATACAGTGGTAAATAATAATTGGTTTTGATCAAAGTGGAATGAAAGCACACTGTCCTTTAGAAAGTGATTTACAAAAGGCAAACCCGAAATTATTACTATTTAATTAATTATTTTATTAAAGATAGAAAACGTACGATTTTTCGAATGACTTATTTTAAAAGAGATATGTAATGGAAATCTTTGATGTTTCCGCCGAGGCTTTGGATGTATCAAAATTTCAATACATAAAAATCAGTTACGGTTTCTGCCGAATATTATCGACCTTTTGCACTCGTGTTAGTGTTGGTCATGTATTTAAAGGACAATGCCCTCGGTGCTTGTAATACTTGGACTTTTAAAGACAGGGTGTCTTTTATATTTTCACAAAGCTTCACCTACCCCATGTCTAAGGGTAGAACAAGTGAAAATTTAAAATCCCTAAATTAACATATCCTTCTTTGCTTATATTTCGTAATTCGTACTTCTTATCAAAAATTATTAAGCCGTAGGGTTAACTCAAACGATATAACGTTTTATATAACTTTGTACACACAATGCTGGCCATAGAGAGTTGACGTGTTAATGCGTCACGCTTAAATATTCAATTATTTAGCTTCCGTCATGTAATATTTTGCATGTGTGGTGTCATCTTTTGAAATTTTGACGTGACAAATTGTGAAATATTATTGACTTTATATTGATATAAAAAAAAACCAAGGCAAGTAAACGGAAGCTGGTTAGTTAGTCATAATGCTTCCTAATGCAGAAAATTAAATGTTTGTAGCACTTAATACACTAGTTTTCAGGATCGTATATATATATGTATAAAATTGTCGCATACATCTATCCCTTCGGATTAAAATTCATAGATTAATTAATTTGTGTTTCCATTCTACGATTTGCACCCGTGAAAACAAACCGAGCGCAATTGCGTTGACAAATTTTCTACACAGTTATTAAATATTAACGAGGAAACATTTCTTTATGCATATTTATACAATTACCAACGGCTTCTAATTAATATAATAGAATAAAAATGACATTATAATATAATGCTTGAATGAACCCATTTTTTAAAATACATAGTAAACGAATTTCTTAAGGCGTACAGAGACGTATATTATTGTACACTAGTTGATGAATTAAAAACATAATTTTGACAATGTCCATCAGCCCACAAAGCGACGATGATGATGATGATAACCTGATTTTCTTTACTTTTTTCAACCAAGGTTCGAAATTTAAATTACATATATTTGTAAGTTAACAACGACTTTTAATATTCATAAAATATCATTTGAAATGTATTTTTGTCCGAGTGTGATTTGAATTCAGAACTCTAAGACGAATGATTTGTATCATCATCATCAGCCGGGGTCGATCCACTGCTGGATGAAGGCCTCCCACTGCTTTCTCTTTCAGGGGGGTTGTTTGGACATAGCACACCACGCTGCCCAGGCGGGTTGGTGTGCGAATGATTTGTATAGGCGTTCATATATAAAGACGTCATTCAATTTCGATATTTTCACCCCTACCATTCCCTAGTCTTTGTATTCGAAGATATATCCATCGTTTTTTTAAAGTAACTAGTTTTTTTAACGATCTCATTTTATTTGGTCAATCACTTTTAGATCATAGTTCTTACATAGAAAATGGTTTTTTGTTCTTTTTTTAGGACGAGTGAAGTACGAAGTAATTCTCTAAATTCTTACATGTATTATATTTGTTTGTTTTTGTAAACTTGTATTATTCCATGGCTTCTTTTTCTTTTTCTCAAAAACCATGAAACGGAATAAAACTATCTGCTCGCTTTTGGTGTCACATCATTTTTGGACAACTATTTATACAATCTGCTCTTGAGTATATGATCAAGCTCAACTAATTAACGTATAATGTTCATCGTTTCATGCTATTCACCAATGTTCGGTGTTCGGTGTAATTCATATTTTAGCGAAGCGAAATATCAAAGACAATAATTAATAATGTGTCAAAGATGGATGGATACACTTATTATAGTATGACTACGAACACTCCACTACAACTACTCGTTAAAAGCTAGAACAAGCGGTGCGGTCTAGTACCCCTTAATCATCAATTGGGGACCTGGAGAAAACCTTACTACACCTGATAGGATTTTTCGTGGGTTTTGTTCTTCGTTTTATAATTTCATTCAGGAAAATTTGAAATCACCTTATAATATTTTTATAAAGACTAGTTTTCTCCGCTGATAAAATAAAACGAGATAACACTATGAAAAAATAGCAATGTATGTTAGTTCTACAATTTTTTTTATAGCTGTGTAGAAAAGAAACACAATACATCTTCTCTCCTGTTTTAACGACTAAGCTTATTTCCTGCTAGCAATTAAACTAAAAATTTAAAAAATTGTAAATGAAACTAAAAATGCGGCTATATCAATAAGCTTACATATTGCACGGAAATGGTTTATTGAATAGGGATGGTTTATTACGGAAAAGCTCGTTGCAATGGCAAAAAATTCTTAACGAAAAAACTAATATATGTCTGCCGCCATTCCTCATGTCATTAAAAGCCATTAAATGCCAATTCAATCAATAAAACGAGATATATATATATATATACATACAGCATAACCTGGGTGTGTTAAGCAGTATATATTGAAGATGCCTCTCGAATAGTTGAAACTAGTTTTTAGTGGAATAATCAATTTTCATTTAATATAGAAATGAATTGCCACAAAACTCTTTCATGGACAAGATAGATATGTACCTAAGGCAATAAAATTTACAATATTTATCAATTTCTTTCGTTCCTGGTATAATTTCATTAAATTGTTTTTTGGGGCTGAAACTCTTCACGCATTTATCGTCACTGGAGAATGTTATAAAATTAAAGCATGCGTAAATAAAACATAAAATAATGTTTCAATATTTAAAATAATTTTTCATGTTTAATAAACCATTTACGGTCCATAAAATCACTCCATAATTATATGACAATACTTTTATATTGTAGATCGCTGAATTTTTAGCTATATAAAATGTCTTGTCAAATTGCATTTTTCATCCGTTGAAGACGAAACCTATCTATTATAATGTTGTGAAGTCGGTAAGTGTATGTCTAAATAATTGGGTTACTGCATGAATAATGCATGTCGCCAGAGCACTTAGGAATTCGTTTCCATTGGAATCTATTGAGGCCAGTGTTTAATGGTGTATTTGTCGGCATGCCCTATTTGCATGCGGAAGGAGGAGATGGATACCTCACGATTTGCTAGCGACACGACACTTCGTATATGTAATTTTGGACGTAGCCCGACTACTGAGAGATTGATGGCTTAAAATGGTGTTCCCTCGTTCAAGTTTTGAAATTTTGGAAGGCGTTACTGAATACTCAGTTTAAAATTTTGACATATGTACGCTGTTCTTTGCGTCAGTGTATCCAATCTCTTCTGCAATTCGTAATGATAATCAGTTTCATATAAAATGATAATTATTGAATGAATGTTGTTTTAAAATTCGTTTTTACGATATACAGTTTTAACCGCTTCAATACCGTAGGGACGTATGTGTCCACAGACTTTTAAAAATATGTATAAAATATTCCAGTTAGAAAAATCGTGTTATTTTTTCACACGTTGCTAACGATATCTATCTACTATCATGGATTTTTTTTGTCATTACTGTTAATAAATATTACCGAAAAATCAAATTCATTAGAATTCGACGTAGAGAGGTTGCTAGGGGTGACACTTTCGGTGTAATTCATACCATTGATGCGTGAATAATTATGAAGTGTAAATAATTTTGAAGCGAAATAATGCAAGTCTAAATGTATCCCTTGGCCAACTTTCAGCATTTGGATCTTTTATTTTGAATTTATACCTGAACTCTTGCTTGTGCCAGCTTGTGACAACCCTGAAATTTTCTCTTTTCACACACAATTATTTTAGCTGTCAATATCCTGTCCTTATTATTCAATTTTAATTATTCAAACTAATATTTCATCATCATCATCATCATCAGCCGGGGTCGATCCACTGCTGGATGAAGGCCTCCCCCTGTTTTTTTTTTCAGGGGGGTTGTTTGGACATAGCAACACCACGCTGCCCAGGCGGGTTGGTGTTCGGTTTTCTGTCTGGGTTTTCCTTCCCATAGCCAAGAGAACACGGCACGCGGTGTTTCCGAGCGGTCACCCATCCAAGCACTATCCGCGTCCAAAGCTGCTTAACTTCGGTGATCGCACGAAAGCCGGTGCTTTCAACGTGGTATGGTCTTGGCTAAACTAATATTTACTTTCAATTAATGTTTTATAAAATATTATTAATGCTAGTGACAACCCTTAAAAAAAAGTTGAAATTTCGTATTTTAGGAAACAATCACATTATGCGTTTTTTGTGGACTTTTCGACTTACACGGTTTTACATCAGAAAATATACAATTTCGATTTACAAGAATTTTTTTTTCTCAAGAAGTTATCTACCGTGTTAATCGAGGGATAGGTGTACATTGACTTTGAGCTTAAAATCTGTAATATGTGTTATGTATGCAAATGTACGAAATTGTGTCTCCAATTTTATGCTTTAATAATATAGCGCTCCATCAGGCGATCGATATCTTAAAGAGTAATGTTGTGAATTGGTAAACACCGAACGTGGTATGTACTCATAATGAATTAAAAATACCTTTGGAACCGTTTCGCACGAACTCGAGGAATAAATAATATACTTTTGATAAAATATCAAAATCTCCGTTACCAAGATTCTTTAAAAGACTTGATATTATCTAGCATAAAAATAATCAAATAAAATTTGTGCTTTATTAAGTTTACTGCTTTTTATTTCTTTGAAATTTCGTAAGTCAACCAATCAAAAAATCTTTACAGTTCAGAGCTACTTATACCTGACAAAAGTGTTTTTCTTTGATGTCGAGAGTACTTTTAAAAACCCAGCTTTTTTCAAAGAATGATATTTGAAAAGGTAAGTATTTAAACAATATTATAATACAATTATATTCTTGCAAAAGTTATATATTATCTTTTTGTCTGATTTGGTATTTTGATCATTATAAAAATAAATATTTAATACGTCGAAATAATATAAATTTAATAATGGTAATAAAAATATTCCTCTAACACAGCGGAGCAACTAAGCAAATAGTTCACGGATTGAATTGGAATTTATTTGGTATAACTCGTTGACAGAGCAGCATCAACGAAATATACCAAATAAATTCCATTCCGTTGACGGAGTATCAGTAAGTTAACTTATTGTTCTCATTCTAGCCTCATCTGTATGGTCTTACTTTCTCCAAAAAAAAGGGATTAGGTGACTAAATAAAAAGTTGGCTATACAACAATACGGGCATATCTTAAATTAATTTATAGTTTGATTGAACTAAATGATGGTTTTAATAAGGGATTTCAATCCTTATGACTGTATCAAATTATTCACTGTTTTCTTTCTTATGTTAACACAACTAATATTCACAATCTGACATATCACATAGGATTCTTAACGAACAAACTAAGATATGTCTATCACCATTACTTAACCCTCTGCGGGGTGCTTTTTTGTTTCTGTAATAGACCATTTACGTGCCATATGTAAACATATTGATATAGCCGCCTTTTTAGTTTCATTGCGAGCGAAATTTTTTAGTTTTATTGCGAGCAAGAAACAAGCTAAGTAGTTAAAACAGGAGAGAAGATGTATTGTGTACTTTTTCTAAACAGCTATATATAGATAAACAAATGTTCGTTTGAGCATAGTTCTGACGATGGTTTGAGCCGAAATAGCTATCAACTATATTTTAAAAAATAATTTTGTAAAATTAAAATACATTGCTATATTTTTCATATATGTTATAATGGAGTTCTTCCAAGTGAATGCCAATTCAATCAATATATATAAAATATGTTCCTTTTATTAGACAGATGTAGAATTTTATATAATAATATCATAATGACATTTCATAATAAAAAATGCAGTTGAAATCTTCAATCGGCATTCTAAATGCTAGTGTTTCTTTCTATTACAATCGTGACTGCACTTTTAAAATGAATTCTCTCAATTCTACAACGAATAGAATTGTGTATTACATCAGAAGAAAAGTCTCAGCGAATCGAGCCGTCTCCCGAGGAACTAGAACAAATCGAAATATTTTCTTTCAAATCTCAGGAGGAGCAATTCAATTTAAAAATTTCTGTAGCGAGGCAGAAATGTATATCTTTTATTATAGAAGTCGAACGAGTATTGCTTCTTGAAAGGGTTACGTTTGTTCAATCTTGATATTTTGAATAAAAATGGTTTAAAGTAAATGTGAATTTAATTTTCATTTATACATATTGATCTGATTCTATTTAATGTTGTATTCACTTATATCACTTCTATTTTTCATAGAAAATTATTTTTAAGGAAAGCCATTTATTTACAAACGTTATGCACATACTTTTAATCTAATCTCAACTGGTCCTATAACTGAAAATCAAATGTGTAATACAGTAACGATACTTGGTGAGTGTAGTAAATGAAACACTCAATCACAAATCGAACGCCATGAATGGATTGTCCTCGCAACATCGTTCATTCGAATAATGTAACTTCGCAATCAATCGTTATTAAATAAATTTTAGTTATGAGTCTCAACTAGTTATTGTAGTCGCAATCTGTACGCTATTGACAAAAAATGTATAACCATGATTCGGCACGATCGCTGTATTACCATAAATGCAAACGAATGACGTTTGTTTACTACAAAGAGTGCTTCGTATGAGTACATGTTTAGTACATAATAAATGTCGTTAATTCTCTCAATTTATTAATTTATTTACCGAGAAGTTACAGAATATATTCCTTCCGACAATAAAAGTCGCGGACTAATTAAAAAAGGGCGCAAATAAGCAACCAACTTGGATTTTTTACAACCATTCGTAAATTTGTACAAAAATTAATAAAGAAGGCAAAATGTTATTGTAATTGTGGAATGTTAGTTGTAGTATTCCGATTTGGTCGCCTCCTTAAGTTCTTTCAATTGACATCGGTCCTTACCTGGTATGAATATTCCTCGTTTCAAAATTTTCCCATGATGCCATATTGAAAATTTCTTTTTTCGGTAACTAATCAATAATTTAGTTATTTAATATTCTTTGAATCTCTTCTATCGTTTCCAATATAGTACTGATTGTCCATAACACTATTTATACAGAAATGAATTTTTTTAAGCCTTTTTTGTGAAAAAAAAATTCATGAATAGTAAAAATATAATAAGCTTTTGTAAGAATTTCATCGTCTGCGAAAAAATTAAAAAAATATTAAATTATTTTCTTTTGAATTTATAGCTCAATTTTGAACGTTAGAGCTTTCTGTGTCAGACAAGTTTTGCAGGACAGATTCGATGTCTTTTTTCGCAAGCTTTCAGATATCGAGCTTTTAGTATTTGTGTCTGAAGTATTTTTCAAAAAAAGAATAACATATTGTTACTAATACGCTTGAATGTAAATAAAATCGTACGCTTCACTACCAAATATTTGAGACACAAATGGAGGTATAATATCATATTATAATATACACACATTTAATATCGTTGATAATTTGGTATGTTTTTAATTAGTTCTTTTGTAATATCCCGACGCCATTTTGCATTGAAATGTATTTGCAGCGGTAAATATCATTTTACGCTTCTATGCATATTTTTTGGCGGATGATAAAACGAAATAAAAGAATTTTCAAAGAAAAACAATAAATACGTTTTTTACAAGGAAAATGAACGATTAAAATTCTTAATTTTAGGGGCACGTTAAATTTTTCTCTTTTCGTTGAATTCTATTATGTATTGCTTCGTTTTTTAAAATATTTTCTTAAATGAAATTTATTGAAGAACATATTAATTGGGGTATTTATAATGACTTGTTAAGTAAGTTTCTTTTATTATATGGAATGTAATACGATGTTGTCAAATATGATTATTATTTTTTTTAAATATTTTTATATCAAATATATCATGTCATCATAAATAATATATCATATATAAATAAGTCATCAAAAATATCGTCGAACTTAGCAGTAAGAAAAACAATAATATTCATAAATTAATAATTGTCAATTTTTATAAGTATCAAGAAAGTTGTATGATATCGACCGAAGGTAACATGGAATTTCAATATCAAATATGATTTGTTGAAACTTTGTCAATAAGTCAATACTGTTGCATTCTTGTAATAGAATGCATGAAGCTGCCGAAAGGCGAAACCCAAGTTGTTTGTGATAAAAAATATGGAAGCATACAAAGTTTCACAATCAAAATTTGATTTGTTGAAAAAGGTTTCATTTCATTAACATAAAACCTTTTCTTGGTATTGGAGTGAAGTTAGGGGAACAGTCATAAAATATAAATAAGACACTAATAACCGAAACAAATGAATCATCAAACATTTAGCATTTAAAATGAATCACCAGTTTACTGTAAAAATATTATTCATATTTATCTTTCATCTGTCATAAAAATGTTCCATTTCTTTTCAAACAATATTTCACTGATATTTTCAGAGTGTAAAATATTCTTCTAGTTTTATTAGAAACGTTTTTTCGTAAATTAAATTTCTTTCTGAGATTGCCATGAGTATTAAATGGTTTTAAATGTTATATTACATATTCTTAACCACATCGTAATTGTATGAAGATGTTTTATAAGTTGGCAAAAAAAGTACATTCTCAGTATTGATCTAGTCTAGATCTTTTTTACTCTAAATGCAAATAAGACTAGAAAAGCTTTCTCCGAGTTATTAAATAAATGATAAGATTGCATTACAAATGGGGTCGATCTAAGATTGCCAGAACATGTTTGTTTGAAATTCAACAAAGTTTACAGTAGGCAAAATAATGCGATTGCTAAAGCGTTTAATTACACATCATAAAATTTTATGCGAATCAGATAATGTAAGCATACAGTCCAACATTTGTAACACGTGCAGTGTTTGAAAATTAAACAGTAGAAAGCGATCACTTTATGGTGTCGATTCTGATGGATTTCATTGTGTATGCTGTAATTACAAAAAATACAAGTGTCTGTCTGTCCTTTCAAACGCCAAACAAAAGTAACGTGACATTTGTATTCTATCATAGGTGAAATGATGATTTATTCTACTTTTCATTGTAATGTGATAAAATATTAATTAATGGACTGTATGAAATCTTAACTAGGGGGAGTCAGCCAATCCGCATACCTAACCTAAAAAAATATTTATAAGAGAATTTGAATCTTTGAAACTTTGTAAGATTCCACATCACCTTTCAGCATCTTCAGACATTCTACCATAAGGGTAAAACAGAACTGACCTACAATAAACGGTTAGCATTGGTTATATAAAGGGTCCGCCATCTAAAGTTTTTTTTTTTCAACTAGTGCTTATTTCGTGAATGGTAACACTTAGCTCATGTCTGATTTGATAGATAATTAGTTTTATCCTTCCGCTGAACGAATATAGTTGTGTATACGCTTGAACAACGCTGGGAAATATTGCGACATTAATTTGAAAATCATGGTAATGTTGCAGAATGTGTGCGAAAATTGCGTACGGATTTTGGAAGAAGAGAAGCACCGTCAGCTCCGTATGTTCGTTATCTTGTGAAAAAAGTGAAAGAAACTGGCATCCTCATCGATAAACCAAAGCGTGAAAAGCCAAAAACAGTGCGTACACCCGAGAATATTGATGCTGTGGCAGAAAGTGTGCGTGAAGCGCCATCAACATCAATTCACCGTCGTTCTCAACAATTGAACATTTCGGAGACATCATTGAGACGAATTTTGCATAAAGACCTTGGTATGACGCCATAAAAAGTCCAATTGGTTCAGGAGTTGAAGCCAACTAAACATCCAATGCGTTTTCGCTTCGCTGAGTGGGCCTGCGATCGATTTACAGAAGATGCCGATTTTGCCAAAAAAATCATCTTTTCGGATGAAGCTCGTTTTGATCTTGGCGGGTATGTAAACAAGCAAAATTGTCGCATTTGGGGCACAGAAAACCCGCACGCATACATTGAAAAGCCGGTACACCCAAAATGAGTCACTGTTTGGTGCGGATTTTGGTCGAGAGGCATAATTGGGCCATTTTTCTTCGAAAATGAGCAAGGAGTGGCCGTTACAGTCAATGGCGATCGTTATCGGACCATGCTGAACGAATTTTGTTCACAAAAATTGAAGAGGAGGATATTGGCAACATTTGGTTTCAACAGGACGGCGCTACGTGCCACACAGCCGAAGCTACACTCGATGTTTTGCGCCCTGTTTTTGAAGATCGCATTATCAGCCGCAGAGCTGATGTCGTTTGGCCACCCGGAGCTGCGATTTGACTCCGTTGGACTATTATTTGTGGGGTGCCCTCAAAGATAAGTGTTACGCCGACAAGCCAGAGACAATTGACGCTTTAAAGGACAATATTCGTGAAGCCATTGGTGAAATACAGCTGCACACAATCGATAATGTGCTTAAAAATTGGACCGATCGTGTAGGCTACTGCATGGTCAGTTGAGGCAGCCATTTGAATGAAATTATTTTCCATTATTAACCGGAAAGATTGTACTTTCAAATAAAAAAAGAAATTTGAGAAAATATTAGTAGTTTTTCTTTTTTTGTAGCATTTTCAAAAAAAAAAGTTATTTGGCGGACCCTTTAAAAGAGATATTAATCACTAATGAAAAAACAGACCCTAAAGCTAGGATCCAAACATTTTAACAACTATAAATACTTTAACTAATTTAACTATACGATACTTAATAATAATTTGATATGACATTCAATCAATCTTACTGTATTATCAATAATGATATACTTTATGATATCGACTGAAAGTCGTAAATTATAGAAGAATATTGTATAACTGTCGCATTACAAGTGTTAAATGTTTGACATTTTATAAAAAATGAGTAAATGTTGGAATGTATTTTAAGTGAAGTTTAGTTATAAAAACTATTGATTTATCTCACCGAAGAACGCAATTTGTTTTGTGTATTATAATACTCAACAAAATACATTTCATGTATATATGTTATATTAAAATAATTTAGTATTGGTAAACTTTAGAATAACAACTCTTTGAAATTACTTCGGAAAACAATTGATATATAATATAAAATTATTCCTCTCCACAATTTTCATGCCTTACATTTTTCACTCTCACTTGATGTATGACTAAATCTTAGGCAAAAGGTATTTTCTCTGATTGATTATATTTTAGTTTATGTCGAAAATGGAATAAATGTTTTATAATATAATATACAATAATAACAACTGTTAACAAATTTGTCTTAGCAAATTCAATTGACGACATTGAATAAATGATAAACGAAAGGCGATGACAATCCAATGTTTATTGCAATAATAAATGCTTTTCGAGTGGAATACTTTTGTAAAAGGCGAGTTCGTCATTTATAAAAATTACTGAACAAATTTTACCGTACCGAATGCAATGAGAATGTTACCTCATAGAAAACTCATTTTCCATTACAGAATTAATAATAGTTTCAATTGCTCTGGAATGTTCCGTTGTTAAAAGCAAACATGAAGATTATGAAGTGCTTAGATTATTAAAGAAAGATTACTTGTATGCAAATAATTAAATATAGTAAAATTTCCAACAGTAATGCGATAACTTAAAACATTCGGGAGTATATAGTTAATGTTTCTACTTGAGTCATATTATTTTCTACATCCCTTGTTTACGACTGGTAATGCAGTTATATTAAACGTAGTAGTTTGTGTACCCGCTCTGCAACCCACGATTTTAAACATCTACCACAGTTCGCCCATTCAATACTGGAATATATAAAATTATTTGAGAAAATCATTAATTGTAGTTTTTTTCTTTCGTAACTTTGAAGATAAATAATTTCTTTATCACAAAAGTAAACGAGTACATCTTCAGTACTTCAACTGTACATATTCTTTGAAACATTGCAATCTTGATTATCTAGCAAACATTCAAACAGACAATGCAATGATACGATCTACTTCGATTAATATTTCGCCTAGCTATCTACTGTACGTGCAATGATATCGATGAATTTTTAAGGAGACACGAACTTCCGGTCGCGGTCTGTTCTACTTGGAAAGTATTTTATATTCAGACCGCGGTTCGCGTTTCCATAGCCCGTTCTACGAAAGGACGCTTGCTTCATCATACAATGGCTGCCCTGCATAATGTAATAAGTTTTGAGTTATGATAAAACGACCTGGTATAAAATTTTTCTGCATAATTATTATACTTCAATGGTGGCATTTGGTGTAGATTTAAAACTGTACAGAAATATAATTTAACTATTCTTATTCCCAGCATAGAACAATTAAACATGTTAATATAGTTTTTTTTAAATAATAAAAACATATTTTTTTAGTACTTATTTCCACAATATATTTTTTGATCAGGACCGGTTTCGCTCATCGCGAGCATTATCAACTGATAACTGCACGAGCATTATAAACCGGTCCTGATCAAAAAATATATTGTGGAAATAAGTACTAAAAAAATGTGTTTTTATTATTTAAAATATCATGCCTTTCCATCAAGAAGTGACAGTTAACACCTTAAAAATGAAAAATATAGATCACTACCAACCACGATTATATATTTAGAATTAGCAATCTTAAGCAATTGGAAATTCAGCCCTCTAAAATTTTATATGACAATCTTCTGCCAATAAATACAAGTAAACGAACCGTTTTTAAATAATGTCTTTACATTTGTCATAATGGCGTTGTTCAACTCGTCAACAAAACAGTTGTTAGGCTTTGGGTTACAGAAGAATGAGATTGGGCAATCCGTTGACTGATCGCTCGCTCCATGTTCCGATTTATGGACCTGGACACTTATTGACCTAAATCCAGGAAACAACGTAGTGTGCATTTTTTCGGGGATTTAAGCTAGATAATTGATTACTTATACTGCATCTTATATAAAAAACAAACTGTTGACATTTTTGCAGGCATTTGAATCAGAGAGGAAAAATTTGGTTTGGTCTCCTGTCTTGGTTAAACATTACCCAGACCCACCTCTAGTTTTCCTATAATTTGATTCATAGTCTGACTTGCCATGTTGAGTCAGTTAGGTCTTTTTTTCGCCAATAATGTTTTTTTCTAATTTGCATTCGAGAGAAATCGTCTTTTTCTTCCTTCTGCTGGTTCCTAATTTCTTGTACACAAGTTTGATATATCAAACATGAAAGGAGAGTTCGTTGAGAACAGAGAAGCAGTACACGGTGTCAATATTACTTGGAAACGTTATGTTAGATTAATAATTAATCTATCAATTAATGAAAAATGCCTTCATACTGTCATCTTTTTTCTTATTCAGAGAGAACCATTGAAGATTTAATGAAACAACAATAGTTGAGTTAATTTTGATAGTTTTTTATAATTATTTATATAAAGAAATAGTTTAAATCAAACATGTAAATTTTCTTGTTAAAATTTTTCTCATCTACACACTCATTTTATTATTTATCAACTAGTCTAGAATTTTCATCGTTCTGTTTAAATCATTTAACGGATTTTACACGGGGAAAAAATACATTGCTTTTTTTTCACCGTGTTATAATGGAGTTATACCAAGTAAATGCCAATTCAATCAAAATCATTTAAGCTAAATTGAATAATAATTTAATTGAACTAACAGGGTTGTTTTTACGAAACGGTAAAGGCGAACAGTTAAAATTTTAGTGCTTTAACGCTTAATGTTTAGAAAAATACGTAAAAAAGTTATCGTTTTGAAAAAATCGTATTTATATGTATTATACAATTTCTCACGTCTCATATTTTTCCTTCTTCTAAGTGCACTAACGCTCAAAATTTAAATACTTAATGTATGTAATTCAAAGAGTTAATATTAAACGTTTTACAAAGTCAAGCCCTGAAAAATTTGTGTACTTGTATACCCTGTGCTGCCCAATACTTGCATATAGTCGAAATTTAAATCGTGCTTAAAACTTCTCATTTTAGTATGCTACGGAAGTATGGGCGTATCAAAAAAATTAACACACGTTTTACAGCACGTAACATTTTTTTGGTGGTCAACCTGCTTTTCACTTTTCCTTAGAACTTACAGCATAAAGAATCAATCAAAATACTTTTAGCGAAACAATTCAAGCTCGACACAGAAACGAGACAACGTTGACGCATTTTACGCCGTTTTATTTTTTGAACGTGCTAATATTTTACGTGAGATTGTCAAATATTCAATTATTTTCGGCAAACGTTTATATCATTGAAATTCGTTTTATTTTTAAAATATACTATTCTATAATTTAATATCTAGTTAAAACTACTCTCTAAAGAACTACTCATTCCTTTAATAGCGTTTAAACTATAATATATCATAAAAATAGCTTAAGATATAAATATTTTCAGATCGAAAGGTAAATAAATATGTTAATAACTTATGATATCGACTGAATGTGCTTGATGGAATTTCAATATCAAATTTGAATTTTTACATGTTTGTACGATTCCACATGTTTTGTCACTAACGACCCGGATTTCGCCTTTCGGCATCTTCAGGCATTCTATCACACGGGTGCAACAGAACTAACTGATGTTAATAACTATTAACTCGTTCTCATATACACCAAAAAATAATCTGCCTTACTCTTAGCTCTTCGATCAAAATAAATTCGACTTTGAGAATATTTATAAAATGTGAACAATGCTATAAATCAAGAAAACTTAAAAGTAGCAGAAATTATTGCTTTTTAAAGAGAATTCTATATGCAATAGTCCAACAATTCTTAAATTGTATGTATTATAGTTCTGAGAAAAAAGTCGTGTTGACACATTGAAATAATCCGAGGTTTTTATACAATCCATAAAGACATCAGGTTATATCTCTTAAGAATAATGCCATACTCCAATCCAAGGGAACATTCAAAAAGTAATTGCCCTGTCTAAGAGGCTATTGCTTATTATTGCCTACTGACTACTAACTGTGTAACGGGAGATTGGGTGGGAAAAGTGAGTGAGGTTCTAAAACGAGTTTGTACAAGCAGGACCAGATAGTTTTCAGATTTATTAATTTTACAAAATAGTGTATTCAAAAGTGGTCAATTATACATGACAAATGTTTTCTGTCTCATAGTCGACGATTATAATGTATAATTGAATTATGCTGAAGTCACTGATCATCCAATATTGTTTTATAAATCTAGATTAAGATTTTAATTACTGAATTTATATTGAAAACAACTTAGTAACGGTAACTTAGTGTGTGCTATATTCCTATATATTAATGGTAAAATTTACGTGAAATATTGTATAATTTGAAGATATTAAATGATATTAACTATGGCGAATTTAGTTATAACACAAAAGAATTTATCATTTTTTTCTTCGAAGTGGCGGGGAAAAAAAAACATTTTGCGTTGAATCCAATTAAAAATGTTATTATCAATAAATAAGTTATCCAATAAATGGCATCAGAAATAAAACATATACATACATCTTGATTGTTTCTGGCGTGCAAATAAAGATGTATAGCTGGATTTTAAATACTGATAAAATGAAAAGACGTATTTAGTGATTATAATTCACTGTAAAATTTCAATTGTCAAAAATTTGTACATGTCCAACAGCATCCGTTTGATAAAATACCTAATGATACCAAAAGGTGGAACCCTATTCGTTAGTAACAAAACATGTGGAAATGTATATATTTATTTCAATAATTCAAATTCTATTAAGTAAAATATATATCCTTTTAAATATAAACTGATTCGTTTGCTTAAGTAACTGCTAATAATTATATAATATGTGTGAAAATATCAGTAAAAGAAATGGTGAAAAGGATAATGTAAACTTCATATTATATAAATATTATATTATCATGCGTACTTAATAATTTTATTTTTGACAGATATGTTGCGCAGACTTATAAAAGAGGTACTTAAGTATCACAATTTTTGGGTTTCTTGGCAATAATAGAAGTAACTCAATTTATGTTTTTGCTTAATGATTTATGTCCACAAAAACAGAAATATTTATTGATTTAATTGGCATTCCCTTGATAGAATTCCATTATAACACGGATAGTTCTGACGATGGCATGAGTCGAAATAGCTATCAACTATATCTTAAAAAAATAATTTTGTATAACTATAATACATTGCTATTTTTTTCACCGAGCTAGAAATATGTATGTTATTTAATTTAATTATAAACATGGATACAAACAGAACGATTGTTAACGAAATACCAATGCAAGTGATCTATTCTTGTTACTTTTGAAGGTTTTTTTGGTACCGTCTCTGCTCTATTGTTAACGATCCTTGTATGCAAACCTGGTTATAAAAAATGGTTTTTTATTCACTAAGCCGCGTTTATTTTATTATTTATTATACGTATAAAACTTGCTAAGCCGGCTCTGGTTGTATGGGTTGAAAGTGGAGAACGGGTGGCAAATAAGCAATAGTGGGGTTTATTATGTAGTGGATGTGACCGTAAGGCGCACATGTCTCCCGCAGGGCTGACTGAGTCTAAGCCGGCGTCGAAAATACTAGCGCGTTTCCCAGCAACGTCGTGTACAATTTCTCATATATATTGTACAGCGATTCTTAACCGATAGGTTTCGAAAGACTTTTAGTTCAGCAGTGAAACACCGCAGTTTTCAAACTACATTTTTCATAACGGTAAATATTCAAATCAAAGAACGAATTTTAATTAAGCTCGTGATATGAGATTAACATTAAGCAACTCAATAATGAAATTGACTATACAAATTTCAAAATGAAAGCTAATTGAATGAGTAAGAAGGATTTCTACTGGAATAACATCTCTTGAGATAAGTTCTATTTGTTTAGCGTTTCACAAACTTTTTCGTGCCACGGTCCCCTAAATCTGAAAAATAGTTCACGGTCCCTCTGAACAAAAAACATGCGCAAATGAAAATTTTTGCGCCTCCTAGTTTTGCAAGCACTGTATAAGGTGACCATATGTTCATTTTTGTAAGCGAACATGGCTAAAAGAAAAACATTTGTTTATGTTGTCAAGTTTTTTTAAGTCCCGTAATATATTGCATCTGGACGTATAGTGATTATTAACAAAGAGCGTATACGTATATTTTATGATGTTGCGGTTGTTTAAAAAAAGGCAAATTTCAGACGAATATTATTATTTAATCATGCTCAGCAAATATTAGGCGCTAAAAATATTAAGAGGTTTATGACAGCAACGATTGTTAAGAAGCACTGGGTGAAGTATTATATATTGTTACGATACTTGAACCACTATTGGTGAGAAGATGCTTACAAAACTAACAACTCACTAGACAGAATTGTGTACCGCTGGCTTTGTTAGGTTATGTTTTGGTGGCCATTGTTTAAATCATTTAATGGTTTGACAGCTCCTTGGAAGCGCTCAAACAAAGCGTGTGACTGTGGCGACATAACTTGACGGCAGATGGGAAAACTAAATTTTGTCATGAACGATCAAAATGTTTAGAAATTGTGGAAAATTGATTATAACATTTTATTATTAAATGTTGTTTTTTCTGCACTACCTTCAATGTTCATGCCTTCTATTCAATAAAATACCGGATAAGTACCTCAAAAAAGTAAATAACGAGAAATTATATTAGTCTTTCATCTTTAAAGTTATTTAAAACAACACAGTGTTTTCAAAATATTTCAGCAATTTGAAAAAATCATTCGGTCTGCTTGCATTCACTTACTAATAATAATGGAAATCACCAATCGAAGAGGTAAACTGTTATTTATTATTTTATTCTGTACAAATACTACATATATTTTATGTAAATAGCGATGCCTTTTTGATATTTAATAGTGTTTTATGAAATTCAATTAAAAATAGTTTTTTCAAACAACTGATTCTCAATATTAAAATTGTGGTGTTTCCTAAGGAACTTTTGAGAATCTGTGTGATGCTAAAAAGTTAACCGCGGCGCCTAGCCTGGCGGAAAATCTTGAATGGAACAAAGTGGCTACAGCAATGTTTTATCTGTATGCATTCTAGAACAGTTAAATTTAAAATGGCAGAACCCGATAGGCACTGAAAATAAAATGCAATTGCCGCTGTTGGCTTAGCGTTAGATTGGATATTGTTGAAACAATAGTACAATGTATGTTTTTCAGTGTTTCCACATTCAGAGTTTACTGAACTGATGAAATTCGCTTTTAAAACTTTTACTACAAGCAATATTTACGTTTTATTTCGAATTAAATTGCTTGGAAAGATATCAAATAGTATTACGGTTACACAGTGTTGAGCTTTTAGGCATTCGAGTTCAAAACTATCATCAAAGTGATATTAACTGAATAGCTTTCGGTTGTTATTGCAATCTCCGCTTTGTGTACTGACAGGGATAATGTGAACTCTCATTTCGCCAAATTCTTCATAAGCTTATGTAAGCATACCAAACGTCATATCCCATAAATACGCCACAGGCTTAAAATCCAGCAAAACGTACTGCAGTAATGAAACGTGCTTGACACGTGTGCGAGAGCCAATAAAGTAGTTATAATAATGTTAAGTGACTATAAACTATAATATCTACGAATAAAAGTTCATAAGAAATCTTATATATTTTACATGAATCTAAAACAGTGTATAATTTTATCGAGTATATAATTTTAACACGTCTTTGACTTCGAAGTATTAAATTATTTTTTATTGCGTTGGAAGTCAAACATGTAAAAAGTGTTAATTGCTATTCTTGCCATCCTAAAGATACAAAATAAGTTTTTATTGCAGTTTCTCGTGATCTATTTCTTTCACTGTAAAATAACCGCCATGACTGTATATGTTTTTGCTAAAATAGCAAGTTTTGTTAGTATTCTTAAGTTTAACGAGACGGTATATAAATAGAATAATAAAAACTCCCCAAGTAATTCTCTTTAACTAACAAAATAAAGATAAATATTTTTATTCAAATGTAAGTCGAAATATGTTACGACTTTATTGTTTCAATTTTTATTATGGACTACATGTCCTAATTAAGGGAGCTTTTATAAATAAGAAAATAGATAACGGTCCTGTAACCGAGTCGTCACCTTTCTTGTAATTTCGTCCTGTTTTTGAAACGGTCAATGATTTTGTTCGCTGCGTGAATATCTGATCACTTAAGCTCTGTAAACTACTAACTAGACTAAACATAAGGAGGTGTACAAAGCTTGAACAATTCAAATATTCTGTTGAAGTTCCACCAAACACCTCTAGTCGATATCATATTTTTTACGATTATTGAAGTCGTGTTCAAATATAAGAATACTTACAAACGTTACATATCCCTCCACTTAACCCATTAAATACGGTTAAAAAAGTTTACATAAAAAGAGCGATTGACTATTATAACTACTTGATTTTCTAACCTCATCCCTCTTTCAATCTTCGAAGTGAAAGGTTAAGTAAGTAATTTGAAAGCAGTTGTACTTAGAAAGCAGAGCTTATTACTCTATTAGTAACATTTAATGTGTTATCTGTTACTTTTTGATGAAAAGACATGATATTTTAACAGAAAAAAGTTTCATTAGTAGTTTACTTCATATGCTTTCCTTCAGTAGCGAAAATTGGTGCAATAAAATTTAATCACAAATTTACGTTGTACGACTGACGGCGAAAATAGTTGCATATTATGTATTTAAGTGAATTCAAAATATTCAATGTTATTTTAGGCAGGATGAAGTACATCAAATTGGTATTATTATCTTTACTGGAATACATAATTGCAACTTTTTGCCATTCAGCCTTCTGGCTAAACACATGGCTGAGTGGTTAGGGACGCTCGTTGCGTTCCCACGGGGCTCTTATTCGCAACTTGGCACCATCTGCCATCCATATAAAACGCTCACGAGAGATAAAACAAATATTACTTGCTCCGCTAAAATGTAAACGGATATCATGATCAATTGGCTTGGTGCCGCGGTGCTGAAATGTATTTGGAACAGCCATTCGACTTATAATACTCGGATAACATGATAAGAACTACATTTACACTAATTTTATTTTATGGTTGAGGGGGAATAATATATTTTTCTATCCTAAACGTTACTTTGAGTGCAAATAAAGATTAAAGTATTGATTCATTTTCGCCATGCCATATTTACTATCTAAAATAGTTTTCATTGTTAGGCATTTTACTAAATTTGCAAGTGCAAATAATCGTATGTAAATGACTTCTAAGGAAATGTACACTTATATAATATTAACACTTTAAGGTCCGCGGACGCCATCTTCGCGTCATTTTTGAGACAAACGTGACGATCCAGGAACGCACAATGTGGCGTCTTCGGATACGCGCAGTTATACTACCAAAAATTAATATGAATGTTAATTCTTACTTTCATAATTTATCGATAGATGGACGAAGAATATACACGAGGTCTAAAATCAATGTAGGAAAAAACTGTTTCGGTGTAATTATTTAGCGAAAATGTGCGGACCGTATTGGACGGACGCGAAGTTTAAAAAATTGCGATAAGTTATCCTCTCGTTGTGTCCAAAAATGGTTTTGATGTTTTGTATATTATAATATACGATCGTATTAATTAATATTTTCCAACGCCGTACCTCAGCGGTCTATAAATGCTCTTTGGAACTTATTATAATCGATTGTTCAGCTAGGGGCCTGACAATTTTTGAAACTTGCCAATCACTGCATTTCCGATGCATAGTACTAGGTCTTAAGACTGGTGATTCAGATTAATAGTTGTACTTTTTTAAAACTTGTCCATTTAGTCCAGTGATCGCCAAACGGTCGACTCGCGAGGTATCTGTAGCTTTCGTAAGATGTTTAATCACATTTATAAATTTGCCTATAAAATTTTATTATTGAACTCCGAAATTAAAAAATGAAGCGAGCTAAATTTCAATGAAATGGTTGAAAGGTTGCCGTTCTAA
This sequence comes from Himalopsyche japonica, assembly GCA_028555115.1. Classification (NCBI taxonomy): domain Eukaryota; kingdom Metazoa; phylum Arthropoda; class Insecta; order Trichoptera; family Rhyacophilidae; genus Himalopsyche; species Himalopsyche japonica. Next base: position 465,113 of record JAHFWJ010000428.1, on the reverse strand, counting down.
TATTATTTTTAGACATAAAAATTTGCGCGTACAACGTAGTAAAATAGAGAAGCGGTCAGAGATGTATTACGATTGATGCGAACTGCACCGCACACTTTATCTCTTTCTCGCATCTTTGTATCACCACTTATAAAGAAGGAATATGTAGAGGTAGCTCACCAGACAATTTAAATTTCTGAAAATAGTTGACATTCTTGCAAAGCTTGGAGATAACTGATTTAGAAAATATACAAAGGCAGTTTGATAAAAGTTACTTCACATTGTAGAATTTATCATGTTGCTTATAATATTTATTTAGCTTTAGATGAAAATCTAACTATGTTGTTGAAATGAGATACGAAACGACGTAATCCGTGGTTGTTAAACAATGTAAACCTGATTCGCATACTTAAAAGCCTTGCGGTGAATAACTTTAATGCAGAGTATCTATGTATGTATCTACATTTCAGTAAAAGCATGTAAGAAAAAGCAATAAAATGCGGGTACCGTGTTTAGCGCTTACGGCACAAACAACGCCTTTTTCTCTTGCCACAAAATTTGCTGCACTACTTCTATTTTATTACTTCAAAAATGTTATTACTTATCAGCTTTTTACCTTCATATTTTGTCCTATTCAGATAACGCCTTCATAAATGCTTCAAATAAAAACACGTGATAATAAAGAAAACATGCTAGCAATCAATATTTAGGACAGACTCTAACTAAATAGAGAATGACTACATCTGTATAGATATTTTTTATTGTAATTATTTAATTTTAGTTAATTAAATATACCGTCAACTGACTAAAACAAAAACAAGAAGGCATCCGAATTAGAGTGCGATAGACAATAGAATTATAAATTATTTATTAAACTAATTAATAACAATTTACTAGCAGCATTTGTTAGTGTCTCCGCGAATGATTCCAATTACTTCGAAGTAAGTAACTAAATTTTCCGTGACAGTACTACTAATTTCAACAGTTAGACACGCGATTACATGATTCCCGAGAACTCATTCAAAGATCATCACAGATAACTACAGAAAGGTTGACAACCGTTTTGTACTAATACTAAAACTGTACGGCCTACGATGTAAAAAAACATTTAAACCAAAGATTCTCAACCTTTTTACATCCGAGGACCACCAAAAAAATTTTGTGGACCATCAAAATTGGAATAAAATAATTAATTTATATTTAATTGATTTTGTATTCAAAGCAATTACTTTTACATTAGGTATGCTGATATATTATAATAATATTAAAATAGACAGTAACATAAAAATACAATTTTAAAATACAACATGAAATTCAATTGTTTCGGCTCATCCAATAATCTTCGCGGATCACCCCTTAAATCTCCACGGACCACCGGTTGAGACACTATGTTTTAAACCACTGACATACCATAAAGATATATACTTCTTTATTATGTATAGTTAAAAAAAGATACATGTCCTTATTCGTACACTTGATTGGGTAAGATTTGCAATTTATATTAGAATTACATTTAATAACCAATCATAGAATACTGGGATATATTGATGGCAACATATTTCGTGATTAGAAAACCTAGCTTGAAAATATATCTGTTTTTGTAAGTATTATATGTAAACACAACATTTTGGCCACGATGTCATTAGCACCAACAATATAGAGTACCTACGATGCGAAGCCACTTGACAACTACGCCTTAATACCGTTTCATGTGTGTCAATTATATTAAAACAAGTACAGAAAGTATAGAATAAAATATTTACTTTCATATTTATTTTCGGAAAATATATCTATATTAATAATGCTTTAATCTTCAGAAACTGTCACCATAACTCGAACCTTATATCATAATGCAATCACAACACGAAATCTCTTTATTTTTAATTTTGTTTCACAATTAATTAATTAATTATTTGACACTATAACTCCATCTTTTCTGTATAAAATTAGCAGATGAATCATGAAGAGGTTTGTATTGCAAAAAGTCATTGCTTTCGCTAAGCGATTATATAAATATATGAATAGTATTCAAAGTAATAATATAAAATAAAAACAAAACAAATATTGACGAGGAAAACTAACGAGCAAATTCCAACAATATTATGTTGAGATTTAAAGCAATATTTTTGACAAATCAATCGTGTAACATGAATATTGAATCGAAAGTATTTACAGTGATGCCGTCATACTATCTATCTACGGCAAATAATTATTCTAAAACTTGCAAAAAGAGGATACCGATATAAAAAAAAAACAGCTTTATTCAATTACAGTACAAATTTCGGTCCTTTTGTTAGCTTATTTTAGGCTGTGCTAAGGCTATGTTTGTGCTACGAAAACGTAGCACAAACATAGTTCAGTCGTAGAGCACGTCACGTTGTTTTCTTTCTTTTCTATTTGTTAGCAGCCGGGTCTACGCCGCTACGTATAAAGTCGAAATGGTAGCTAGCTAATGTAGCTTTATTAAATTCGCGTAGGTTGTGCGAACAACAACTTAAAATAGAAAATAATGTTCTTCAAATAACAACGCATTTAAGTAGAAAAAAATATATTGTTTACGTAGATGAAAAGAAATACGCCAGTTCTTGAAATGTGTGAAATAACCGTTTCCAATTTTTAGCTAAATAATTAGATTAGCTATTATTTAAATATAATATTAGTATCTTTTTATTTAAAAGAAGTAACATGTAACTCCATATGTTAGAATTTGAAAATAAATGTACTCTTGATTACTTTTTTGGCATGTAGGTACTTTTGTATAAACAAGATTTAGAGAACTTAAGATAGATTTCATTACATTTTGTAACTTAATTAACATTTCATATGTATATATATATATATATATAGACATATTTGAGTTTCTGTGAATAATAAATGGGATGAAATCGATTCCCGATGGAATTTACATTACGAGAACTGGGTATATATAAATACATCAGTCAATATTTCGATGAGATCAACGGAACAGCGGTAAGGAGTGGACTTAAAATAATTTACAACTTCTTAATACTCCCTGTATTTTGAGATTATGTGGCAGAATAGAGGGGGTGGTAGTTTTGAAAAATAGATCGCTTAGGCCACGCCTTTCAAAAATTCACGTAGGATGGTTTTAATGATTTTTTAACAGACTACTGAATGGACGAAAGTTCACACAATCGAAGCCAGATTACAATATTTTTTTACCACGACAAATGTATAGTAACTGTAATTTTTTGATAATTAAAATTTTTCAATAAATTTCAAGATATTTTCTTACTTCAAATTATTGTAGAAAACTGTAAAATCATTTATTTCTTAATATTATTATTTCATTTTTACGCAAATATTCGTCCATGAATTTTTGTATTGGTGATTGAATTAACAAAGAAATTATTATACATTGATTCTTTCTTGGAAGGTAGACAAACCAGAAACCAGAGTGTGAACAAGAATCTCTCCCGTATTCAGTATTTATCTAGTATTCAGGAATGTAAATTACTTTCGAAGTAAGATTAACTTAGATGAAATATACGCTAACCTTTAGTCCTGTATTGGCGTAGAACAATATTTAAGATTAGCGTCTCTTCTGGGTAACATTTATGCAGTCTTCGCATTTCCCTAATTTAAGTGCTTTATACTGAATAATCAATTATAATACTAGGTGGTAAGAAGTAGAATACGAAGTGAATTCAAATCGTTAAATAAATGGATATTTTCCAATTTTGTTGCTAAATCTATTCATGAATTTTTAACCACAGTGAAGATTGTATTTGTATTGTACTTTCAAAACATTCTTTTTATTCATTCATATTGCACCATATAAATAAATTTTGTATGTAGATATTTAGTCACAAAATACAAGTATTCTTTCACTTGACTATTTATATTATTATCCTTACCTGCAAATAAGGGTCGATTGAAAGATTTACGACCTGTTCTAGTCTAATGATTTTGGTCAAAATGAGTATCTTTATACCATACGCGATCCTGAAACTAGTGTATAAAATCGCTTAAAAGTCTATACCAGTAATCGCCAAACGGTCGCTCGCGAGCTACCGGTAGCTCGCTGAGGCATTTTTGATAGCTCGCGTATGATATTTTATCATATTTATAAATTTGTCTATAAAATTTATCTCCGAAAATAAAAAAAATCAATCGATCTAAATTTCAACAAAATGCTTGAAAGATTGCTATTATAATATTATTTTTTGGCATGACAATTTGCGCGTACAACGAAGTAAAATAGAGAAGTGGTTAGAGATGTATTTCGATTGATGCACTCTCGAACTGCACAATACACATTGTCTCTCCCTCATTCATTTGTATCACCACTTATAAAGAAGGAATATGTATAAATAGCGCACCAGACAATTTCAATTTCGGAAAGTAGCTCACATCCTTATCAAGTTTGGAGATCACTGATTTATACTGAGACCGAAATGTAAATAAAGTGGTAACTAACTTTTGATCAATTTGCAGAAGATCGTTTTATCTCAAGATTTTAGCTTTACTGCGAAGGTAGTAAATGTGAGTAATTGTTTTATCTCTTTCTATCTCTCTCTGTTATCAATATGCACTATATCTGTGACATGTATGAGTAAAAGAAAAAGAAAATGATTCGTTACACAACATTAACCTACATCATTATATATATAAGATAAGCACAATGTATTTGACGGTATATAAAATTTACCCATCTTCACGAGTCATAAAGGTCAAACGTTTCGTGGATTACGATATTATAATTGCCACCAAGTCTAGACATAAAAATACATGAGTATTATTTTTAATGTAATAAAAATATATACCAAAAACTCTACCCCTAACCTAGTTTAAATTGCGTATGTATGATTATATATAATACAATAGATAAATGGACTGCAATTGCTTCAGAAAAGGCCAAGCGGATCCGTCTAAGAAAAAGTTATGGGAAACATTAACGGAAGCAGATATAGGAATAAACAATAGTAAATGAAACACTTTAGTTTTGGAAAACTTAGTATTTACTTTGTGGGCCGCAATAACTGTCTTTTTGTCCAAAATACGGCTCCTGAGCAGCGGGATGTACATCACTAGATTAAATGGAGAAATATGTTATGGTCTTCCAAAACCCTCGCAAAGTTATAGAGCCAATGCTTGAGAATGAAGTAGGTTGGTATTCATATTACATTCACAAACATAATGTATAGCGAAACAAGAATTTTGTAGTTTTATGTGTATGTAATATTTTCAACATTTCTCAGCGTTCTCTTCGTTTATTACGATAAGAATCTTAGATATACTTCTGCGTAAAAGAAACATAAAACATTTTTTCCATTTTCTCAAAATAGCTTACGCATAAAGCATGCGATTTTTTAAGCCAAAACGTAAACATATTATTTTGTACCAGTTTTACTGACACGTGTAGTTTTATGAAGTATTTTATATTTGGCACCAATTTTCTTTTCATGAAAGTAAATAGCTGTTTCATCCAAGGATTTCGCAGTGTGTGAGCTCATAATATCTTTGAAACCTTTTGCGCTTTAGGCATCATGCTGCGCCGCCACTGGTGGGGGCACGTGGTGCCAGTGACGCATAAAGTTAATATGAAATATTTAGACAAAATTATTTTTCTTGTTTATAATTTTAGGCTGTCAACTTGCAGCTCACTCCAGTACACAACATGAAAGTCTTTGAAACCCAGTTCTGGTAATCAATTGAAAATATTAAATTAACTTTAATACTGGAAACGACTATGATATAACGAACGATCTATGATGAATGCAGACGAGTTCCAGGTGGAATTAATCGGGAAAATAGATTGAACCCAAATTTAATCTTTAAAAATTTACTTACTCAAAACGTATAAAGGTGTTCAGCAATTGATTTAACATTATTTTAGTTGCTTTTTCCATAAAAGTTAATTAACCATTTGCTATCTTTAATTAATATTTACATTTGAATTCCTAATAGCCGTGGTGTAATAAAGGCCAATACAAAAATTCCACGATTAAATTTAATGTACCTATTTGCTAATAAATAATTTCCTCTGAAGCTATTCTTCTAGTAGCCCAAGTCAATTTTTAAGACGCATATTTTTTTCGATTAAATCGTAATGCTGTGACGCCCCTGCTCAGAATTCTCAGTGGGAACACGTGGGGCTATGAAAGGAAGTCGGCATAAATGAACGTAATCATTTTATATAGTGTAACTTTATAGCATGAATAAATTTCATTAAATTATCGTCGATTCCGAACAACAGCTCAGCGAGATTCCTTTAAATTACGCCAATTTGGGGGGAAAAACCTATTAAAGTACCCGTAAAAAACGAAACTATAACTCGCGCGCGCTCATTTTGGCACATGTCTTAAATTGCCAAATTCATCATATTCATATTCTAAAAATAAAATATCAACACTTTAAGTCATCTCGTAACGACATTACAAATTTTGATTGCAAAATAGCATCGTTAAGAAGTGTTTGAGCATAGTAATAAATCATAAAAGCTGCATTTTTAAAATTTAAGAATTCTTATAATTATTTTTATCAATTTGATTTTAAAATTAAAATTTCAATTGACTAACATACTAGCCCATTTGATACAAACAGGCATATTCTATAGAAATATAGGAGCCCAATTAAACTCAATGTTTATGTTAAACGAACAATTATGTAGTAACTTTTCAATTTGAATAATATTTAATCAAAATAATTCTACGGCTATATACGTAAAAAATCTGCAAAAACAAATGTATTTTTATTTCGGTAATGTAATGTATAACAGAGTACTTTAATTTATGATATCGACTGAAGGTGCTTGATGGAATTTCAATTTCAAATTTGAATTGGTACAACTTTGTACGATTCCACATGTTTTGTCACTAACGACCCGGGATTCGCCTTTCGGAATCTTCAAGCATTCAATAGCACGAATGCAACAGAACTGACGTAAAATAAACATTTAGCATCGTCTATATACGAAAGTTATTACTTACAGGAAATCGTACAAAATTCTAACAACTCAAACTATATATTTGCCATAGATAATAAGTAATACATCTAGTGTAAACGATCAAGTTGTATAGGTTCAAATACGATATATTAACATTTTGTCTGTGGTTGATTCTAGAGCATTATCTATGGCCTAATGGCGAAACCATGAGCTTATTCATTCGAACTATTCTAATGTAGCAACTGATTTGGCAGACGCAATACGATGCGCTCACACCCCACGTGATCTGAATTATCCGGTTCGGTGTGATGACGTTGGTGGGAGAAAGTAGCCCGCCCGACGTGTCGGTGTATAGACAACACGTGATCATACGCGTCAGTTTCCGTCGGGCGTTCGTAGGGTAAAGTAGAGTGTCGCTATTTTTTGTTTGGTTTTATGTTAAAAAACATTAAAAATGACTAATGAACAATTCATTGAATTGGTAAAGCGATATCCTATTCTTTACAATTCAAATTTACCTCAATATAGAGATCAAAACATGAGGAGTAATGTTTGGGAAGAGATAGCTCAGCAATCAAATGGAAACGGTAAGTTATGTTTTATTCTAATATTAGATTTTTCTCTAAAGATCTCTCATAAACACGTACATCTAGCTTCTAAAATTCCCAAAGAGTTTTTAACTATTCATCTAGCACATTTCATTCGGTTCAAGATTTTGGACATCTTTTGTGTGTACTGTATTTGTAAAATTCTTTTTTCAGCTGAAGCGTGCAAGTTAAGATGGGCGAAACTAAGAAACTGTTTCACAAATGCTTTAAAAAGACGTCGAAACAAAAAAAATGGGCAAGCATCTACCACCACATTTCCATGGAAGTATGAGAGCCAAATGGAGTTTTTGTTGACCTATTTAGAAGGAAGAACTACACAAACCAATGTATCAGTTGAAGGCACTAATGAGGTTATTTTTCGATATCCAATTTCTATAAAAAAATCTTCGTACCTCTTTTTAAATCAACTCCAAATTCGATGAATAATGTATCCACATTTCATCTTATAATGTGAAGAGACTAAATGTTCAGCTACATTTTACACAGCTTACCTACTTACTGAGTGGATTCACCAGTCGATGTATCGCCACGTATGTGCACGGTGTTAATGAGTCGTGTGACATGGCGTGTTACCAGTTTGTTCCGGTTTTAATATCTTATTGACAGCCCTGATTCAAGGAAACGCTCTGTGGATTGATTTTATCAATAACCTTGCATTTTATTTCACATATCGAAATTATAAAAGATTTCAAATTCTGAATGTATGAATGATGATTACAGAGTAGCAAAATAGCTTATGTCACAACGTCACAACTATGCTTAAATTATCCTTATTACTTTCTTTTCAAAACAGCTTCCTGGAAAGCAAAAAAATATTTTCTATTTATACTCCTTCAACACAGCTTATTCATTAAAATAATTTTGCTCGCGTATTTATTGACTTACGTTTTAAAAAGTCCCTGATTTTGAATTATCAATTAATCTTCATGTTTGCTGTAACTTGCACTGTTTCATTCTTAATGATAGTTTATTCCTTCCATATATTCTCTAAAACTATTTTATACTATATTTACATATTTGCAACGACCACTATGACTTCGATATAAAAGCAATTACTATTTTTAATTTAGTTATGTATACCAACAATTAAATTAACAATTTTTAAGGTGCTGACATTATATTTAAACAATAAAAACATAATTGATGAAATTTTACATTTTTAAGGCCATGACTGGTTTAGCTCATCGCAAGAATTATCCGCTGATCTTAAAAATATTACATTTTGGAATGAGTTCTGAGCACTTAGTTTTTATTATTCGAGAAAAATTAAACTACAGACAATTTATAGACAAGTTTCACATCGAAGTCGTGGGAATTGGCGGTTATTTTATATTAAAACTCACATGCATTTGTCATTTCATTTCCAGAGTGATCACAGCACAAACCATGCTGAAAAGATATGTTCTTCATCATCGAGTGAAATAGATTCTCCGATATTAAATATGCAGAGATCTCGCATACGTAAACGGAAAAATACACAAGATGACATTTTGGCACTTATCGGTAAAAGATTGGAGGCTAATCAGACGATGGATGAATATACAGCATTTGGAACGTATGTTGCACACCAATTAAAAAATGTTCCGAAGAATATGCAAACGTACTGCAAAAAAATAATCAACGACTCTCTATTTGAAGCTGAAATGGGACACTTAAATAAAACATCGAAAATAATGACCGTTAAAATTTGATGCTTTAGTTTGGCAAAATCATTTTTTTCTTAGCATTATCACCTTAGCTATCAATCGAGATGTAATCAAATGCGTGTAAACAAATCTCGTATAAAAACTATGTTTTGATCTTTTCGTTTGATATAGAACCCTTTTACTTTTTGGATCTCGCTTAGTCTAAGCTTGCAAGAAATATCTCTGCACAGTCTAGACTGGATTATGACAAAAGGCGGTCTATGGCGCGAAGGCTCTACTAAATCTCATAAAAGTTTGAACTACGCCTTAACCTCTCAAAAATAATGGAAATCAAACAGCCTGGAAGATGTCCACTGATGAAAATGAAGATACTGTGTTCGACGGTAATATGACCCAATTGGAAGAAAGACTTCATTTCAGAACAATAAATCTTGAAAACAAGATGTGCAGACTCATTATACCGCAATCATTAAAAAAATATTTGTAATTTTGCATATTATTTTCTTAAAAATATAGAAATACATATATATTATCCAATGCTGTTATTTAATTTAATACTTTCGTTTTGGTAAATTGTAAATATTTTACGGTTTTTACAATATACCTTCATAAACTTGTAAAAATAGTACATTTCTTACAGTACAATACTGACAAGGCATTTTTTCAATATACATTCCGGTTAAACTTAGTTTCTAGAGCGAAACTAAGCAATTAGTTTAATATAAATGAAACGTACTGTAATTTATAAGACATTGTCTTAAACATACGGCATAGCTTTTTTGATAAAACAAAATAAAACAGTTAAAAAGATATAAAAACGAACATTCAAAAGGCACTTCTATACAGTAGACGTGAAAAGAAATATAATTATTATTTATACTGTAATTTGCTACCATGTTGCAATACTTGTAAATATTGGCTATGTACGGTTGTTGTAAGTGATGTGCAGGTAAAGTGAGAGTGTGTGTGTGCGCTGGATCTCGTTGAAAATTCATCCTTCCGTAAAAAAAATCTAACATATTATCCTTCCTTACGCACGTATGTGTTGTGTGTTACAGATGGAAATGACAAATATGATTTACTAGCATACTTAATAATCTAACAAATCAAATGAGATATGACAAGCGATCAAGTGAACTGTATACCAAAACTTATTGATTATTGCGTTGATAGATGACAATGGAATTCTAGTGTAGTGGCTTTCATGTGCCATGTACCAGAGGATTTTTTTTCAGTTTTATAGTAAATATTGATATTTAAAAACAATGTGTTTTTACAAATGAATTTGTAAAATTATTATTATTTTAAAATTGATTGAATATACCTGACTTATCCAGCATTTAGTCGAGTGTAATAAAGGACCGTTTTAATAATAAAACTGTTGTCGATTTTACCTACAACTGTATATTGTGAAAGATCATTCAATGTAATGCATAAAATAAAAAAAAATCGAAACTATTTTTATCACATTTGATGCGCCCACTGTGAAATTTCACGTAAAAATCACTGTTCTCCATATTATTCTTTCACGTTCATGAATGATTAATGAGTTAAAATCAGTACTCATAACTAGTATTGTTTACGAATATTGAACTCTCCTCGCGTAGCTCTTTTTAGATCCTTGCATTTAAAAGTTTGATTCTATTATATATTAAAACTATATCATAAAAAAAACGCAACATGACGCATCACCTTTCGTATGTTGCATTGTACATCTGGTGTTGTACGGAGCGGAATTTATTTTGTCTAAATGAATTTGTTATGTATGATTATTATGTTGGTTAGGCAAACCGTTTCCTTACTTAATTCTAGCCCACCACATTCCGACTATTATCTTCCTTCCATTCGCTTCCTTTGCGGTACATCCACTCGTGGCTTAAATTTCCAAAACGCCGGAAAATGGCGCTCGCATCCGGTTGGGGTTAGAATGGCGTCTCTTCCGGGAAGAGGAGAACGAAGTGTCCTTTCGGGATTGTTTATATTCATCCATGTTTGATATATTATTGTCAAAACGGCTCCTTTTATTTATTTCAATATTGAACATATTAAATATTCAATATTAACCATTTTAAGCATATAGATTTTGCTGTTTAAAATGTTAAGAATAAAATAAAATAAACATTTGAAGAAAAAAAGAATGAATTGATAAGAATGTATTCATTTGCAAATCAAAACATATTATATTATGAAAGGCTTACAGGAGTTTAATCACTATTGTTAAATTATCTATTCAAGACTAACACGGTGAAAAAAATAGGATTGTATTTTAGTTCTACAAAATTATTGTTTTAATGTACAGTTGATAGCTATTTTGGCACACGCCATCGTCAGAATTATGCTTAAACGAAAATTTCCTTATCTATATATAGCTGTGTAGAAAAGGTACACAATACATCTGCTACTTTTTTAACGAACTAGGTTGTTTCTTGCTCGAAATAAAACTACAAATTGTAAATGAAACTAGAAAGGCGGCTTTATCAATAAGTTTACATATGGCACAGAAATGGTCCATTGTGGAAACAAAACGGGCCCCCGTAGCGGGTTAATCAATGGCGATAGACATATATTAGTTTGTTCGTTTAGTCAACTATCATAAAGAATTCTTATATGTAAACTTATTGATATAGCCGCCTTTTTATGATAGTTTCATTTACAATTTTTAGTTTTATTGCGAGCAAGAAACAAGCTAGGTCGTTAAAAAGGAGATAATATGTATTTTGTACCTTTCTACACAGCTAAATATAGATAAGCAAATGTTTGTTATAGCATAGTTCTGACGATAGCGTGAGCCGATATAGCTATCAACTATATCTTAAAAAAATATTTTGTAGAACTAAAATACATTGCTATTTTTTTCATCGTGTGATAATGGAGTTCTACCAAGTGCATGGCAATTCAATCAATAATACTTTTTATTTTTTCTATATTTGACTATTTTTTCAAATCTTATCCATTTTTAGCAATCATTCAATCATAGCAATCACGTATTCAACGCTGTATTACCAAGCAAAAATTCTTAAATTTTAATTACGAATTTCATATCCCTCCTTCAAATTTCAATAGACACAACAATTACTTTACCGTGGTATACCTTCGTTATAGCGTGTAGTATAATATTTCAATGTTATACTCGCCTTACCAACACTTATTCCATAATTATGTTTACTTAAGCATACAAAACAAGTCCTTCGTCGACTGTAGAATCGACGTGAGTATATTTCGATCATGATGTGGCAAAAAACGGCTCAACATAGTGTGAAAGAATGCTATTAAAAATGCATTATATTTCGCCTGGCACTCGTTTCTTCCATGCTGGGCGCCACATCTGGCAAGCTGCATTGTAAACGATAACAATAAGGCTCGGTTCATGTTATGTGCGCAATGTAGACTGAAGTTCAGAGACGAAACATTTTTTGGCAATAAATTTTAAATCTATATCAAATCTACATAATATATTTAGCTTTTTAAGAAAAAGATCAGTCATCAAAAAAATGTTAAATTAATTAATTTTTGATATCGACTGAAGGTGCTTGATGGAATTTCAATATCAAATTTGAACTGTTCAAACTTTCCGCATGTTTTGTCACTAACGCCCCGGGTTTCGCCGTCCGGCATCTTCAGGCATTCTATCACACGGATGTAACAGGGATGACGTAAAATGAAACAGCTAGCATCGTCTATATATCAAAGTTATTAATTATCCCAAGGCAAGCAGTAAATTACAGCAAAAGCAAATTAAATAATATTAATCTTATAATAATCAACACGATTGCCTGTGATTATTTTCAATAACGTTCTTGTTAATGAGTCATTCTTGAAAGAGTTTTTCAACAAATGTGAATCAACTAACGTTAAAATACAAATGGGTTTTTTTTCATATAGACAATACCGAATCAAGCTCAGTTGATAGTAAGTATTAACTAATAGTATCTAACTTTTTATTTTGCGTCAGTTCTGTTGCATCCGTATTATAGAATGCCTAAAGATGCCGATAAGGGAAACCCGGGTCGTTAGTGACAAAATATGTGGAATCATACAAAGTTGTAACGATTCAGATTAAAATAATTAATTTTGCATTAACTTCGGTAGAACTCGGTTGAATCAGATTAAAAATATTACAGTATTTATTTCAGAGATGTAAAGCCAGAGTCGTAAAAAACGAACGACACCGACTATTTTTTATACTAGATGTTTTGAAAAATATTTCAATTGACAATTCGCTGGATTGGTTGGTTAATTTTTAATTTAATGCACATAAATAAGAAAGGTACGAAACAACCTGACAAAACCAAACTTTTTTTAGTCGGTCGGAGTCATTTTGCTTTAACAACTCCAAAGCTCTGGTTTGTTTTCAAGATTGGTTTTGAAAATATGTATGTACGTCATTTGTACGTCAAATGCTTAATTTTTTAAAACCATTGAAACTCTTTAACATCGATCTAAAATTATCAATTATGAACAAGAAGTCTTCATAATACGAATATTTTTTGAAGAAACCTAAGCCTGAGTTAAGGTGTATGTCAATAATTTAAAAACGCATAAACTCTTTTAGATTCCGAGGGTCAACTTATCGGCGCAATTATTGTAGTTTGTAAGCGAAACACATAATTGAATATACACCTAGTCCTCTTTTTACGCGATTTTTTCCCCAAATTTGTTTTAAAGAAGAAATTTATATATGATGCTATCATGTACATTTCATTATTTTTTTAAATAAAAAAAATATGTGTATTTTTAAAACTTAATTTTGTAAAGCATTCTTTTTTTTTAAATACACATACATTTGCGAAATGTTGACAAGTGTATCGGATATTATGCCAATTTATGTTTTAGGGTGTGTAAAGAAATATAATGCAATTGGGTAAAATCATGGGATGTATGTCCGCTCGTAAACTTGTTTAAACACAATGCATTTATTAAATTAGTTGAATAGCACTATTCTCGGCCTTTAATAATTCAAGTGTATATAAGATCATAAAAAATATATTTTTTTTTGCACGAATTTCAAAGAGCAAATTTCGGTTTTTCATACGTTTCTGGTACTTTTTTACGCGATATTTTAATTTTTGGAACCAATTTATCAAATTATATGAAAGCTATGATTTTTTTACGCGATTTTTTTTACGCGCCCTTTCCTGGAACCAATGTATCGCGTAAAAAAAGGACTGGATGTATATTGGTACAAACGTTGACTTGCGATGCTTATATAAAAATGATTATTCTTGCGTCAAAAGATCTCAATGACGCCCATTATAATTAGACTTGTCTAGGTTTGTTTCTTATTTATATTACTATTGTAATCAGTTATAAAGATACACTTTATTTGTTTTGTAATAAACTAGATTTTCTATCACTGCTTTCGGTGTGCAATGTTCGCAATGCATGCAACCCAGCGATCAAATTCAAGATTGCATTCTGTGCAGCCCGTGGTGCAGTGGTCGACCACACCCAGCGACCTGCGAACCGAAGCGCAAATGCATTCATATGAGTAACCTAACACGTATTGCGTGTTGCATTACCGCTGTTTCATGTCTTGGCTGATCACAGTGTCTTCGAGACGAGACACGTCGTAAGGAACCTAAGAAGTCAAAGGCTTAATGACTACAACGAAGCCACAAAACTATGCGGTGATGATGGCTTTGTAATGTTGGAACTTCAAAGATGGAATTTAAAAAAACCTATTGTATTAAATCAGATAATTTCAAAGAATTTTACGTCAAATATACACTAAGAATCTGCAAATAAGCCCGTCTGCGATTTTTTCGCAAACAGTGAACAATTGCCACTGACATTTGTTCATAACATTCTGGATACCATGTAATTGTGAATGCTGTAACTATTTCCTTTTTTTCATAAAAATTAAAAAACAAAAAGTGTTTAGTAGTGTGCTAAATGAGATACAGTTCAATTTGGTATTTCCAGCATTCGATTTCCAAGTTGCAACTTTACTTTTTATCAAAATAAGACTATAATATTACGAATAGAAATACTTCAATCAACGATGTCTCTATTAAGAAGTTCAATACAATCAGGGTATCGCTGGGTTGCATTAATGACAGTTTTTTTTATTGAATTATCAAAATGCTTATTTATATAATTATTGAACGAAAAACATCTACTATAAATCGTTGAAGGTCTTCACACTTTCACATTTTTCACGTAAAATAACTAAAACTCTACATTAAAGTATTGATTGGTTATAATAGACAAATTTAATTGTTTGAAAAATGATGAAGATTGGACAATATATTTTTCAGTATATTTAATTTAAGAAAATGTGAATTGGTTTAACAAAAATTAAAATATTATATGAATACACCCAGTCCTTTTTTTACGCGATACATTGGTTCCAGAAAAAGGCGCGTAAAAAAATGATTTCAAGCTATTGCATTATATTTCTTTACACCCCCTAAAACATAAATTTGCATAATATCCGATACACTTGTCAACATTTGGCAATTGTATGTGTATTTAAAAAAATGGAATGCTTTACAAAATCAAGTTTTAAAAATACACATTTTTTTATTTAAAAAAATAATGAAACGTACATGCCTAGCATCGCATATAAATGTCTTCTTTACAACAAATTTGGGGAAAAAAATTGCGTAAAAACGAGTGATGCGCGTAAAAAAATGTAGCGCTTCCGTCCAAAAAAATCGCATATAATCGAATTCGCGTAAAAAAAGGACTGGGTGTACAAACTATTCAGTAGTTAGCAAATAATTAAAGTAGTTAAATGGTTATAACTAATTTAGTTTAAGACAAACATTCAATCAATGTATTTTAGTAAAGTCTGCAGTTTTTTGCAATATCAATAACACCGATCATATTCTTTATGCTATTTTATTTTTAATAAGTCTTACATTGAGGTATTCATTGAAAATATAATATCAAATTTGTACTACATACTATATACAATTACTACAACATAGGATGTATTGAAAGTAATATGACAATAATTACTGCGTTACCATCTGCAGTATTTCAGCTCGGGTGAATTTAGGGTAGGAGAATTATAATATCACAATAAACGTATTTAATTTGTCAGATGCACTTTTTAATATAAAATAAAAATAGGGGGCGAAAGAATCAGACATTTTATATTCGCTATTATTACATTTTATTTATGAATGAACATTTTGTGTTGTCGCAATCCAGAAAATTTCAATTATGGAAATTGTCAATGATTCTTTTGTATTTATTCAGTTTTGTTAAATCTTTAATCCTTTCCAATATTTTAAATTGAATGAACAACAATATAATTGTTAAAGCTTAAAATAAAACGCATTTAGTTGTAGCAGAATTATGCAATACATATATAATATATTTAAAACCACGTCATCTCGTTTTATGAAAGGCATGGACTTAAAATAGTTTTTATATCATCATAATATTTTATACGAAAACGTCTTCTTGCCTATTGGATGTTTTTAAATAGAGTAATGATATAAATATAAGACTAGCAAATTTTTTTAAGTATACAAATCATCGTCAGTAAGCCTAGTTTTTAGGATAATGGGAATGAAAATGAACACCAATATCTATGAAAATAAATCCATAAAACTATTCGCACTAAAATAAGAAGCTGTAGGCATCGTTGTTAACCATTCAACTACGGAAAAATTGCGAAAATACGGAATATTCCACAGTCTTAAGTAGTGGTCTCCAAGCTGTGTTTCGCGAAACTCTTGGGGTTCCTCGAGTTAAGATTTAAAAAAAAAGTACTATCCAATTTTATTAGTATAGTAGCGCTCAATCAAAAGGCTTGCCAATCAAGGATAGGGAACAACTTATACAGATACTGAAAGATTCGATGGTTATATAAAGTTACTACAATATAACACACTGATCTACTTTGAATGTTATTTTAAGATACCAATATTCTAAGGGTCCCGTAGGTCAACAAAGTTTCAAGACCACTGATCAAGAGGAAACAGCACGATATTCAATCAGAATCATAATTCAAATCTAACAATCGTTGTGTACGAAATATTCTCGACAAATTGTCATACTATTATGCGAGAGTAGGTGAAATAAGGTTGACAGACAATTGATGCTTCGTTTTAGGAAAAGTGAGGCCATATATATAGATTTAAGCCCCTTTCTCGGAATGTCACCCTAAAAAATTGCATCGAATTAGTTTTTGCCACTGTCGTCTTTGTTACCTGTCCTGAAGCTGATAGCAACACTATTACATTACGAGTACAAACTGTAAATGGAATTGGGACCACCTGTGCCGTGCATATTGGGGGAATTCTACAACATACACTTATTACGTAATACATCTATCATTCGAAAAGGTGTCGTTTATCGCGAGAATTATTAATTGATACAAAAAAATACAAACAAGGCCATAATAAACATTCGTTATAAATTAACAGACATACATACTCATACTTATAATTTAAGATATCGGCTGAAGGTGCTTGATGGATTTTCAATATCAAATTTGAATTGTTACATCTTTGTACGATTGCACATATTTTGTCACTAACGGCTCGGGTTTCGCCTTTCGGATTCTTCAGGCATTCTATCACACGGATGAAACGGAACTGACGTAAAATAAACAGTTAGCATCATATATATACTGAAGTTATTATTTACAGGAAAACACTTTCCCCAAGGCAAGCGGTAAATTACAGCTAAAACAACTTATATTAACATATTTTATATATTTAAGTAAAATTAAATACATTGTCATTTCTATATATATTATATGATTATTTGTAAATTATTTTCTCAGTTCTTAAACCTTTAGTCTTATATTTTTATTGTATCAATTGATAAAGATCGCGATGAGTGAAACTGGCCCAGGTCATAAATATTATATTACATAAAATTGCTGTTTTATCACTTTACATATAACACCTTTCAGACAAATGACAGTTAATACAATACAAATTAAAATAATTTCTCCAGAGGGATATATAATACAACACCGGAAGTATTTTTACGAAAACTGCAGAGTCAATATTTAGAGAGATTGAGGATATGCAGAATAACATAGAATTGTTGGTGGGTAGTCAACGACATAGGCGTACAGACCAGTATTGACAGATGTACATAATGGTTTTTTAACCGATTTACGAAATTCTATTTTATTTCTATGATGTCAAAAATTCCTTTTCATTAATAAGACTCCAAAACATCGTGTAGCGAGAACAATTAATTGCATTAACAAAGATGAATTACTGGTTTGCCTATGTATCGTTAATCCTCGAGGCATACACAGTTGAGTATGCCTTAACAAACACACTCTTTCAGGCAGTTTGCAAAATCGTCAACACTCAGCGCAATAGTTAATTTTAACAGGTACTTTAATGCTTATAATATTAGTGAGTCAAATATGACTTAATCGACCAAGCATACTGATAATTGTTGGGAAAGTAACTGTAACATTCGGTGAAAAAATAGCAATGTATTTTAGTTCTACAATTTTTTTATAAGATATAGTTGATAGCTATTTCGGCATTTAGCAGAACTAGTTTTGACAATGGCGTGAGCCGAAATAGCTATCAACGATATCTTATAAAAAAATGTTAAAACTAAAATACATTGCTATTTTTTCACCATGTTATAATGGAGTTTTACCAAGTAAAATCCAATTCAATCAATAAAATGTAAAAGAGTCAGCAGAGCTCATCGCCGTTGTTCTTATATTTAGATTGCTCAATCATGTAAAAAGTATTGTAAAATTAATAACTATGTGCGTATTAATTAAGGTATAAAATATCATTAATTCAGTATCACAGAAACATTGGAGTTTTCCATCCCCTTAAAGAACAGGGGTGTTAGCACATCACGTAATAAATGTTTACCATTTCGCATTCACGCTGAGTTCCTCGCGTCTCGTCTCGGGGGAGCCACTTCTTGTTATATAGGTAAACAACTGACAGAGACTCTAGAATTTGTCTACAAAAGTAGCGGCTAAAATAATTCAATTAAATTCAAAATGTAATAGTATTAATTTCGTCAAATTAACAATTTTAAATATAAAACAACGAAGCATTTTAACGTATTTTAAATACCGACAAAACATAACAAAATTTATTAAATTAACACGGTGAAAAAAATAACAATGGATTTTAGTTCTACACAATTATTAATTTTTAAGATATAGTTGATAGCTATTTCGTCTCACGCCATCGTCAGAACTATGCTTAAACGAACATTTGTTTATCTATATATAGCTGTGTAGAAAAGGTACACAATACATCTTCTCTCCTGTTTTAACGACCTAGCTTGTTTCTTGCTCGCAATAAAGCTAAAAATTGTAAATGAAACTAAAAAGGCGGCTTTATCAATAAGTTTACATATGGTTCGGAAATGGACTATTACAGAAACAAAGAACCACCCCGCAGAGGGACCAGTAATGGTGACCGAAATATATTAGTTTGTTCGTTAAGAATCCTTTGTGATAGTTTATATATATCTAAATACTGAATGCCTGAAGATGCCAAAAGGCGAAAGCCGGATCCTAAGTGACAAAACATGATGAATCGTATAAAGATTGAACAATTCAAATTTAAATAAAAATAATTGTTTATCATAAACAATATTCAACAGCTGGGCATTGACGTATTAAGTTAATTCTCAACCCAATAACCATTATTTGATCGCTATCATAAATCAAGTATTTTCTGGTTATAATACTGATGAATTCTAAATATGGACAAATTTAAATCGATTGACTTTTCCATACTAATTGTCAAAAATGTATTTAAAAAAAAAACAAACATGAAAAACTTTTAGCTTCATTTTGATACAATAATCGTTCTAATTTTTATATTTCGAAACACACATGCTACAAAAAAATATTGTAACAAAGCATCGCCATTAAATGATTTCATTCGTTACGTTGTGTTGTGTCGCACAAATGGAAACAGGTATGTGTGTATGTGAATAGTTGAAAAGTAAGCGTGTGTTAGTAGATTTGGAAAACACGCACGCCCTTGTTAAATAAAATATACGCGGGTGCATGTTCAAATAATTATGTACTTACAATGCGTTCAAAAATTACCGTAACAAGGTAAACCACAGAATGTCAACAGTTGTTCTCTCATATATTTTTAAATTTAAATAGTTGATTACAAATTGTAAAACTAAAACACTTTTTTATATTCTCTACGTCAGTTTTTTGTCATTTTCTGGTTTCGCTCATCGCTAACAATGCTACAAATTTGTCTGCAACAACATTCGCATACCATAATTTTTGTTGAGCATTTAACAATTTCGATTCTTCCACATTAAGACACAAGAAAATTAATAGTTAAATGATGTTAATATAATACATTATGTATAGATTTGTTAATATTTTGTTTTATCTGGTTTTTTTAAAATCGTTTTTATGTGCATGACCGTTAAAAATCAAGGTACGCAGAATTAAAGTTTTAGTTCAGTTTTCTACATCTGGTAAAAATATATATATTTAAAAAGAATTATGTGTTTTTACAGAGCTTTAAATTATATGCACAGTCGTAATGCGATTAAATTTGGTGTATCAACGTTATTTTATTTTATTCCAGAGAAAAGAATCTTTTTCAAATTAATACAATAGAGTCAAACTGAATGGAATCTTTGGTGCGTATGCTATAGAAATAAGTCTATTGAAACGATTCGTTTTTAATGAAGACTATTTATCTTTGATATTAAATTCATACATCAAAGGTAATAAAAAACAAAATTTAACTAATCATTCTGACAGAATCATGTTTGAAAATTTGCGGCCCTTTTAAATCCACCCTGTCTCAATGGCTATACTAACTCGCTGTGTTATGTATGAGATAAAACACCTTTGGCACATGTCGCATACGCACTCCACCCGAATACAGTATAATTCATATAAATAAAACAAAAAAAGTGTATTTAATACTATCCATGTATAATAATGATTGAAGATTGATTTTAAAATTAACTAACTACGACGTATTTGAACGCTGAAATAATGAAATTTTCACATGTTTCTTTTGGCTGCATGAAATTTTGACAAGAATCTAACTATTTTCACTGCGGGTGTCATGAAATAATATATATTTAGCAGAAGTATAGTTTTTTTCTGATTGTAAAAGGTGTTTTTATCTATGAAAATCAGACACATTCTAATTATTAATAAAAATATTACGTATTTATTGATTGAATTGGCATTCACTTTGTAGAACTCTATTATAAAACGGTGAAAAAAATAGCAATGTATTTAAGTTCTACAAAATTATTATTTTTTAAGATATAGTTGATAGCTATTTCGGCTCTCTCCATCAGAACTATGCTTAAACGAACATTTGCTTATCTATATATAGCTGTGTGGAAAAGGAAAATACATCTTCTATCATAGCTATCAACCATATCTTAAAAAATAATAATTTTGTAGAACTAAAATACATTGCTATTTTTTTTATCGTGTAATATTACGTATATTTTTCATTTATTGTAAATGATCGCAACGAGTTAAAGCGGTCTTAATTATTTTGTCAAATGAAATAGTTCGAAATAGATTTGCTTTATATTTTTTTTTAATTAAAAAGAATAATTTAATTGTTTTTATTTTTTATCCAATCCAAAAAGGTTCTCGTCCAATGCAGCAGACTGATGTTCAAACAACCCCATTTGCCATGTTATGCGAACAAAATTAGGGGAAGAGTCCGTACCTACACACTACAAATAAAACGTACCAAATGCACCCACCTGTGCTCCCCAATTGTTGGCAAGTGCTTTATTTGACAAAATATGCGAAACGTTATCTCTGGCACGGGACGTGGCCTCAAATATAATTCGCTTCGGGGTTCCAGCTATTTTTTATTTGTCTGGCGTAGCATCAATTATTCATGAGTTCGCAGTATGTATTAAGTGTAAAAAGAAACTGGATTCGCAAATTTGGGAATGTGTGTGATTTACCGGAACAAACGTCAGACGTCATACGTCGATAGTGAATGACTGATAACGAAATCCATTATAGATGTATTTTATTTGAAATAAATCGAGCTATTAACTCGAAACCTTTTTCTTTACTAGTTTATTCGTCAACTTCATAAAAAAATGGTATTTCGCCTAGTCATTGGTAGTCAGTAAACATTTTGTAGATTGTCTGTCTGGCGGGTGACAAAAAAGGTAGAGCTTAGCGTATTTCTTTGTCATTCTTAGTTTAGCACCGCTCTATTTCTGTAAGTTAACTAACTGGTGCTGATAAAATTTTTCTGTAACAATCACAGTGTGTTTTAACGACTGGAGCGCATTGAAAATAATTCACAATACATTATTACATGAAATACATTACCTCGCTCTATTAGTTTTATTTTAACTGGCATGTGTAAAAGCGATAAAGAATTTCCATAATAGAAAAAAAATCGTCGAATGTATTTTCTCCTAGGTATTCGATGTTCATCTTTTATTACTTAATTTCTAAATACTTAGCTAGAAATCAATTGACAGTTTATTTCGGTCCTCTAAAACTTATTAAATGAATCGTGTTATGAATTACCCATATTTCACACCTTCTAGAAACGAATACTATATTTTTTAATTAGTTTATACGCTATCAATAGAAAGATTTGCCGGGAAGTAGTTTTGAAGACCAGGTTCATTTTAATTCATAAAAATGACATTTTCTTAGGCACAAAAAATTAGTGTTATTTTTTTTAAATGTAATGCCTTTTCATCAAGAATAAACAGTTCGCACTTTAAAAGTGAATGTTGAAAATTGAAATGTATTCATCGTCTAATGGCGAAATGGTTTGTAGAACTTAATTAAAAAAAAAAACTGAGCGTAATTTTAGATCCGTTTTTTTTTTGACATAACTTAACACTCAACAATTTTGCATGAAAAGATAATGTAAAAAAGACAGACGAGAATACAGTTGTGAAGTTCGTTTCATTGTTTTTTTGTAACAACGTTTTTAGTCATTAATATGTTGGCGCCCGTATCATTAAGATGAACCTGTCACACGAGTATTCCACTGAGGGTTACCAGTTAAAAGTGATAACAGTATCTAATATGTTATATTACACATATGTGTGTTTTATTTTTTCAGGCTTGGCATCAAATTCGATGACTTAATTAATTCCTATCAACATGATATGAAGATACAAAAAAAATTAAGAATTTTATTTTACTCTTCTTGTGTGGCGTCTTCGGATACGCGCAGCTATCCTATAACTACCAAAAATTAATATGAATTTTAATTCTTACTTTCAAAATTTATCGATAGATTGACGAAGAATATACACGAGGTCTAAAATCAAAATAGGAAAAAACAATTTCGGAGTAGTTATTTAGCGAAAATGTGCCGTAAAATTGTTATGTAACCATAATTTTAATTTAGATAAATTGAGGATAAAAATAGACAGGTAAGCTATATTTACTGATGCACGTGTTTTACATATTGTTATAACATATAATGTCTATAACATTGTGGTCAGCGCCTTTGGTTTCCAGTTTCTCCGGGTCAAATCCCTGGAAATGTAAGTCCATACACTCAACATTTGGAGCGAGCATAATTATAACAATCTACACCAGTGGTTCTCACGTGAAATTTCATTGTGACCGCATTATAAGCATCGGCGGTCCTATGGAAATGTCTCGTGGCCGCACCAAATGTGATAACAATAACAGTTGCATTTACTTAAAAAATGGATTAATTTATATTCAATAAAATACATTATTTAAAGATATTGGTATTTATTTATTTAAAAGCAATTCGAATGGAAATTTTTCATCAGTTCTTTCTTCCAATGCAAGCAGCATCTCGGCTTCTAAGTTTGCATCTGTCAGCTGGTTTCGATATTTATTTTTTATAAAGTGCATTACACTGAATGATCTTTCACAGTATACACTTGTAGGAAAAATCGACAAAATTAATAAAGCAATTGTTGCTAATTCTTTATATTGACTTGATTCATGGTTAACGTGTAACTCCGACCAGAATTTTTACGATCCTTAAGTATTTGATCATTACTTATATACATATTTAACATTAGCCCAGTTAATTGATTTGAATATTGAAAATGATATTAGTCTATTTTGTAGTATTATAAAATTATCATTTTTCATCACTTGAAAAGGTGAAGATGTAAAGGTAACAATTTAAAAAAAATTCAATTCTTCGAACCTTTTATCAAGTTCCAGATTTAATGATTGAAGACACTGTATTATTGTATGCTTTAATTCAAATTTAGAATTAATGTCTGGCAATTTATCTAGGAAATCACTAAGTGAAGATAGAATCGAAAAATTGTCATTTTCAATTTCTGTCACAAGGCTTTCCGCGGTGTTTTTTTAATTTATCTATGATGAACACGGTTGGTGGCCGCAGCAAAATCCTCTGGTGGCCGCACATGAGAACCACTGATCTACACAGTTAACCATTTTCTTAAACAGGTAAACACTTTTAGTAACTGTTTACTCACAATCAGTATTCGTGAGGGTTTTTTTGTTACTTCCCCTTTACTGCATAGAATTTATGCGGTAACGTAAGAACATTCATATAAATAATTAAATATAAATTTTCAAGCTCTGTCGATTTAGCAGCCATTTTTTGTATTAATACTCAATATAATAGAAAATGTTATGGTTCCGTGTTATGATTGATAATATACAAAGGTAAAAAATAAAATAATGAACAATGACTGAGTACAATTGTGTTCTCAAATTCTTTTCATGTTTCTGCCATAGGTAAACATCTGCAAAGGAATTTATTATATTTTTGTTAGTGGCTTTTTTTTGTGGCATGTGGATTAAATACGCTTGAGATTTATAGTTAATGTCTAGACTGGGATTAGGTCAGATTCGTTTGATGCATGACGTGAAAAAAAATCCCACCTAGTATAAATAGCCCATTCATTAGTTTGGTATTAATTATGAATAAACAAAAAAATATTTATGAGAGTCATTCTGAACAGATAAAGAGATAAAATCTAGCATGATGAATAAATAAAAATGCTGAATAGAAAAATAATTTGAGTTGAATCACGTTTTTGGTTCAATTTCGTGGAAACGAACAAACGCGATTTTTTCTAAAAGTTGTGTACTTAAAAATAATACTTTTTTAAGTCTAGCTGAATGTTCAATGTCACTTACATACCTCTCATAAACAATACATATGTATTGATTGAATTGGCAGAATTCCATTATAACACGGTGAAAAAATGTAAGCAATGTATTTTAGATCTACAATATTTTATAAGATTTTATTTGATAGCTATTTCGGCTCACGTCATCATCAGAACTATAATATATATATATGTTGAAAATTAGTTTAATCGCATTCTTGAGCCGAAAGAGCGGAAATAGTCCAATAAAAAACCATAAACAAAATTTTATATAGCTTAATACCTCATAATAATGGAGTTCTATCAAGTAAATTTAGATTCAATAAATACAATTAGTATAAAGACACAATTAATTTCTTCTATATATTATATTTATGTAATACGTATACTACATCTTCAGTTAACTGATTAACTAGATTATCTATAATTATTAGTGTCTGAAATATAATTCACTGGTATCTTATTTAAGGATTCGTATGTAAGCATAGTTCTAGTCCCAGTTTATTTGAAAATTATAAATAATCAAAATATTTGTATTTATTACAAATGTAGTGTAAGTAGTATAAATAAAAAGTTTTCTTTTGCTATGTTATACAATATCATATGTTACAAACGTCATTTCGTTGTCAAAAAATGCTTTGCTTTTATTTCATAAAACTTAAATTTGAATACAAAAAAGAGCAACAATTTAACTGGCAACTTAAATTGTGTTCGTATCCTTGGGAATTTACCCCCATATGCCAATCGTACCCAACCCTCATCCATTACTGGACCGACCGCCATTTTATCTTCAGACCCTCGTCTTCCGATTCAGTTGCAGCAATCTAGGACCCGGTACCCCTGTGTCACATGGATTATTGGTTTTCGTGACCGCATAGGGGGCCACGAGAATTAACAATGAGCTTTGGTAGCGCATTGACTTTGACAAATAAACAGAAATATGTAAAAATGGTATAAAGCTAGTTGCGGTATGAAGGAAATAAATACTCCAATATTTTTACAGTATTTTGGCAATAAAAAGGTAAGGTATATAAAATTTTCCATATATATATTGTATAATAAAACGAGGAACGCTGTTTATAAAAGTAAGTATAAAATTATGAGCATTTTTCTTGGTATAGCACCTTTGCTTAACGAATATCCACCGCAGTATATATACTCAAGAAAGGTTTCTTTGACATTTTTCTAGTCAATTGACATATAATAATATTTGGAGTTACAGAACTTAAATAGAATAGACGGCAAAAGATTTTAATGATCTACACTTTTAATTAAATACAAAAAAAATGAATCCAAATTCTCGCTCAGAAGACTCGAGATACATTTTTATTTGGTAAATAAATTTTCGAAATTAATTTCAGTGTCCAATTTGAATTGTTAAAACTTTGTACGATTCCACGTGTTTGGTCACTGACGACCCGGGTTTTGCCTTTCGATATCTTCAGGCATTCAGAACAGAACAAAACAGAACTGACAGTTCTTTGTCAGACTTTGTCAGTTCTCAGACTTTGTCTGTTCTGTTGTATCCGTGTGATGGAATGCCTGAAAATGTCGAAAGGCGAAACCCGGGTCGTTAGTGACAAAACATGTGGAATCGTACAGAGTTGTAACAATTCAAATTTGATATTGAAATTCCATCAAGCAGCTTCAGTCGATACCATAAAAAATTTCAGTGTATTTTGAAACAACCTTTATGTACATTCACAGCTTTATACACCTACATGATAAATGTACAACAGTAGAAGTATATATTTGACACATTTTAAGTGCCTTAATTTGAATAAAAATATTTAATTCATTCTGGGGTCGTATACACCCCTGCATTATATGCAAACGTTATTTATGTGAATACGGCAATAGCTTTATGTCGGGCCCATATGCAAAATTATTTGAGCTCGTTTGAAATATATTTCGTTTGTTAATCCTAGCATAAAACAACATCCGGTGAATTTCAGTAACTTTTAATACCTACGTCTCAGTTATTTATTGAAATAACAGGATTTAAAAAATGTATTGTTAATGGCAATATTGTATTTATCGAAAGCAGGGATACAGTATTATTCGTTTTCACGGTTTATAAATTTCCAATTATAAAAATAATTTTTCATTGTATTGTATATATTTTTTTTACATTTAATAAAATAAAGCTCGCTCTACATAATATGCGTGGAAAATACGTCACGGTCGAGAAAACTTACAATGGTGTTCGAAAATAACGGATTATAAGTGACTTAGACACAGGCTCAAAATCGACCGGGGTGTACCAGTAGGTGAAATCTCATGTAAATTTGAAAAAAATACCCATTGAATAAAATATCTAAATTATTAATAGGGACGAATTTATGAGCAATATAAATATTATGGATCGTAGTAGTAAAAAAGAAATTCTTAGATGTAATTTAGTCGTCAGCGTTTTTAGTTTTGGTTGCAACGATCGCGTATTGAAAATCTAAACATTAATAGTTTCACGGTGAAAAAGATAGCAATGTATTTTAGTTTTACAAAATGATTATTTTTTTAGATATATTTGATAGGTATTTCGGCTCACGCCATCGTCAGAACTATGCTTAAGAGAATATTTACTTATCTATATATAGCTGTGTAGAAAAGGTACACAATACATCATCTCTTCTGTTTTAGCGACCTAGCTTGTTTCTTGCTCGCAATAAAACAAAAAATTGTAAATAAAACTAAAAAGGCTGCTATATCAATAAGTTTACATATGGCACGGAAATTGTCTATTACGGAAACGAAACAGCCCCCGTAGTGGGTTAAGCAATGGCGATCGACATACTTTAGTTTGTTCGTTAAGAATCCTGTTTTTCACCGTGTTATAATGGAGCTCTACCAAGTGAATGCCAATTCAATCAATAAATTAACAGTTTCGATACATTTCAGTAGATTTACGTGTTTTAGTTAGAAGATATGGATCTTAATTTTGTCGAAATTGCCTTCCATTCATCTGTTTGATGGAAGTAAAAACAGGTTCCTTTTATCCCAATTCTGCCCGAAAAGATATTCTCTGAAGCCTATTTACTTCTACATTGCGACTAAGCATGCAAACAATAATAAACTTGATGTATAATATAACATTTGGAGTGCTTTAATTTGTCGAACGAAATAAATATCCTGTTAAAATATTAAGTGAGTTTTTTTCTTTGATTTATCGCTCCAAACTGAGTTACTGTGACTAAATATATCCAAAAACTATCCGAAAATAATAAATTTGGTAAAGTTAATGAATAAAATTCGTCACTGCACGTTATGTTCACGACAGTGTAAAAATATCTTCCCATATTGTGTGTAACCGGAGACCCGCCGACAGACTTATTTGATGCATTGCTCTTATTAGCTTCCCTATTTTCTTAATTGGACGATGTGAAAAATATATTACATGCCAATATAAAAACTTAAGAATGCTGAGAAATAAATACGGCATACGAATTTATTCGCCGACAATACATACAGTTGTTTGAAAAGTGGAATAGAAGGTACGAAAACAGAAGATCGATTTCGTATACTAAGGATCTTCGAGCCACTTTCATGGCAGTTTTATATTTTCAAGAACAAATATTATATTAATTCGCTATTATAAATTTGTAAACATGATCCTACTATGCATTACTTAAAAAAATCATAATACAGGCCCAGCACTATATATGTGTATACATACGTATAATTTACAATTCATATAATATTACAGTTACACTTCAATCTCAGGAAAATAATCAAGCTTAATTTTGTTGGGCTATATGCATTTTTATAATTGAAAATCGTGTATATATAAAATATTCAATACAATGAACGCGTTATTAAGTGGTAGGCGGTGAAATTATACAATATTGTTTACCTTAAGTAGGGTAATTTAGCTTCGTTAGATTTCGTACAATGCAGTTCTGACGATGGCGTTTAGCTGAAATAGGTTTTAGCAAATTGATGAAAGTCATTTAATTTTACTCAAATTCTCAAGCTCTCTTTTACGGGGAGAGTTCTGATAGAAGGGTAGCACTAGCAAAAAAACTGACATCACAAAAACATATTGCGTTCGAAGACGAAATCGATTGAAAATTTGTTCAATTTATCCGTTCTGGGAATCGAATATGCGACATAGGTATCCGACGGAATCGACGTTGGCTATTGCACCACTGAGCCAACATTACTGTATTGTTATATTTACCCTATTATAAATCTTACTGATTTTAGAATAAGAGTTAGACCAGCTATGGGTATATTGATAAGGCTGATAATTTTTTTTATTATTATTGAAAATATTTAATTAAATCGCTTAAAAGATAAAGATCTCTTAACGTTGGACTTCTCAATTTTTTTAATTCATCAAAAGCTTCAAACTATGTAATAAATTCCAATAAATATAATGTGAACTGGAATTTTCGAACTAACTCAGTCAGTTCTTTTAAATACATGTGATATAATTCTCGAAGATGTTGAAAGTCGAGACCGATTCGTTAGTGACAATACATGTAGAAATTTATACAGTTTCAGCAATTCAAATTTGATGTTGAAATACTATCAATCATATTCAATCAATGTCGTCAATTATATAACGCCATTTAAAAATGTGCAGTTAACATCAAATGATGATATTACTGTGACATATATTTGGAATAATCATTTGATTTTCTACCAAGTAGTGAGTTTTTTGTGAAAAAAAACCTTACTTAAAGTTCCATACAAGATTTAATCAAATTATAGGTCAATTAAAACGGAACAAATGGATGGTTACCTATTTATTATGGATGAGTTTTCTTTTTGAAAGCATTATCAACATTGCAACAGTAATGATGATAAAGCTTATATCAATCAAGGGCCGTTTTAATCAAAGTCCCTCGACAACTAACTCGCTTCAAATTCAGTTCGTTGCACTTTTAGATACTATCAGTGAGAATTAATCTTCGTTTTCCTTTTAACAGAATGCATCTGCCTCAATGACTATTTCAACTATCCCCTGTTGATTTTTCACATGGCTGATTCAATACCAATTTATATCATAGATCCATATTACTAAGCTGTAGAGTGTTATATGTGACTAGTCACAATTTGCCCATTAGTTTGGTTACATGTAAACGACTTGTAAGCGCAATGAATAACTTTGATATAGATATATATTATCCTCTCTCTAATAGCAAACACATTATGTCTACATACGTAGCATTATTGACATGTATTTATTATATAAAAAAGAAACTTTTGTAAAACTAGAAATTAGAATTAGAAACCTCTTTAATAGTATAAATATCTATTGCTGAATTGGATAGGATTTATACACCACTTTAAAATATAGCCTGAAAGCTATAGCAATAAACTTTTTTAAATTTTGGGTATTTATTATGATAAAAGATACTTATTTTAAAACAAAGTACATTTTCTTGCTATACAGCAATAACCGAGACTTTATGGTGTAAATGCATTATATTTTAAACAATAAAAATACATTTTTGCACAACGCTCGCGATGAACGATGTCAGTTCTGATCACAAAATAAAATGTAGAAATAGTACGAATGTAGAAATGTACGTAGAGATGTGTTTATTATTAAAAAATACAAACAATGTTTTTCAAGGATGTTGCCAGGCGTTTGGCCGAGTGGTCAAAAGCTTGATCTAAAATGAATTTTTCTATCATAAGGCATGGATTACAACGATAATTGATAAAAAATGGTTAATATGAGGAAAGCTTACCACTAGACATTCCCTTGAAAAATATGAGAAACTGGCAATGTATAGGGAAAAACTTTTGTTGCGATAAGCTTCATAAGAAAGGTGCACATTGGGAGCGGATATGGTTTAAAACGATGAAATCTCCGACCTCTTCAATATATATTTATGTAAACTCTTTCCCTTTTTTAAAGTATTGAATACAGAAACCACAATGAAATGTTAAGATTAATAAATAAAGTGAATATAACTGCCATGGTTTGACATTTACAAAAAAAAATGCATGAGACAATATAATTACTAAATAATAAAGTTAATTACATAGTTGTAACGTTTTTTAGTGATAACAGATCTACCAATGGCGACGGCGACATAGGCCGTGCCGCCCGG
The DNA here is from genome assembly GCA_028555115.1 of Himalopsyche japonica. NCBI lineage: Eukaryota > Metazoa > Arthropoda > Insecta > Trichoptera > Rhyacophilidae > Himalopsyche > Himalopsyche japonica. Next base: position 433,864 of record JAHFWJ010000428.1, on the reverse strand, counting down.
CATTAAAACATAAACGCCTTTGCAACCAGCGGTTACGATGAATAAAAATAAACACTAACTGAAATTCCCCTGAGAATCACGAATGCGTTTAAGGTTACAGAGTCGGGTGGGAGCGACAGTAGGGGCGGGGCAGTGGGAGTAAGCGCGGTGGAAATTTTCCCACGAACACGTTGCCAACTTTTAAAAGTGCAACTGTCGCGATTTGCGATTGTGAAAAAGCTAAATTTACCAAAGTAAGCGTATTGAACACATATAACGCTGTTGATCGAATTTAAAATTGATTACATAGTATTTAACAACTTTCTTGTGCGTATTATTAATTAGAAAGCTATGCCTGCATATCGCAAACGCATATCTCAATATATCTAATTTTATATCGAACAATGTATTAGGTGTATCGGAAAAGAATGTCGTTTTTTTAATGAAACAATTTGAGCCGATTAAAACATTTAATTATCAAAGTTTTGTCTGCCATATAGTTTTTACCATTTGTGATGACTTCTTTCCACCAATATGGCGATTTTTGAATCCGTTTTCTGTAAAATTTTATTGGCTTGGAATCAAAATACTCACAGATAGTACCATTTTCAATTCTTCGTAACAAGTATATTTTTTGCCACCCAAAAGATATTGCATCGACCGAAACAAACGGTAATCGGATGGAGCAATGTCTGATGAATATGGCCGGTGTGTTACCGTCATCCATTCCAGGTCCATATATTTTTTTTGTATATTTTGCAGTATGTGGCTGTGAATTGACCTGCTGTAAAAACGCTTGTCCTGGGATTAGCAAGGGCAAGTCGCTTTTTCGATAACTATTGTTTTTTTTTGCGTCTTTACCTAGAATACAACACCGCTTTATATCTTCCATTATAAGATATTGCAAAAATGTTGTTTTTTAATTAAATTCCAACTCCTTTTTTCACGCGTTTATTCCCTAACTTTGATCATTTTCACTTTACCTGTGTGGTATCCATCTTTCTTGTCTCCAAGTCTTGCCAATGTTTTTATCGTGCTCTTGTACACTTGAGTATGAAAATCCGAATTTGTCTGCGAGTTCATGAATAGTTAATGGTCGATTTTGCCTTATAAGCATAGGTAAAACATCTTCATCCACTTGAGATGGTCTTCCACTACCAGGGTGTTTTTTTTAAATTGAAATCTCCAGATCGAAACTATTTGAACCGCCTCTGACATTAACAAACATCTAAAACATTCCCCGATGTAGCATAAATACTTTATGTAGCATTTGTTCGGTATCTTTCTTCAAAAAATGGTACAGCATAATATTTCGAATAATTCTTTGTTCCTGTAAAAGCTATTCATTGTAAATATAGTTGTTATTATTTTTATTTAAAAATTACAATACACTTCAGGAATGTATAGTCAACAATAAAACACAAAAACATTTTGTGAAGGATCAGCTGGAGAAGCACAAAAGACAATCCAAAAGCAAGAACAAAAAAACGACATTTTTTTCCGGTGCACCTAATATATAATCCTAATTAATATTACACGGTAAAAAAATAGCAATGTATTTCAGTTCTACAAAACTTTTTAATATAGTTTATAGCTATTTCGGCTCACGCCATCGTTATAGTTCTGACTAGCTATCAACTATAATTTTGTAGAACTAAAATACGTTGCTATTTTTCTCACAGTGTTATAATGGAGTTCTACCAAGTGAATGCCAATTCAATCAATAAACTAATTAATATTCTTCTCCACTCTCATACAACACACTGAACATAAAGAGAATTCTGTCTAATAATTTAAGACTATTAAATCTATAAAAAATTTAGCATTCATTTATCTTTGGTTATTTATATTTTTTTATATTGTACTTTAAGCCATGTTTTATAATGAGTAGTCAACGCACTAGCAAAAAACTTGACCAATAAAATGGCTGATTATGTCAACAAAGGTTTTCAATAATACAGCTTATTTTTATATCTTGTAGGCGGTACAAAATATTATGTGTCAACTGTGTACTGACGACCCGGTTTCGCCTTTCAGCATCTTGAGGCATTTTATCACACGGATGCAACAGAACTGAAAAACATGTGGAATCGTACAAAGTTGTAGCAATTCAGATTTGATATTGAAATTCCATCAAGCACCTTCAGTCGATATCATAAATTATGTCAAACACATCTTTTTTATCAACAGTCTAATACTTGAAGTGACCAAGAATGATTGATTCACATTTTGTAAATATTGAAATATATGCAACGCATTTGTTCCATAATTTTTACGCTGCTTTTTGTAATAGTGAAAAAAATGTCTGTTATATTTATAAATTTGGTCCAAATCAGCAAATAATGTTAGTTGAAAATACATTATATATATATATATATATATATATAAAACATACTAGCGTGTACCCTGCATGCGTTGCAATGCCACTCAAAAAAAAGTCAAAAAAGTTGCAAAGTCGTGAGGAGTTTATGTTTCGGAGAAGAATGATAGGGACGCCAATTTTCAATGCTAAAACATGCGGCGGCATGCCTGACAAATCAAGTGAATTCAAGAATTCTGTTGGATAATTGACGGCTTCATCTTGAACCGTTATAGTATCGATGGACTTATACTTTATCGCTTCTCCTGACATTTCATTTAGTATGCTGAAATTGATTGCATTGATATCTTTGTTTTTGGCTGCTAATATAGCATGTGCACTGAGCCATTGATGACTTTTATGATTGTGTGCAATATTTGGAAAAACTTTTTGAATCAATTCGTCTATGGTTGCGGTTATTTTACAGAAATTCGCTGGCAATGTGATACATTGTGTGGATTCCTCTATTGCCATTTTCCCATTTCCTATATCCAACAATTGTTTTACGAAACGTTCAATGGATGCATCATGTTGTAATTGTACACGCATATTGGTCTTCAAAGTGAATCTATGTACGTATCGCCATAAAACGGATGATTTGTGACATGCATTAAGTTCATCGGCCATTGTTGAACGTGATATAACAGGTAGAGTTTGTCGAAAATCACCAGACAATAAAATGAGTGCGCCACCGAAAAGTTGCTCATTTCCTTTCAAATCTTTTAGTGTGCAATGAAGTGCTTCCGATGATTTTTTTGTGTGCCATAGAACATTCATCGCATACAATGATTTCACATGATGTGAGTAGTTTGCCCGCTTAAGAATTTTTGTTGATATTGCACGTTGGTGTCTCAATTATTTGCATATTCAATGGCAGTTTCAGTGCTGAATGCGCTGTTCGGCCACCATCCAAAAGAGTTGCTGCAATTCCAGATGATGCTATTGCTACTGCAATATTTTTTCGTGATCGTGTGGCTGCAAAAATGAGTAAAATGAGAAAGGTTTTACCTGTGCCTCCGGGTGCATCTATGAAATAAAATCTACCACTTTGACTTGTAATTGCATCTATAATTGTGTTATACACTATACGTTGATCTGGAACCAATTTCGGAAGATTCGTTTGAACAAATTTTCCCAATTCATCCACATCAAAGCGTGTTTCTCGTTGGAAATCACAATCACGTCAGTCGTTTTCATATCGATTCAGCGCAGCCATTCCCAATTGTACCAATGATTTGTTAGCGGTTACTAAACATATGTCCACAATCAATAGCAATGCTTCATTATACACGTTTGGTGTGAATTGAACGTGTGGATTTTGAATTGTTTCACGAAAACTATGTAAAATATGTTCACTCATGTAGCCTTTGTATTTTTTCCGAAGATCTTTTGGATTTGATGGAAAGCAAATTGTTAATATTACTGCAAATATCGCATGTTTTTGTTGTGGGTCAGCAGTATTCGATGAATCAGCGAGTGAAGTGTCCCAATGTGCATCGTTTTCTAGAAGATTTAATTTGAGGCAAGCTTCACGATAAATGAAACATATTCGACCGTTTACTGTTCTCAATTCTTGGAAGGATGTCGGTCCACGTATATTGATTAACAGTAATCGCAAGTAAACGCATTCTGCATTATTTGGTTGAACAGTGTACAGACGGCCTAATGCGTCGGTTGAATATACATTGTAATGTCCTTCAACTGCTTTACCTTGTTTGCGACGTTGAAATTTTTTCTGTTGCATTCTATTTGTAGAATGTTGGCACTTCAGAGTAATGTAGCGTCTTTGCAAACATATCATCCCTACACAATAAGAAAAATGCAGACGTTGTTGGCTGTGGTGACAATTATTAAGAATTACAATACTCGACGTTGATGTGTGCTTTGTACGTTTTCGAGAGAAGCTGTGAATACGGTACAATCCAACGATTATCAACTTCAACTTCATTGTTTCGCCCCTTTCTTTCGTGCTTGAGTTGTACTCTGACCTATTCCTTTTCGTTTGGGTGGCATAATTGATTTCACAGTGAATGTTACGTTTTGAAACTCACTTTTGAAAAATTAAATTAAAGAAAAATTGATATATTGAATAAATTCTTTCTATATCACACACGGTTTATACGTAATATTTATTTCAATCGTTCTGTCATGCGACATAAAACCAAAACAAAAAAGTCGGTAAAAAATAGAACATTAAAATACTTTTTTTGAAAATCGAACTTTGTTTCAAAATATTCAGTACCTTACGTAAGTACCTACAGGTGAGTGAATGTGACAGATTTGCGTCGTTCTTGTTTTCGGCGTTGCTATGGATACAATGTGTCATAAATGGCCATTCTGTATTACAATAGTCTTGTATGAAAACATGTTTTTCGTAAATATTCAATTAATTTTTGTAATCAATTCAAATTCTGAGTATCCTATCTTTTGCCCGGTAGTCTAAGCAATAATTCGACAAAGTTTTATCGCAATTGGATTAATGGCGTAGGAGTTTATAAAGGACCGACAGACTGACAGACATTCATTTATACATATATATATATGTTATGTATTTTCAATATTTTTATAATTCATGAAACATGTTTCATGACTTAATAAAAGGAATAAGTCAATATGAATCGAAAATCTGTATTGGAAAAAGCAATTGATTCGCAATGCTCGATTCGTGTGCGAGTCACTAATTTCCCAAATCTTATCTAAATCATCAATTGTATTATTAATAGCTAACCCTTCGCAGGTTAGTCCATATTGTCATTCAGCGCAAACTGATGCAGTAGGCGGTTTGAAACAACGGGAAAAGTGTTGCCAAAATAATTGCTGGCGGTGATTATCGTGGACAGTTAGGTACTCTTATCAAAACTAACATTCAAACAACACAAAAACTGTCATATATTTCAAAAACACGAGTTTACAGTTTAACACGTGCACATTATAATTTGTAGATAACAAAACTATCACATTAAACACAGCTAGATTACCTATTATTTTTAATATGAAACAGAAATCTCTCGACACATGTTTTAACTTCACAATAATGTCATGCGTTTTGTTTATCACAAAAAAATATTCTTTGTAGCTTTGTCATCTAACAAACATACAATCCCGTACGAATATGAACTGATGAGAGAGTAATGTATGGTAAGGAAAAGATATTTTTTTATTGTGGAAATGAGAACGAGGATTATAAGGAATCACAACAAACTACTCTGGTCGAATATAAAATTGATTGAACGTTAATTAAAAAATATGAAACTTTAGTGTTGTCAAAATTGACACATTCCGATAAGGACACTCGGTAAAATTGACGCAGGTGTTTCCGTTTTTGATACATCGAAACATATAGAACACAGGTTTTTTTTACCCCCACGCAATTGAAAAAGCCATTTATAATAAATTGATTGTGTAAGTAATAATCGGGAGAAAATATTTTTTTTATTAATTTTATCGTTGGTGAAATATCAATTGTTTTGTGAAATATATTTCGAGACACCTTCCCTACTGTTGCCAAATCATTGCATTATAAAAGAGCCTTTAGAATATGCCTTCATATATGAAATAATCCTATATATAGTAGGTATATAATAATATATAAAAGGAAGAGGAAAAAAACAAAATGAGCGATAATAATTTAAACTGAGTTTTGTTATATATATAATTATTTTTAACGAAATTTAATGTCTTCTAGAGTTTTTGCAGTTGGTAGTTCCAGCTGTTTGAGTGCCACACACATTGCGAGTATTGGGACATTAAACTCTAATACAATGAATGCCTCATGGCGCCCCCGTATACGGGAAGCGGAAACGACCCGATTCTCTTTATAAATTTAATTACACTTTTCATTGTAATCCTCGGTGGGTATCTTTATAAATTCATCTCCTTATTGGATAGCGAACAGCTAATAATACTGCATCTACGCTTATTTAATATAGTCCTTACAGTATTTGACAATTTTGGTATTATAATAAATTTACAAAAAAAAAAATGTTATGTGACTTATACAGTACATTAAAAACCTAATCTAGTTTTATTAGTTTCTCACACAAGCAATAGTAAATATCGCCTTCGTTTAATACGACTGAGAAAATTTTAAATTAAATGAAAATATATGCTAGCGTAATACTAAATTCTCGCATGCAATTTTTATAACCGATTGTAAGAATTAAAATTTTAAACTTTTGATGTGAAGTAATGATTTTTATCACAATCATGTAAGCTATTTATTTTTGTTAAGAAATGCTTAGAGCGGTTGCTTAACAGATTAATAGTTGTGATATTTGTTGGTACGTGTTTGAAATTAACACGGTGAAAAAATAGCAATGTGTTTTAGTTCTACAATTTTTTTGAAATTTTACATGAAAATTTGTACCTACAATAAATGCATCTCACAATTATTTATGTGTGAGAAATGAAATCTTAAAGTCAAAACATTGAAAAGATCCAGTTTACAGTGTAAAATGAAGCATGTCATCACTGTTTGAGCTTTAATTTTGGATAAATTATCCGTAGAATCCCTTGTTGAATAGTTGAATAAAAAATGAGCACTTTGGAGAGTTCGAACGTTTATTGGCCGCAATAGATCACTCACGAAATGACCATAATGGATAACTCTTTCGTATGTGACCAGAAATGATGAAACACGGGTCAAGATTGTAGTGGAGGAAGATTCAAATTCACTTAACACGGTGAAAAAAAAAGCAATGTATTTTAGTTCTACAAAATTATTTTTAAAAATACAGTTGATAGCTATTTCGGCTCACGCCATCGTCAGAACTATGCTTAAACGTACATTTGCTTATCTATATATAGCTGTGTAGAAAAGGTACACACTACATCTTCTCTCCTGTTTTAACGACTTTTTTTACTGTTTACCTTTTCTTAACAGCTATATATAGATACGAAAATTGTCATTTAAGCATAGTTCTGACGATGGCGTGAGCCGAAATAGTTATCAACTGCATCTTAAAAAAATTGTAGAACTAAAATACATTGCTATTTTTTCATCGAGTTATAATGGAGTTCTACCGCGTAAATGCCAATTCAATCAATAATGTTTGAAATTAATTTATGATTTTAACGAAATTACTAGAAAAACGCGGACCACTGGTTAACCACTGCTGTACTACGTCATCGTTATATTTCATAAATAAAAGTACGTTTATGGAATTTTTATAGTTACCACGATTCAAAAAACGAGTGCTAAAATAGTATAATAATCAATTATTGTATATCCTAACTTAAGATCTATGAAATGTTGTAAATTCATGTTATTCTTAGTGGGTTATCATAATAAATTCGCGTGTGAGATTATCTTGCCCCTATAGTGTGTATAATAATTTTATGAATATGGCGTTACTTTATTCAGATTTATAAGGTAGATTATTATACTACAAGCTGGTAAAGAGCGCAGAATTTTAAACCAGCCTTTTGTAACGAAATGTAGCCGTTCCGAGCAATATTTGTTTGTAACAAAATATCGTTACATATTTAATGTTTGTGGATTTGAAATGCAGTTGGCATTGTAGGAGCGTTTTTATCGCCGCATGCATCTTATATCAAGCGATTTCCATCTGGTTTTTATTGTAACATATTTAAAATTGAACAGTGGCGCAGAGAAATGTAAATAGCGAACTTTAACATGATAACGTATTGAATGTATAGCATTGGAAAAACCACGTTATTTTAACTGCCTACGAATAATACTGAAGAAATAGATTTTAAATTAATACAGCATTATATATATGAAGCCATAATTTACATTCATTTTAACAACAGACTCATAACAATAAAAAATAAATTTAATAATAAAAACACATTTTTTAGTACTTATTTCCACAATATATTTTTTGATCTTGACCGGTTTCGCTAATAGCGAGCATTATCAACTGAATAATTATTATTAACTTACTTGATAATGCTCGCGATGAGCGAAACCGGTCTTGATCAAAAAATATATTGTGGAAATAAGTACTAAAAAATGTGTTTTTATAATTGAAAATATCACACCTTTCCTCCAAGAAGTGACAGTTAATACCTTAAAAGTGAAAAAAATATTTTCCTTCCACGTAAAACTTACAAAAAAATAGCTCTAGAAATATGATTTTTAATGATTGATTTATTCGATGAAGTTTTATTCCTCGTGAGAATACATAAAAACATTTTAAGGTGTTTATTATTTAAAGATCTACAATATTTATGGAACCGATGGTTATTATATATGTTAACTATAATTATATAAATTATAATTATGGTTAAAAACTTAAGGGATTAAATGACAAGAAAATACTCAGAATTAGAAGATTCCGTTATATTATACAAAAAAAAACACTTAAATCGAGATACTGTATGATTATTTTTATATTGAATATATTATTTCATGTCAGTTTTATCGATTCAGTGCATTTTAAATGTACATAAAAACGGTAATACGTAAAATATCTATCTTGTTGTTTTTGTATCTTTCACAAAATCTTTTTTTGTAAAAGGATCAATTACACATCATAAATACTAAATAATGACATGTTAAAGCGATAAATAATTGGGTTATTTTTGATGGTTTATATTATAACGTCATCAAGGAAATGCGTGGCGAAAGTTTACTCAATCAATCGCCCGTTAATATGGTCAACCAAAAATTCACACGAAATACAGTAGTTGCAAAATACATTTAATTGAATATAAATGACCACTGTTTCCAAATTCCATCGCATAATCAAATTTGTCACGAAAGCAAACGAGCGAATTGCACAGTTGCTAAAAATTATACATTATTCTAATGACAGCGACTCAATGAATTTGTTCCTTGAAGCGAAAGCGTCGTAACTATCCGGTACGTCACTGAATCCAAGTTTACTTCACAATTCCAACTGTCGGTACTAAACCCATTTTATTACAGCTCGTTCTGGCAACTTTTGTGAGATATCGTTCGTGACGTCATTAAGTGTTGCCAGTTTATGTACATAACGAGTAGTATTCCATTTAAGTTTTGGGCCTACCCGATTTGGGAGCCATCATTAGCTTAGGCTGGCAATTAAAATATTTACGATGTCGTTTCTCAAGGCAAGAAACGCTTCCAATTGAGATAATTCAAAATCGCTTGTTTTTAACGGTAGCATTTAAAAAAAATAATTACTCTAAGTGCTTTAAACTCTCCGATTCTACAGCAATGTGAATAAAGTGTTCAAAAAAGACATCTTTTTTTTTTAAATTATCAAATGATTATGCAACACATCGAAGTGGAAACAATTATTATTGCTCGATTGGCCCTTCACATGAAAATTAGTCACACACCATTGCATTACCAAGCATTCGTTTTCTCGCGTCATAAAACAAATTTAATTTATTTTTTCTACAAAATAGAAGTCATGATACTCCATTCTATAATAGCCTCATGAGCTTTTATGGGCTTGTCAAACTGACCAGTAATGGTGAAAAACAGACGTGAAATAGTACAATGGAACACTCTAGAATTCTGTATAGTGGAATAGTAATAACTAAGTGAATTCTTAAATTGAATATTTTGCAACATGTTTTAATAATTAATAATAAAATATCTCATAATTATTTGATAATCTTCAAACGAATGTTCATAAGGTTGTTCTATTTTGTGAACATAATTATGTTCATACGATTTTGGAATATAGAAAACTACTTTTTTGACTGGAATAAAATCAAAACGAAGCGATGGAAACGTTCTATTTTGCGTAATTTTAAATTAGTTTGATATATGTATCAATCAAATAAATTCATATCGAAAGACATCGCGTTGATTATGTGTGACATCGCGAGTATAAACAAAAATTTTCATAGTAATATAAGTTACCTTATTACACCTACATATTTTGCTCTCTTATTAATAACTCTACCTAATATGTTTGCGTATTTAAACAAAATATTAGTACAATTTATAATATCGTCTCAATTAAATTTAAATATAAAAGTTGAATCGTTACAACTTTGTACGATTCCACATGTTTTGTCACTAATGACCCGGGTTTCGCCTTTCGGCACCTTCAGGCATTCTATCACACAGATGCATCAGAACTAATGACAAAGCATGTGGAATCGAATAAAGTTGTAACAATTCAAAAAAATATTAGTATTTGACAATGTGTATTGAGAATAATTCACTAATTGTCAAATATTTCGTCCGAATGATAAAATATTTTGATTGACTTACGAATTGGAGTTCAACTGAAGCAAAGTGACTAAATATAATTATTTTTTAATATGCATTAACTGTTTTCATGTGTCCTATTTAAATCAGCTAAAGAAATATGAAGGTTCCGCTTATACTTATAAGTATATAATTAGTAGTACTGACAACATAGAATTAACAGAGGAGTATTGCTATCAAACATAACTCCAGTACTGTAAGATATGCTACTTACATTTGGTACGTATGATGAATATAATTAATAGCAAAATAGAGAACGCTTAATTTTTATTTCAAAAAATATTGTGGAATTTTCAAAAAGTTCGTTCTATGTCTCTCCGTGCTGTGTGTATTAAATATGTTATTATCATAATATTTTTAAAAGGGAGAGACAGCAAAGATATTAACTCATTCAACCTGTCAGTGGGAAGTAATTATTGCCAATACAAATTGTAGCGTACAAAAATAAATAATTTACGGTACTTGGCTTGGTGTCCCTTGTTTTTCCAAATTGCTTTTCGAAATAAACGTTAGTGTAATTTGCGGACGCACGAACGGACAGGCCGCGTTTTTCAAATCGTCAAACGACACGACGCGACGCCACTGGCGTGCAAGACCTGTGATGATAAAAAGTAATGAATAATTAATTATATCTCTAGAATATCCAATTCTGCACACTTTTAATGAATTTTTGTATCAAGAAAATGAAACGGGTGCAACTAAAGAGAATGTCGAATCAGCACTTATTCATTCATATTATAAGATGAGCATTTTATTCTATGCGTATAGATCAGTGGTGCTCACGTGAAATTTCACTGTGCAAACATTAGCTGTCCTATGGAAATGTCTTGTGGCCGCACCAAATGTAATAAAAATAGTATAATGCATTACACTGAATGATCTTTCAAAATATACAATTGTAAGTAAAATCGATATAATTAATAAAGCAATTGTTTTATATTCTTTATATTGACTTAACAGCTTTATTGTTAAAACGGTCCTTTACTTAAACTCGACTAAATGTTGGATAAGTCAGATCTATTAAATTTTACAAATTCATTTGTAAAAACACATTTTTTTAAATATCAATATTTACTATAAAGCTATTGGTGGTCGCAGCAAAATCCTCTGGTGGCAGAGCCACCGGTATAGATTAAGTTACACGTAGAGATACCAAAACTTCTTTAATTGACAAATATCAATTTTTCCAAGCATTCTTTTACACATTTGGTTCCGAGGCAAATTGTACAGATCTGAGAATTGAAGCAATTATACAATAATATTAAGGGAATTTCAAAATGAAATTTGAATCATCGTAACTTCGAACGATTCTAAATTTTTTGTCACTAACGACTCTATATGCTTTCCTGTGTAATTCCTCTTGTATATAAATGTTGCAAACTATTCATTGTGTGTCAATAATGTTGCATTCATGAGATAGAATACCTGAAGTTGCCGAAAGGTGAATCTCGGATCGTTGGCAACAAAGCGTGCGGATTCGTAAAAAGTTTCGACAATTAAAATTTGATACCGATTTATCTTAGACAACAATCTATTTAGCACCTTTTGACAATTCCTTCATAATATCCGAAATTGGAGACTAAAAGCCTAACAGTTAGTCCTTTCCTAATCTTTTATGTATGTTGCAAAACTGAATAATAATATATTTGATGCTTACATCACTTCCGACTCGCTGTTTATTCGATCCTGAAAACATGGCGTCAAGGGACCGAGTAGATACCTATTTGATCATAAGCCATATTGGATGAAGACTTTTTTGTGAGCCGCACATAAAATATTGAATTCATAAAAATGCTAAAAAAATAGTTCTTCTTTTTACAATCAAAAACGAAGGGCATAACAATAAGATATTTTGAAAATCGTTGTGTGTATATAACGTACTATTCTTACATAATTCTCAATGTGCTAGTAAAACTTTTTGCTGTTTTGTTAATCATCATAAAAAATGTTTATCATGTCAAAATGTCACTAATGTGCAAATTAATTTTTTAGAGAATTTGGATGTAGCATAGTTACAACATGTATACTAAAAATGGAGAAATCTATTACAAGCAATGAAGGTTTTTTTCAATAATTTCGAGGCTGGAGGTTTTTCGCTTTTTATTGGAAAATGAATACTCAGCGCGCTTTTGAATACAGTGCGAACGAATTATCAAAAATTGTTTTCATTTTTGTTTTGTATACAACGATGCTGCAGGTTGAAAGTATTAGACGTTTTATAAGCCCAACGTTTTACTCTTCTTGAGAAATTTTCAACTTTTAATTTCTTCTGAAGTTTATCAACGTCTGATAAAATTCTGTATAATATAATAACTGTGCTCTTTGATTCGGAAAAACATGTAAATAGCATTGCTACGCCATTGCTTGATGTTGTCTCCCTGCAAACGACTATTCGAATCGGCCATTATGGCACCGGCGGATGTCATTAAAGTCAAATAACGTCAAGTATAAAAAGTCCCGAGGGAGCAAGCTCTGCTGGTATACTCCGTACGCTAGCCGAGGGGGCCCAGGGTTGACACACCGCTACTCATTAGTCATTATTCACTTTGAGCATTAATCATATCTTCATTGAAGATAATACATCTTCAGAGCTTCTGCTGTCCGCGATTTATGATTATTAATCGGCCATTTTGAAATTTTTCTATGCACAAATTTTTAATGAGGAATAATCGAGAACGAGTACATCAATCTTTATTAGGAAATTATATTACAAACCTTATGAAATTCAGCCTTCAATTATTAGAATTATTGTTGTAGAAAAACCTTAAATGAGTTTATGAATTACTTATAGATTATCTTAACAATATTTCACAAAGAGAGCTACTACATCAGTATTATCGTAGTATATAATATATTTGGATATGTTTAAATTCAATGAGTGTTAACAAAGAATTGTAGGGCAATGAAGTGATTATTAATTAGCCAATAGCTATCTCGACATCATATTCTTAGGATAAGTCATATTACTGAATAAAAGAAAGATACAATAAGAGTGATTTTTTTATAAGCGAACATATTTTTGTCTTTTCTCTTTTATACATTCTCTTAGACACTTGGTTTTTAATGGCTACAAATGAGACCGCAATACAAAATTGTTGTATTTGAAAAAGAGTCGACACAAAATTATTCTTATGCATTCACTCTGGTGAAAATTTCTATGCATATCTAGGATGGGTAAAATCAATTACTTGAAGACGCAATACCTAAAACTGTTTTGAAAATATTTTTTGAAAGTCTTTCTTTTGAGTGTCAAACCCTTAACCTAGTAGGACGCCAGCCAAAAGCCGTCGATGACACGGCTACTGAACGGAAAGTATTGATTGATATAATATATGTGATTTACTCGTGTCATCGTAAACTGCATACACTTTTTTCGTTATTTTATGTGTAGTCTTTCAAATAACTAATGGATTATCTCAATAGCCAACAGGTTTCCAAAACCAATTATCGATTTTTATTATTTGTTAGTATTTCTTGTAAGTAGTAAGTCACAAAATTTATTATTATAATGTATGTCGTGAAGTTCTAGAGCGAATTGAAAACGAGAATATATTCGATATACATTTTTAGAATTATGATACCAATTCATTTATGATGAGAACACAAATATATATTTTTTTGTTTATATTGAATTGAACAATGTTAAAATTCACTTTCTTAGTAACATATCTGTGTTCCTTTCAACTTGAATTTTCTTAACGTCACAGAGCCTACATGCTTAAAGTGTAAGATATGCTTATACATACTGAAATGCTATAATTTTTAATATCGACGAAAGCTGCTTGATGTAATAACTATATCAAATTTGAATTATTACAATTTTGTATAATTCCGCATGTTTTGTCACAAACGACCCGGGTTTCGCCTTTCGGCATTTTCAGGAATTTTATCACACGGATGCAACAGAACTGACGTACAATAAACAGTTCGTATTATCTATATACCAAAGGTATTAATTACAGGAAAACGCAAACCCCAAGGCAAGCAGTAAATTGCAGCTAAAATAATTTTAATAATATTAATTATCACAATTGCCTGTGATAATTTTCATTCACGATCTTGTGAATGAGTCATTCTTGAAAGGGTTTTACAACAAATATTAATCAACTAACATAAAATTGTTTTTTTTTTTATATAGAGATACCTACTTATTTCAATCTGGTAAGCAATGATCAAACATTTAGTGATGAACAGAATGAATGATTTATGTATTTAAAGTTTGCTTAAATATTTCTCATGTTCAATCAATGTTTTAAATTCAGGAAAAAAAAAACAAGAAATCGACCCAAAATTAAAAAAATTAAATCTAAAACAAATTTAATAATATTTATCTAATAATAATGAACACAATACGTTGCATCCGTGTGATAGAATGCCTGAAGATACCGAAAGGCGAAACCCGGGCCGTTAGTGACAAAACATGTAGAATCATACAAAGTTTTAACAATTAAAATTTGATATACTTTAATTATTAATTTTTTTGCTTTATCTTTGCTGCTCCTCGATTGTGATATTAAAAAAAATGCACTGAAATATTTTGTTAAAATCGACTAATTTAGTAAAGTAAGGAAGACGATTTATGTATATATGTTGGTTTATTTTATTATTTCATTTCTCTGATATTATTTTTATAATATATACGAAGCACGTATTTACAGACAAAATGCCGAGTGTGTGTAGGAAAAACAATACCGCTTAATAAAATAATACAATAAATAAAGATATATTTTATAGAGAGAAAATCTCGCGTCGCTTCGTTTATTTTTCATGAATAGAGAAACACGGTCCATACGAAATAAAGTAAATCCTCTCAGGCCGCAGAGGAGATGAAATAAAAATGAAATAAATAAAAATAACATGTGAAGTGATTCAACGCGAAGTAGCTTTTAGGATTAGATGAAACATTATATTATTATTCGAGAAGTGAGGATATAAAAAAAGAAATAAAATGTTGGGTCAAGAGTCGAACAGCAGGGTTGCTAATATTTTAAACAGCTTATCGGGATTATTTAAACTTAAGTTGCTACAAAATTACAGCACAAAATAGTATGATGAACTTTGTTAATAAATAGTTGTTATTATAAATGGATAAAGTTATGCAGAAATTATTCAGTCTAAAAAATATAAAAAAAAGTTACAAGTGTAAAAGTTTAATTCACGTTTTGTTGAAAATCCGTTGGATACAATAAGCATATTTAGAATCTGAGAACTTATATTCCAAATATCTGGGCAATCAGAAAAAACAGGCCCACCACACTAAAAAAAACTCTAAATAGTTTTTTTTAACTACTATCATAAAAATAAAAATTGACGATTTGTAACTATTCTAAATTTTTAATTTTATTTGGTCATACGCCACTATCTCAGTTTGTGGATTGTTTAAATTTTATATAGCAACAATGAAATATGCAATGGCATACTATTTGTGTTTTAAAACAGACAAGTTATCGAAAAATTATAAAGTCTGTAGTCATCCATTCAATGTAATAGATTATATATTATAAATCACCATTTGCATAGGATTGCTTAATCAAAGTACATATTAATTATTGACGACGTAACTGTCTTAGAATACCCATATAACATATTTTGTAGCGAGTGAGCTGTAGACCTAATTTTTAGATCAACCTGGATTCAAATATGTTTGATATGTTTAACTACGACAAGCCTTAAAAATATCTGGCATCTTTTTTTCTCAGTATATTTTTGTCAGCTCCAATATCACACATTTAAAAAAATAATTACCCTGAATCAAAAGTAATTATCCTTTTTTTGTTATTCTGATATATAATATTTGAGATCGAGATACCTGTTTCCCGATGAAGACGTTCCTAACGAGATTGAAACGCCCTGCAACCCTGCCCAAGAATAAGCCGTAAAAATTGAGCTTAGGAATCTTGAGTTTATGAATATAAGTGCTAAAATTTCTCAGTAAGTACTTGGATAAAATAAAAATTTAACGCTCACATTTTTATCTTATGATATCAAAGACTACTTTGGAGATAATGTCGAGTGGGTATTAAAGAATACTTTTGTAGTTTTTTCTTCATTTTAACTATCAATTTGCTTTAACGGTTTTTGTATCAAAATTTTTTTAGTGGGAAAACACGTTGTGCTCTCTGTCTATATTGAAGTACATACATACTTATTCATATTCAAGAATTCTCTAGTAAAATATCTTTTTTTTCTTTCAAATTTACTTTTAAATACTATTAGTAAAATGGGGAAGAGGACCAACAATGCTTCGCAAATTTATTTCTGTCTGGGAACGTTTATAATTTTGCATTACAGAAAGGATGCCAATGGTTACATAACTTTTCACCACAGAGTCAGTAACAACACTTCGCAATGTATATTACATATAATTTATTTTACATACTTGAAATTATTCATTCAAAAAAAAAATTCTTCTAATAAGCTATAGATAAGTTGATTGTTTTATAAGAATTTTACACACGAGTGTATAACGTCGCTGACAATTAACCAAATATGACCATCTCAAAAACAGTTGCGGCTACTTTTAAGATGATCATATATTATTTATCCGTAATTTATTTCATGTATCGAAACGCATTGTATAAAGGTATTCGAATATTATAAGATATCCTGCGTCTCATAAAAGCATCAAGTATACCTGAAGTTAGTTCCAAATTTAAAATAAGTTCTAACAACCCATCAAAGATGTATTGAGGAAATACAATGATAATTACGTGTAGCATTCATTTTAATTAATAGCATAAGCTATATTAATGTCTAGTCACTAATGAATTTGAGAATATGATTGTAAGTGACACTAAGCTAGGCAGGAAACAAGAGATGACAGGCTTGAGGGAAGTCAAAGAGATAAATTGTATTTGTTTATGTTATATGGTCACATTGATAAAATCGTAGGTGACAATGGCAATTTTCGATTATTTCGAATCACAAAATCGATGTTACATACAAGTATTTTCGATGATATGTTGATTTAAGAACAACAGTATTCACGTAGCCTTAGAGTTAATTATATAGATAATCCGATATCAAGTTGAAAAGTTTATACGTCTGACTTAAAAACAGACCGCTTGTTGTTTTTTTGTTGAAAAATTTTGGCTACGTTTTCTAAAAATCAGGAGCGGGCATGACTTAAAAAGCGTAAGGAGAGTTAGGTGCGACAAAAATATAAATACAGGTAGTTCTCGACTTACGACCATTCGCACTTCCGACCAAAAAATAGTATTTTTTTCAAAATTGCATTAAGCTGCAATATACAGGAAAAAAACATCAAGCAACCCAACTAAAATTGGATTTGTTTTTTAAGAAGACTACTACTGCTTCTTCTTCCACTAGTGATGATGAGCCAATGGATTGTACTTATCTAAGTACAGATGACGAAAGATTTTAAATATCAATGATGTAAATATGTTATTTTGTTGTAATAAATAAGTATAAATTTAACAATAAAAGAATATAAATAAATACACATGTTTTATTTTAATATGTAAGGACATACATATTTTGTATGAAATTCGATTTACGGCCAAAGTCCAGGAACGTATCTCGGTCGTAAGTCGAGGATAACCTGTATTAACTATTTTAGAAATAAATATAGGTTAAAAAAATGATACTAGCAAGTTACACCTAGCAATTATATAAAACGGAAAATGACAATGTTTATTTTCTGTAAATCAATCATTTTAATTCTTTAAATCTATGTCGAAAAACGAGCAATAACGTGGATTGAAAAATAAAAAGCACATAAATTTGTTTTTATTTTGTTATATATATGCCACTTTATTTTACGGTGTTTCATATACCACCAGGATAGGGGGCAATCGTGTTTTTGGTTTGCTGTATCATTAAAGTAGATGCACTGTCCGTGACGTCAATATTTATAGACGCTCCATAGACAGGGTATAACGTGAATTGCACAGCTGTAGTAATAATATAAAGTTACCGACCCGAGCAACATCTGCCGCCATTTTACGGAAGATAATGCTATAAAATAGTGAGGCTGTCAAACTTTGTATTTTTATTTCAAATTGTTTCTGAAAGTACACTAAATAACTCCATTTGCCCCGTTTTAATTTATTTTTCAATACACTTAGCTGCCTCAAACCTGTCGCAGTATTACAAGACTTTTAACAGTATGATTGTTTACTGAATTGAAGAATTATTTTTATAGAACTTACAGTCTACTCAGCCTTGGTCTAATAGATATGATATTTATCTACTATCTCGATTCAATAAGATAGAAAAATGAACTAAGTATAGATTGAAATATACACCATGATTTGATAAAATATCACATCGAGAGTTTAACCGAAAATGGATAAAAATTCATAGTGTATGAAAATAAAAGTTACAGATTAATACAGCCATAAAAAATAAGCTCGAAGGGATAAATTTTTGAAATGAGAAATATAAAAGGGACACGCGAAACTACGATATGAAAGGTGACGTTCAAACGTATTCGTCAAGTATATATATATAATATAACAATTTTTCTAGTATTTTTTTACAACTGTGATCTATGTATATATATGTGAATAAAGAATATTAGGACCCATTCATTCTCTACGATTGGTTGGGATCGATTAGCACTGATCAAACTACTATGATTATTTAGCAAGCAGTGTTCATTGTACGGAATGTAATTAATTCTAATCCCTACAGTTTGAGAAACAAAGTAATGAACAAACTAGGCACGATATAGTGTGGTATTAAGATGATTACTGGAGGGTTAAATAACAAGTGAAATGTTACAAACAAAAAGAGAAATATTATTAATGTAATAGAAAAATGATAGACAGGTATAATAATGCAGCTCGACGTTAATGGTAAGATAAAACAAAAATACCCTAGGGAATAAAAACCACGACTTAAAAGATCGAGTAGATGATAGCTTTTTTATCATTATAAAAGCGATTGGTAAACAAGTTAATAAAAGTTATATCTGCCGCTATTATCTGTAACTAATGGTTATTGACTAGTGGCGATTATATGATTTGAAAAAATAAACCAAACCAAGTATTCTTTCATAATCGATTATTTATTCATCATTAAATATAACTCGGCCTGTGAGCGAAACCCAGAATCTGATATTTAAATAGGTGAACATTTGCCAATGTTCAGATAATCAACAATATATCTATTTAAAAATCTTACGGGTTATTAACAAAACAAAAATACATTAAAAACATGATGTTTTTATTATTGACAGTATACATTTTTTTGTTATATCGGCAAACAAGCCTCCCTTTCCAATTCGTAGGATTTCCCGGATCATCCACAAATGACCAAATCCTTTGGGATAAATTTTAAATTATTTCTGCGTTTACAATGTAATCTCGGCCAAGTGCAATATGGTTATCTTTAAACCGAGAGAGGACTATGAAGGTTGTTTTTATTATTTTTCCCTGTAGTCCTAGTGACCCCTGCTAGGCCAGTCGAGACATCTTGTAGTTTCGGTATACCATCTGCCAACATTATGTTAATTTTTTTCATGAACTGGATACCATGCTTCTTCAACAGCTTTTGTAATCTGAAACGAAGTGATACTTATCGACGAGCTTGTATCAATAAATGCCGAGTCGTGAATCTTCTCAAGCGTCATAGTCATTAGATATCTCGCACCAGGTCTCCGTAATTTTTTTGAAGAGGAGCTGACAGCAACGGTTGTAGCGAGTGCTACAGTAATTTGCAGGCTTTCTTCTACTTCTCTGGGTAGCTGGAGCAGCTGTAACTTAGATTCTGGCTCTCAAGAAGTTTTGTCTTTGAACAGATGATGGAATTGGCCAGAAACTAAATCCAATTGCGTACGTTATCTAATAGGAGAGATAATTCAATCATCAACATCAAGATCATTCAATAGTAAAAAAACAGATTCACAATTCGCTAATCACGTTATAAAGGAATCACATAATATAAATTCAAACTCAGCGACTAAGTGTTTGCATCTTTGCAGTAAGGGTCGTAGGACGACCGCTTTGGAACAGCTGGAAATCAGTAGACATCAACTATCACAAAGGATTCTTAACGAACAAACTAATATATTGTCTAGCCCATTAATTAAACCTCTCCACGGGGGAAGGGGTCTGATTTGCTTCCGTAATAGACCATTTCCGTACCACATGTAAACTTATTGTCGTAGCCGTATTTTTTAGTTTCATTTTCATTTTTTGAAAAATTTAGTTTTATTGCGAGAAAGAAACAAGCTAGGCCGTTAAAACAGGAGAGAAGATGTATTGTGTACCTTTTCTACACAGCTATATATAGATAAGCAAATGTTAGTTTAAGCATAGTTCTGACGATAGCGTGAGCCGAAATAGCTATCAACTATATTTTCAAAAATAATTTTGTAGAACTAAAATACATTGCTTTTTTTTTTTTTTTGAATTCGAAACTTCCTCCACTACAATCTTGTCCCGTATTTCATCATATCTGGTCACATACGAAAGAATTATCCGTTATGATCATTTCGTGAGTGATCTATTGCGGCCAATAAACGTTCGAACTTGCCAATGTGCTCATTTTTTATTCAATTATTCAACAAGGGATTCTACGGATAATTTATCCGAAATTAAAGCTCAAACAGGGATGGCATGCTTCATTTTACACTGTAAACTGAATCTTTTCAATGTTTTGGCTTTAAGATTTCATTACTCACACATAAATAATTGTGGGATGCATTTATTGTAGGTACAAATTTTCATGAAATACAACGCCATCTAGTATTTTTATTTAATGGTAATAAATGCAATATATATATATATTGAGATAGATAGCGATATCTATGAATAAGTATGACATGCTTCAGTGTGCCTTTAGATTTATTTAAGAAATTTGTACGTTTTCCAGTTGATAATGTCATATTTGTTGTTTTTCATCTGTGGACATATTTACATGTAAAGCGAATGTAACTTGACTTGCAACAGCTTTCCAAAAGTTTAAGACACTTGAATGATTGATTTTTTTAAAGTAAAAAGATCTATAATGCATTGAATATTAAATCTACACAAATTACCATTTGACAATGAATACCTATATGAATTAATCATATTATCTAAGATATAAGCTAATTAACCTACTTTTTTAGTTCTTTGAATATCTCTGTGTTTTTTTTCACGTATGTTATAACTCAGTACTTACGAAACGTGAGAACGTTTAGTAAGTTTTTACATATGGAGTTACTAGTATCAGTATATATAAATATAATTTTATCAGGACATTTACCGTTATGATGATCTACAATCAAACGCTTACGAATAAATTAGTATTTTCTGACATAAGTCTGACTTAAGTCTGACATAAGTCGTAAGTTGGTTAGTAAAAACATATTGAGTAAAAAACAATTTTTACCAGCCTCTTTCAAAATTCTTAAAGTGGAACGTTAATTGCATGATTCTAAACCAGTAGTTCTCATGTGCGGCCACCAGAAGATCTTGCTGCAGCCACCAACAGTTTTATAGTAAATATTGATATTTAAAAGAAATGTGTTTTTACAAATGAATTTGTAAAAATATTGTTATTTTAAAATTGATTGAATAAATCTGACTTATCCAGCATTTAGCCGAGTTTAAGTGAAGGACCGTTTTAATAATAAAACTGTTCAAAAATTTTGGTTGAAGTTATAAGTTGACCATGAATCAAGTCAATATAAAGAATTAACAACAATTGCATTATTAATTTTGTTGATTTTACATACAACTGTATACTGTGAACGATCTTTCAGTATAATGCACTATATAAAAAAAAAACCGAAACTATTTTTATCACGATTTGTGCGGCCACGAAGCATTTCCATAGGTCAGCTGATATTTATAATGCGGCCACAGTGAAATTTCACGTGCGAGCTACTGTTCTAAACTGAACATTGAATGAGACATTGCATGTGTCTGTTAATTGAACCTTAAGTATATTTTTATTGCAATATATTTTCGGTTGCATTATCTCGTTTTCTTAGTTGTGTATCTGTACCTACTGTACATACACAGAAATAGTCATTCATGTCAAGCGACAAGTGGGCGGTAGTTCCCATTTACTCTACCTCCAATTGGGAGCGACAGGCAGGACACAAAATAATAATAATTACAATTGTAGAAGTCAGTAGCGTCACGCGAATCAACTACAATACTAATAATTTCTGTAAAACGATAATAGTTAGCATTTTAAATATTAAATCATATTTAATATTAACTATTCTATGCTAATCATTCCACTCTTTTCATGCCAAACAATGCTCAAATTTTTTTTAAATATTGTGTCCCACATTTCTTCCAACTTTCAAAGAACCAATACAATATGTCGGTCGCCATTGCTCAATCCATTACAGGGGGCTGTTTCGTTTCCGTAATAAACCATTTCCGTGCCATATGTAAGTTTATTGATATAGCCGCCTTTTTAGTTTCATTTTTAATTTTTGATTTTTTTTAGTTTTATTGCTAGCGAGAAACAAGTTAGGTCGTTAAAACAGGAAGGAAGAGGTATTGTGTACCTTTTCTATATAGCTATGTATAGATAAGCAAATGTTCGTTAAATCACAGTTCTGACGATGGCGTGAGCCTAAATAGCAATCAACTATATCTTATAAAAAAATGTAGAACAAAAATACATCACTATTTTTTCACCGTGTTCTAATGGAGTTCTACCAAGTGAATGCAAATTCAATCAATAAATTTTGAAGAGTATTCGAAGTTGCTAAGCGATCAAATGGTGTGTTAAAGATATCCCAGCTATATTTACCATAACCCTATATAGATTTTCAAGTAAGGTATATTCTACAGTGTTCTAACTACGTTATTCCATATTTTTGCCAGGAATGTCGAAAAGATCATCAATTATTAGTTGAATGTAGGACAGTGTGCGTTAATTGAAAAAAAAAACCCTGTAAATCAATTAGATCCACCCAGGATCCATTTGGCTAAAAAAATATTTTTTTTCCCCAGGATGCATGCAAGTAGGTATAACTAACTTGACTAACGAATCAGATTCATTGTCCAAGTCTTGGGGAAAAATGTTAACGAAATCAAAACGCGCGCCACTGTACAACTTCACAATCCCACTCGTTATCAACGCTGGTTGTTGACACTATGCCGCTGTTCCTCTGTTTGGCTAACTAAATAGAAAACATATGGAATAGCACACTATTGAATTTTGTGTTAATATTTTTTATTTCTAATATATATATGCCGGCCTACTTTTTGCTTATAATTCAGCAAATATAAAATATAATTTTAAATAAATTATATTTTAATGACGCACGATATGCAATGATAGCACGAATGCTGCAGATTAATACCCAGGGTATATAGTATTATATAATATATGAGACATTATAATATAAACTATGAAATCAATTTTAAGGTGTTAAAAGATATTTCTTAGCGGAAAGACTTTATATTTTAAATAATAAAAAAATACATTTTATTACTATTTCCAAAATATATTTTTGATAAGGAACATAATGTTCCGAATTCATGTGTTAATAATGCTAATTTAATTTTTAAAACATTTCTGTATTGAGTTCCAAAAATGTGAAATGACGCAAATTTAGTTTTGAATGGAATAAAACATGTATAAGCTGTGAATATATTAATTATGGATACTACAGTATCTAAACGCTTTGATAATCTAGGTAAATAAAATCAAAATTGCGATTATTAAAAAGAACTTTATGCTTCATTGAAAAACCTTGCTTAAAATAAGTAAATATTCTAAATAATAAAAACACATTTTTTAGTACTTATTTCCACTATATATTTTTGATCAGGACCGGTTTCGCTCATCGCGAGCATTATCAACTGAATAATTATTATTAACTCACTTGATAATGCTCGCGATGAGCGAAACCGGTCTTGACCAAAAAATATATTGTGGAAATAAGTACTAAAAAATGTGTTTTTATTATTTAAAATATCATGCCTTTCCATCAAGAAGTGACAGTTAACACCTTAAAAGTAAATATTATTCATTGCGTCATATAATGTGAAATTTTTGCATGGTTTCATCGAAAAAAAATAAATATGCTGAAGCAGTCTCGAAAATTGTTTTGAAATTCTTAAGCGTGTAAATGAATGCAAATGGCTTCATATAATAGAAATATTGAAAATGGGGTTGATTTTTATTTTTAATAAATTTTGCATTATAAATTTTCTTATATTAAAGAAAGAATAGGCTTCCAACATATTATTATGGCCATAATGAAAAACCTACATGGTTACTTATTATGATTTTTACCTATAATTGGTAAAGGAACATTATTTTATAAGAACACCACGAAACACGGTGAAAAAATAGCAATGTCTTTTAGTTGTACAACATTTTGAGGTATATAATTGATAGCTATTTTGGCTTACCGTTTATCAAAACTATCTCTATAACTATAGTTCTGGTGAGGGTGTAAGCCGAAATAGCTATCAACTACAATATATACATTGTAGAACTAAAATACATTGCTATTTTCTCATCGTATTATAATGGAAATCTACCAAGTAAACGCCAATTTAATCAATACCATTTCATCAAGTCCAACCTAAGACCAACATAATTATTTTAGAATATTATTTTATTAATGATTATAATAATAGAATACGCAGTTTTAGAGAAAACAAAAAAACCCGCTGTAAAAAAACATTCAATAAAGATTTTCAGCGTTGAGTTTTTAAAATCATTTTTTTATTCTTCTTAGATATGAAATGTTTATTTTACAAATCCAATCTTTTTTAGTTGGCAGGTATGTGTTTGGTAGTTCTCTGTTTGACTGGTCGGCCCGGAAAATAAACACGGTCCGTGAAAAGTTTTTGAATGCCCACCCTGGCGCGGCGCAACTATGTGTTTGGTGCGATAAACCAGAAGTGGCAAAGCTTTTAAATCTTTCGTCGCAAAAAGTGCATGAAAGCTTAGCCAGAACAGACAGAAATAGCGAAATGAGATTAGTATAAAAAAAAATATAACATACATTCCTTAATTGTATAATATACTAGAACCGTTTCGCTCATTGCGAACATAATCAATTGACAAGTTAATGTCTTTGAGAAATACAATACTTTTCTGCTAAGAAATGACAGTGAATCCTAAAAAGTAATGAATAGAATGTGCCATATTTGGTTCAAACATTTTGCGCAATATATTTTTTTTCCTGTATTAAATTTCGGATTTAATAAAAAAATGTCACTTTGTTTTGGAATTAAGACTATTGCCACAGCAAAAAAATGGGTCTAGATCAGTGGTTCTCATGTGCGGCTACCAACAGTTTTACAGTAAATATTGATACAAAAAAAAATTGTGTTTATAAATTAATTTATAAAATTATTATTTTTTTAAAACTGATTGAATAAACCTGATTTGTCGAGCATTTAGTCGAGCTTGTTCTCTCACTTTAAAAATTTGTTCCAAATTTTTGGTCGAAGTTATACGTTGACCAGTTGGTGCGGCCACGAGACATTTCCATAGGACAGCTGTTGTTAATAATGCGGCTACAGTGAAATTTCACACGAGAACCATTGGTCTAGAATTAAAATTGCTGCAAATTTGAAATGTTTGTCATTAACGCGGTAATACACTGGAATTTCTTATTGAATTGAATATTTTTTCATTTTCAATTAATAACTAATATAATTTACCTACACAACTGAACAATTTATATAATAAAACCTAGCAACCAGTAAGATGAACGAATGGCAATAAATATAGTTGTAGAATAAATGATATTATTTTAATGCCAATATTAAAAGGCACAAAAAGGTTTTCGATTGCTCCGATAAGGACAACATGTCGAAAGATTTTGAACAAATATTTATTTGCTCATACATGCTGCTTTCAAATTTATCTTTGTGTACGCATGTATGTGTGTGTGCATTGTCGTGTTTGTGTGCGTGTATGTATTTGTATGTGTGTTTGTTCGGCGATTTTCGTTTCAGGCATGGCCGCTTTTATATGTAAAGCTAAGAGTGATCGATAGTTTTGATTGTATTCAACATTAACTTTACTTAGCTCCGAATTCTTGGCATTTTCTTTGATAGTTCACGTTTGGGTTTGTTGGTTATTATCGGAGTATGGGAACCATTTTATTGGACTTGCGAAGAAAAGGCAATGACGTTGACGGGTATAAATGAATACATTTCTTCAGTAATTATTTGCATTTTTAAATAAAGAACACATAAAATATACATTCAAATTAGGAACACGGTGAAAAAATAGCAATGTATTTGAGTTCTACAATTTTTTTTCCAAAGATATAGTTGATAGCTATTGAGGCTCACGCCGTCGTCAGAACTATGCTTAAACGAACATTTGCTTATCTATATGTAGCTGTGTAGAAAGGTACACAATGCATCTTCTCTCCTGTTTTAACGACCTAGCTTGTTTCATGCGCGCAATGAAACTAACAAAAAAACTAAATTCCAACATTCTAACTAAAATGTTAAATATAAAAATTTTAACTAAATTCCACATGTTTTTTCATTCACGACCCGGGTTTCACTTTGCGGCATCACTAAGCATTTTATCACTCGGATGCAATAGAACAGCTTGAATATCGAATAATAATTGAATATATATATATCTGAAATAGCTTACATAACTATTGATTTGATTACAATGATATTCAATTTGTATATGCTAATGTCAGAAACAATATATACAGTTAATGAGTTTTTGATGAAATTATTTTACAATAAATAATAATCAAATACAATTATATTTCGATTGGGTAATTTGAAATATAGAGACGCCGAAAAGCGAAATGCGGATTATGAGTTACAAAATGTGTAGAATTGTATAAAGTTTCAACAATTCAAATTTCATCAAGCATCCTCAGTCGATATCGTAGATCGAGAAGTAATGTAATTCTATAATGAATTGGTTATATTTATGATCCCTTATAAACTCACACATTTTAATCTTGTATGAAATAAAAAATGTTTTTTATTACAAGTTTTATTTATACGAGTAAAATATAAGGCTAAATAACTTAAACTAATATTTTAATCATACTGAAAATCTAACACGTCATGTTTACCTTAATTGGCTATTAAAACTTAACGAACTGGGATATTTTTATCTCTTTCCTTACATGACAACTTCCTACATGAAATTATTTTCACATCTTAATCACCGAATTGTGAAAATAATCTGTATTTTTAACGTCGAGCTTTAATATCATATTTCACGAAAAATGGTATACAAAAAATAAGATACAATCGAGACTGGTCGACCAAATGTTACAAAGAGATAATAATGAGATTATTTCTCATAATATTAAATTAAATTGTGAACCAACAAAATTTCGAGGCTGGGTTTGATTATGGACAAGAAACAATCATGCGAAACTAACGATGATAGATATATATATACTTTCAATCGATTTCTTATTAGATTAGATGACTATCTATAAAATGATTTTTATAATTCCATAATGCGTTTTGGATTCTTTATCCCCAGCGAAACATTTCCCTGCTGGGAATATTCTCTGTGTCATTAATTATTGAATATTATGGTCATATTTATTTGATGAATATATCTCCGCAATATATTACACTAATATTAATTATAATAACAAGCAATTGGGATTGTAATACCATAAGAATTGATCAATTTTATAGTATTATTAAATTCATAAAAAATATACTGAAATCTTGTTAGGGAATCTTGTATTATTATTGTTTCTTAGAATTAAAATGTAACCTTAAAATTGTTCGTTAAACAAATGCTGAAACCTTTCAATTATTCTATAAATTAATCATCTAAATGACAATTCACCTGGAAATTAAAAAAACGACCGTGTTCATGCAGAAAAAGCTCTATTGAATAAAATATTTTGACGAACCTTCTATTAATAATCATGACATTGTTATTATGTATGTTTCTTTTTTAATATAGTATTTTTCAGTTGAAAACATATAGGAGGTAGCGGGATCCCGGCTTAATTATCCAATCCTTGGCATTAGTCTTACAATACGAAATAGCACCTTTTTATATTTTTTTTATGGACCTAATTAAGGATAAATGAATATAAGAATAAATTAATGTTAACAATTAATTGTAAAAGAATGACAGGAAAGAACTCATTATGAAGATCATCACATTAATATTTCTAATGTTAATTAGACCAGTTTTGACAGTATTGTGATGAAATAAACCGCGGAAAGGAGAACTTATTTTGTAAGTAACAAAACACATCGTTTTATTAATATTTACTTAGCATTTTGACAGCTATGTATGATTAACCGCAACAAAGAAATAGACATCGATGTCGTACATAAATATGATCATTTTGGCAGAGATATTCATATCACAATTTATTTATTACAATACATTTTGTATATACGTAATATCAATTTGAAAACATAGTTCTGAATTATGGTATCAATAATACAGGTCAACCTAACCGTAGAAATTACGGTAATAACTTGCCATATTAAGTATATTCATTATTTCTAGTAAAACTTATCGCTTAACTACAAAGTCTAGGAAGTTTAAGTAGCCTATAGGATTACCGCAGGTTAGACTGGATTTTGTCAACAGCCTATTTATAATAATCAAATGTTGAAGCTTTCAGTAAACTTGCTTTCGCCGCCAAGCCTTCTAATTACGTATAAGATATAAATACACACAAAACATTAATTCAAAATTTTTATTTATGCATTAATGTGTATGTGATGTATAACGCTTTGGAAAGGTCCTTTTCCTGAATGATGGGATTCGGAGAGGTCGAGTAGTAAACAATCAATCCTTTCATATCCTTTCCCTTTCGATTCCTGTTCTGAAAACGATTGAATAAAACGATGTTGTTGAAGGCCTGCTTTTGAATCACTACAGTATCACGTTTTAGGTAGTCGCATTCAACTCTCGATGAAATGGCGTTAAATAAATATAAAAAAAAGAACTCAAAATGTAGCAACTCTACAATTTTAATTACACCCAATGTGGTCAATTTTAGCTGTATGTAAAGTTATGGAATTAATGCAAAAACATTATTATGATAAATATTACAGTACACATCATTATCAATATTGGAAATGTGGTACATTAAACTTCACTATTTTTTTGGATATAAATCTTTCAATTTTATTACTGGTAACAGATACAACACAGCGCTTAAGGATTATTATTATGACTTACGAGATAAAAACAAACTTTCCTTATAAATTTAAGCAATTTCAATAAATAATTCTTTAGCGTACCAAACTTTCAAACATATCTATAAAAAAGCACACGCTTTATACCCACCTTCACCTCGGGGGATAAACAAGTTTAGAAAATGTTGTTCGATAAGAAGAGAGATATAAATACATTAGAATCAAACCCAGCCGCAAGTATACGAAAGTGTTTTAACATTGCGTGTTTTGGTTATATTCTTCTTTTATACAAGGGACACATTCTGCTTCGAAAGTGTAACATGAAACATGAAAACAAAACAAAAAAGAGATAAGTTGCGCAGAACTTTTGTTAAAAATGATGACAGACACTTTTCAAACACGCTTTTTATAAGCGAGACACCCATTTTCAAATATTGCGAGATGCATCTTATGAATATGTTTGACACAGCTAATACAAAAAACACACTTAGTATTTAAAATATATTTTATAATAAGCTAGAATCAGTTCTTAGAAATCGCTCATAAAATCATTATACAAAATTTTCTAACATTAAGTACACTACAATAGGATTTGTATAGTAAACCGTGATCAGATAAAGTTAAATGTAGTTTTTTTTGTGCCAAATATTATAAGTTAGTTATTGGTAAGATTTGAGGAGTTAAATACCACGAAAAAATTCTTAAAAGGGCAACTACGGTTTCAAATTAAACCAAACAGGACACATAAAAATATATATTATGACATAAAATAAGGAGTAACAATTTTTTCTAGATTCTGTACACAATGATTGCTTTCAACAAAAATTATATTATATTGTATATTATTTTAAGAATTATGACGAAAAGCACCGATAATGGTTGTGCGGGTAGGTTTGTAAACGTAGAAAACATCCAAGCACATTGGAGACACATTCACAAATCAATTGAACAATCAACGAATAAAATTTCGAATTTGGTATGCGGACATATGATCTTACAACCGAATGGCCGAATCGTCGACTACTCATCTGCAAAACCGTAATACTTATTTTTTTATCAGAATGTTGGATATTGCAATGTATGGAGACAGACATCTCACATTACCGTATCATTTCATGGAGGTGATTTATCGTGGTCGAATGTGTTCATACAGAAAATATTATTTTTCAACAATTTTAATCTTTTTATCGTACAAAGTTATGGACGTCCATAAAATTATTTTCGAAAGAGTCGAATGTCTGTTCGTAAAATCGTTTTTTTATACTGTTTTGCGATATTATTATAATATACATATTTATATAAACGAAAACGGCTAGGTTAGGGCTACCGATAAAAAATATTTCTTCGCATGAAAATGGGTGAATAGACTTTTTGCGTTTTTTTTTTTTTTTATTATTGTACTTTGAGAAAATTGTTTGAATTTCAATATTTATCATATTTGAATATGTACTTATTTTTAGTGATTTCTTGACACTTATTATTTTACACCTGTCGATATATCTATCTGATACTGTTACTGTAATTCACATTTTTTTGTCAACTAGAAATTGATTGAGCCGGTGAGAATATAGATGATGTAACCCACATATATATATACAGATTCCTTATCCTTCTTAACCCAGGTTGCTGGATACATGTGATAAATAAACTCTTAATGATAAAAATATCCATATCAAGTAGTGGCAGCGAAAATAAAAGACTTCATTAATTGCTGAGTAATCAACAATGGAAAAAGGTTGATTCAATATAGGGTTTAAATCTTTGTCTTTCATAAAAATTGATCATATTTATATTTTAAACAATAAAAACACATTTTTTTAGTACTGTTTTCACGATGTATTTTATGATCATGAACGGTTATTGTCATCTCTTTCGCTTATCAAATGATGTGTCGATATCTCTCGTGATGAGCGAAACCTGTCCTGATCATAAAATATAATATAAAATAGAAGTAGTACAAAAAAATGTTTGTACTATTTAAAATATACTGTCTTTTATCCTTTAACAAGATGTGACAGTAAACACGTTAAAAGTGGTTGATATTTTGAATCGAAAGTTATTACTTCAACAATAGAAGCCGGATCGTGCTGTTGAAAAATTTTCAGGACGACGATCGCATATTGTGGGACTGCCTTGAGATGAGTGCCGGACGTAATGAACGATTACTGTGGTTCGTCCTCATACGGGCCCGAGACGTCACGCTGACTTGATCCCCACCAAGGCAGCTTTGAAGCATACTGCGCATTTTTGAATCGTCCCGGATTATCAGTATACGTATAAATATCATACTTTATATCACTTCATCTAAGTGGCTAAACAAGTTTTTTTCTATTTTCTCTATTTTTTCTTTTTCTTCCTTGTGCATCTATTTGAATCGGAAAAAGGAAATAATGAGTTAATAAGCTTCCTTTACTGATATATTTCATTATGAAGGGTGACTGCATACACAATAATAGATGGAAACTAACAAACGTGTTGTATTTTAATGTACGCTTCTATGTATCTGCTCACAATAATACTGATTGTTTTGTAGAAAGAATAGCTTTTATTACACAACGAGTACGAGTTGTTTGTCACGAAACTATTGGTTACGGACAGAGACGATTTGATTGTCTGAGGCTAGTCAGGAAAATCCAAATTGGTCATTCAAGCCTAAAATTTTATATAATATAAATAAAAAAAAAAACGGTTGGACAAGCAAGCCTGATCCAGAACGTATTAAAAACGTTGAATAAATCAAAAATGTGTCTTTATTAATTAAATTAGCTCAAATTGATCTGTTATGTTAAGTAATTTAATTATTTCAGTGTTTTTTATAATTGAAATTCTACGATATAAAAACTTAATAACAATAATGGTGAGTTTAGAGTAACTTTACATACATTGATTCTCAACTACAAGACAAGGAAGGCTAGACAACGAAGATTTCTGAAAATCTTTGTTGTCTAACAAGATGAATTCCTCCACCTCTTGTTAATTCTACCTGATATTCCAACGCAATAACGGGTCCATAAAACTATTCGAAGATAAATAATTATGCCATCCACAATCAATCACCTACATAAAAGTCGCAGCTTTATGAAAAAAAGATAGAAACTTGCATTTTTTTATTGATACTACAAAATCTATTTCGCTAAGTTTAACTTTTGAAACTTTCAGTGATCAGCGAAATGAATATTTTTCTAATACACTATATTTATTCAGTCTTTTTACACATGTGTGATCAATCCGGTTCACATAATCCAACTGAATTAACATCACTCATAAATTTTTAATCTAGTTATATTGTAAAAAATAATAAATATACTTTTATATTATAATCCAAATCCGTCACGTCGCTTGATTTTTTAAGCTCCAACAAACAAAAAAGTCCGCATACGATTGGAGCAAAATGGAGTTTGAAAACTCGCTCAGAATATTAAAGAGCACAAATCAATTGATTCACTCGCAAACGTTTATTCATTAACAATTAAAGCA
This sequence comes from Himalopsyche japonica, assembly GCA_028555115.1. Classification (NCBI taxonomy): domain Eukaryota; kingdom Metazoa; phylum Arthropoda; class Insecta; order Trichoptera; family Rhyacophilidae; genus Himalopsyche; species Himalopsyche japonica. The sequence continues at coordinate 400,818 of JAHFWJ010000428.1, read as the reverse complement.
ATGAAGAAGAATTAAAAAAGTTGAAGCAGAAACTTTATCGTGCTTTCATGAAAAGAAATATTTATGAGAAGAATTTTAGATCGATTCGAATAATTTTTACTTTATTTTATTAAACATAAAACAATACTTTTTATAACAAGATTTCTTAGTAAAAAAAATACTGGAACTGAAATAAGGGCGACATGCAATTGGCAAACAAAATCCTATTACAAAAAGTGAAATGAACGCTGGAATAATTACCCTCTAAAAATTAAAGATCAATCAGTTTTTTTCGGCAACACCAATAGCGTTAGCGATAGTTTATGTTTGTTAACATTTCAAACATAAACTGTGGAATAAATAAAGAAAGTCAACTGTGTTCAAAGTCGCTAAAAATTTCATGCATTTTAGATTTTTCGACTTTTTAACCCTACTTTCCAGTATAGTTTCCAGTAATATCAAAATGAAATCACACGCAAGCACTGATCACGCAATATTTAAAGTCGCTAGAATAAAAAAGCTTTTTATTTAAGATTAATCATTATAAATATATACACAGGTATATTTTAATTTTACTTAGTAATATTAACGGTTTTCTCTTATTGACACTATTGTGAAGTGTGTCGTTAAAATCGTCGATTGCTCTGTGACTATATAATTAAAATCAAGACAAACTTAGCTATATTGACATCAGACTACAAAAAAATATTATATTACAAATATACAAATCCTTCAAATACACGTGTCTCAATAAATATGAACGGTGATATAAAAGTTCCACAATATGTCGCATTGTTCATATTTCTGTCAAATGTGTGTTTTTGAATGTTCTTTGTATGTATAATATATTTTATTCAGCCCCAACACACGAGTCAATCAATCCGACCGAAACAAGCATGGCTCACAAAGAAAGATAAGGCTATGAAGTTTCATTATTTAAAATGGGAACTTCCGGGCGAATCTCGGGGCGTCATCCGGCACGTGACCCGCCGACGTGACGCGACACTTTCCAAAGAAATAATAATATAGCGTCGCAATTCAAAAAGTGGCGTCGGCAACTTCCGGCGAGCTTTTTTTGTATTCCCTATCGCATAGAAGCCTCTTTCCATCAGCTTCTGCCCCACGCGGTGGACAAAAGCTTCCTAACGTTGGTTTACATCAGATATTGTCAAACTTTATAAAAGATTTTTGGCTGGACTACCAGTTAATTTATGACATAACAATTTAATAACAACTGAAAACTCTAGCTTTATTCAAACAGATCCCGGTGATTATTCACTTATATCAAAGATGAATACTCTTTAGTAAACAGTCTTCAAACAATTCATTTGGTTTTAATTCTTAAACATGTAAAATTTCAATAAAATATTTGATACTTTGTGAACATTAACAGGAATTAACCATTACGAAATATTTATTGGTGGGCTCTAAACATTGTAGCCACCGTACATTCGTTACGATGTTGCAATAGCGCGAATATTTTTAAATACACCCAGTCCTTTTTTTACACGATACATTGGTTCCAGAAAACGGCGCGTAAAAAAGATCGCGTAAAAAAATCACAACTTTCATATAATTTGATAAATTGGTTCCAAAAATTAAAATATCGCGTAAAAAATTACCAGAAACGTATGAAAAACCAAAATTTGCTCTTTAAAATTCGTGCAAAAAAAAAATATATTTCATGTCTTTATTGCTTATAAAATATAATGAGACTATAACGATATAATTTTTTCACTTATATGAATTAAGTTTTAAAAATACACATATTTTTTTTATTTATAAAAATAATGAAACATACATACCTAGCATCATATATAAATTTCTTTTTTAAAACAAATTTGGAGAAAAAATCGCGTAAAAACGAGTGAAGCGCGTAAAAAAATGTAACGGTGCCGTCCAAAAAAATCGCGTAAAAAAAGGACTGGGTGTATTGTTTTTTGCTTGTTGCGAGAAATCCTTGTGGCGTTGAATATATGCACTAAACGATGAAAATTGAGAATGATGATGAAAGTAATAATAGAAGAGTTCCTATAAGTAGAGATCAGTAAAATTGCAATACATAAGATGTCATTAACTATTACTTTATGTGATTACAATAGTGATCGTTGGGATAATAATTTAAATAAAATAATAATTTACATCAATAATATATTATCTGAGTGAAATTTTAATTTCTTTACTTAAAAAAACAGCATTTCCGTTGTTTGACCGTTTCTTTATTAAAAAGATTAAAAGTCATTCTCCATTTAAATTTTAATGAAAAAAAAACGCGGAATAACAAACCAAATCAAAAAAAAAACACATTTAAAAAAATATACATAATATAAAATTTATTACAATTTAAATGTAAATATGAAAATCAGTCGAAAGTAATTACGTAGTATCTTCGTTTGTGATCTCTGCTCAACAAACGACGACGGATCTAAATAATAAATGGTGAACCATTGTTGTGTCGAGCCTGGCCTATAAATCAGAGATGGGCAATCTCAGTGGTGCATGCAGGCATAATGTGAATAGGCCTTTTTGTTTTCGAGGCGGAAGGAAAAGTCTAGCGAGAAATATAGTTTCCCAATACAACGATAATACGATGCGACTTCTAAGGCCCTATCTTGATATTGGAATAATAATAATAAAAAACGGTTCGATTCAACTTAAAATAATATAAATCATTAATTTATTATAACTTTATAATAAAACTATTACTGGGAAATGATTAGGTGACCTGAATATATTGCCTGTATGGTCTTGAATAAGAAGAATACTATATATTACATTGATATTTTTACATTTTGATAATTCTTTTTGTGTACAGGCAATCCTGCTATTCTATTGTAATATTGCAGATATATAATATAAAGGAAAATTTATTCTTCATGCGGCTCTATCAAAATTAGGGGTGCTCAACCCGAATCGCTTAATGGGCCAAAAAATATTGCTAACCTAATCTGCGTCACGCATTCAAAAATATAACGAAGAAAATATTCAAAAAATTGTATGTTTTAATGTTTAACGTTACATTTGTTTAGTATAATGATATTTTAGCGAACACACATCGAAGTTGAATGGTTATGTTTTCATTGAACAACCTGCTGCGACACTTTCGTTTTTACTATTGTACATTAAATTCTCACTCATACTCTCACTGACATTTTTGTGGTTCAGCTTTTAGCTATGTCTTTAGCTAACTTTTAACTTTTAGATCTTAAATATAATTGTGCATAAAACGGATACAATCACATGTCACAACAAAACAATTCTAATATGAATTATTCAAGAACGACCCAGTTCTGTTGCATCCGTGTGATTTAATATATTAAGATGCCAAAAGGCGTCTTTAGAAAAAAAATGTTAAGTCATACAAAGATTCAACAATTCTAATTTGATATTGAAATAAAATCAAGCACATTCGGTCGATATCGTAAAAAAGATAAATTTAATTCAATAAAATATAACATGAACGTGGTAGAACGTATCATTTATTGTATGAATGCAAAATTGAAAAATTTACAAATCTAAAAATATCGACTGGGTCGCATATGGTCTTCTATTGTTAACGTCTGATCGAAATGATAGTACATTGTCATGCCGTACAATCTTAGATTAAACATATTATATTGATTCACACAATCATTTTAATGATAGTACTGATGATTATATTATACCGAAATATGTATAATATATAGCATGACATTAATAGTTTTTTTTTTATCTTTTTGTTTATGTTCATTTATATAATATGTTGTTAATATTAAATGAGTCTGAAACTGGTCAATTAATTATTGAATAAGGAATTATATATCACACAACGCTACTTTTACAAAAATCAACAAATTTGTTACTTTTTTTAAAATGTTATTTTATTTCATATTTGAACAACTCTAATGTATAAATATATATAAATATATTTGAGTAATTTTCAAAAGGATTGTATTCGTGTCTTTTCGCCAATGTAAATAGTTTTCCCTCTTCCGCTTTAATGAAGAAGTCCGCGCCTTGTAGCGAATTGAATTAAATGTCCCAAACCAAACATTACTTGTCGACCCCTGTCATAAATTAGTGTCCACAGAGAGCTCCGCCAGTGGCTTTCAAACTAAAGGTTAATTATTCAGAGAGAGAGAGAGAGAGTACAAGATAAATCCAGAAAAGATTAGAAAGGACAGATAAGAAATGGATAAATGGAGATAATCAACTAAGCTTGCGTTTTGGGTTTTTTCGACTTCTTTATTTTACCAAAGAGCCTGGATAGTAAAGAAGAGCATTTTACTTTTTAATGAATAAAGTTAGTGACTTTCATTAAATATCAATACCTTTTATAGTCATGTTTCGACCAGTGCGGTTTTTTTGTGTCGTGACATCTGGCAAAAAGTTTTTGATAAAAAAATTGTTTGAGAATCGAGTTAGTGACAGTATAAAATAATAATCTATTTTCATATACGATTACTATAGACAGCACCAATGAAACAAAACATTCTGATCATACTGAGGAAATTGAAAACTGTGTTGAACGGGTCGTTACAATTCGCAAAAAAATTCAACAATGAAATTTATTTATTGATTGAATTGGCCTTTACTTGTTAGAACTCCATAATAACACGGTGAAAAAACAGCAATACATTTTAGCTCTACAAATTTTTTATAAGATATAGTTGATAGCTATTTCGGCTCACGCCATCGTCAGAATTATGAAATATATTGCTAGAACAAATATATGATTTGAGTTCGATATATCGTTTTATTATCCACTTTAAATATACTAAGTTAATTTTTCGACTTTTTATTGATTCATAGATCCAAAAATCATTCACATAAAAATGTTCACAGAGAGTGGACTCTAACGGAACCCATAACTTCATAAGAATTTGTACATTTGAAAATAGTTTAGATTCTTGATGATTGTTATTATAAGATTTTTATATTAAAGAAGTTTTCTTACGTTTATTGAGCAATAAAAATGTCGATTGTATGTACTACCACGCATAAGTAATCAGAAACAATAGCTAAGTGCATAAAGCATAGTCTCAGTTAATCATTTTAATTTACGCACAAATTCACATGTAATGAAATATAAATTATATTTTACAGAATAAAAGCACAGATGTTGCTTTCTTGTACAGCGGGCAGTGCCTACGCGATTATATTGTATTATATACAGAATTTTCGTTTAAGCAAGAAGATCCTTAGTAAAAAATTTTGAAGAGAATTCATGTTAGGTTGAAAACGAAGTTATTTGCATTTTTATAGTTTTTATCCGTGTTTATATATTAATTTTATACTTATTTTTTGTGAACCCATTGTTTGATATTGTTTTCCGTCATAATAAAAATACTGAGGGTGCCCCTGGCTATATAGCTCGTTTCAGTGACGTCACGCAACCGATGATAATGTAATTTTTGTGTTTAGTTCCGGCGATACCAGGATGGATGATCGTCGTATTCTGCTGTTCGCTATTTACATGAAAAGTATAACATAATACAGCCATTATTATAAAAAATATACGTCCATAACATCAAGAGGAAGTAATTCATGTTTTATCGGACGATTGTGTTCTATAAAAAAAGCTCTTAGTATAATAAAATTATATGACAGAGTCATACTCTAGGCATACCATTTTGTAACATAAAACTAAACCCGTTCTGGTGATTTATTTTTATTCTTTTATTCGAACAATATATACGAATAAGTTTATTGTGCAGTTACTTTAAATAGATTACAAACATAATATTATTTTATTTGCGTACCAGGTATAAAAAAATAATCATTATTTTAGATTTATAATTATTGTCAAATAATTTTCAGATCACCATTGGATATGCAGAAAAAGGTTCTGAACCAATATTATGCTTAATATATTATGTACCGTTCATCATTATTGAATAGAGACATCAATCAATATAGTATGTACACTTCAGAGATTGTATTAAATGAAAGCATTATACTTTTTTTACATGGCTTAGAAATAATACCATCTAAGAAAACGATTCATTGTTTTATCTTATTTTGTCTTAACACCGTTGAAATAGTTTTAAACAACATACATTTTGATAAATACTGATTAAAAGTGACACTGGTAATTGATTATATGTTTGTTACCTACAAATATTATTTTTTGAAAAACTTTGTTATTTTCTTAATGCTTAATACATCCTCAATAGTTTAATGTCACTAATATTTGTAAAAAATAAATTTCTTGTGAGAACCATCTCATCACGAAATTAAATATGTATTTCAAATGCCAGTGAAAGGCATAAGTACGGATCGATTGAGACTATGCTTTCCAATATTGAGTTGGTAATTATTTTAATTTGAAAGGTTATCTAGTACCGCTAAAGATTTTATTTCTAATATTCAATCGTTTGTCACGATTGCCGTGGCTGAGAAGAAACGACTTAGATGTCACGACCAGGGTTCATATATCAAATCCAATAACTTTATGTATAGGTTTTTTCAAATTTTCAAGCCAAAAGGTTTTTAATATTTTCATTTTCGATTTCATAGATATTGATCTTAATCCTTCATATATTAAAAAAATAAAACAATTTATAATTTAGTATACAAAGGCATGGGTAGTGCGTTCATTATTTTCTACCCACTCTCTATCGAATCAATAAAACGGGGAGAAGTTAAATAAAATTAGCAAAACATTCTTTTTATATATATTTCGTATTTATAGCCTCCTTTTTATTACCTTCCGAAGAGACATTTGGCTGACTGTAAAATATCTTGGAGTTTCATAATTGGAGTGAAATTTATTTAAAATGTATCAAATATTTGTTTTTCTTACTTTCTTGTAGAACGCGAGGATGTATGTTACTTCGTAAAAGAAATATTTGATGAGTCTAATAGCTCGATAAGCTAACATTTTAATACCGAGATCAGACTGAAGTAAACAATTTGAAACCACACACTTTCGGATAAATAATATTCATCAAAACAAAAATAATTATCGGAAAATCAAATTTGTATAGACGTATTTCATTCGAAAAGCTCTGAATAAATATAATATATTTTAAACAAAATGCGTAAAATAAGCTGACATCTTGTCTGATAACTGTCAATATTTTATTGGTAACATTATACTGGCTGGCATGTAAAACCAGATTCAATGTATAGAAATCGGATAAATTTCAGTATTAAAAGTAACATATTATACATGTGTGTTATAACGGCTTGCTTATTTGAAACTTGACGTACAGGATAACAAATATAAGTTTATTTATATATTAAATGTTGCGGTTTACGTTCTTTGTGTAAAGAAACATGTTTAAAAACCGCTGGAAAACAATACATTGAATTGTAGAGATCGACAACTTTTTGAAAAAAATGAAAATACATTCCACTAAAGACTAAATAAATAAAAGAAAAATATTATCACTACTTTTCACAGAAAATTTGTAGGCGCATCAATATTATCCGATATTTTCCATTACATATCTTCTACCACCATCGTGTTTTGATTCTTTTGATTCCTGAAAAATGAATACTTCATTAGCCTAACATCACAGTAGAGAATTTTTTCATGGCAGAATGTCGAATTCAATTAAATTTGTAGTGAATTTAAATAATTAAATTGGAAACTGGAAGTTGAGTCGGAACCACCCCTGTTCTAACCGATACCCTTTTTGTATAATTTGTAACCGATATTTTTTAATAAATTTTGTAAACTAGAGAATACCTTATTTTTAATATGCTATCTGACATACATAATGATAATATTAAAAATCGCATTTGTACTTGAATGATACATTACTTTGTTGTATTGAAACAAAACTCAGAGACAATCCTCAAAATATTACATGCAGTCACGCTATCTATCAATCTACAATACCCGGGATATCACTCTCATTTGACCCCATCTGGGGTGGCCGAACGGCTGTTCGCTGTTGAACACACTGCGCGTCGTCTCACCGCAGTAAACCGAGCGAAAGAGTATCAAAGGTTTTGGCGCTTGCTATCTGTCAATGTCGGACGCATCTGTGCTGCGGTCGCACAGTGGTGCGAAACTACGGTTTATCTGAAAATATAAATCGTCATTCAGCTTATAGTTTATTTAGTTACATAATAAAAATAATTATACAAAATTGTTTAGTAATTTTATAAATATAATTACTACATTATAGTACATACAAATGAGTAAATTGTATTTTATTGAAAAAATAATGATACACAATACATGGTAATTCAATTTATATCTTCAAATATTTAGTACTTCAATTACGTGACTATAAAAACTAATTAATTTTAAATTGATTATGGGTGTTATTTTGGAAACTCACCGTTTTGTAAATGGTTATAAACACCCGACATAAAAATAGCACTTAATGTGTAATCTTTAGGTTTTCAAATACGATTTTTAAGCATAAAGAAGTCGAAATATAATATCAGGACGCCAAGTGAAAAACAAATCGAAACTTATCAACATGGCGAATATATTATATAGCCAAATAATCTAAATCTGCAAAGATAATTTTCGTAATGTTAACATATTTGAAATTGAAATTTAATTCTCGCAATTTTTAATTTTGTCTTCGTTTTTATTAAAATTCATTAAATTTCTAGTATCGAGACGCTTTCACTATAAGGAATTATGAGAGCATTGAATGAACCCCTTCTGTGGCTTTTCTATTTCATCCCCCTATTGAGAAACTGGAAAATTGAACTAGGCATTTAATTAAAAGCAATTTAAATCGGGAAACACCTGAATACTGATTTTCCTCTTCAAAGCACAAATAGTTTTTTTGATAAATATGTATTTGTTTATATTTATGTTACTCATTAACACGATATTACCGTTCTTTGGTTATCCTTTCTTTAAAGCATTTAGTTTAAACTATTATATGCGTAGTATTGAAACACAGCTGTAACTCATTATAAAGTAATGGCTAGTATTATAGAAAGTGAAGTATTTTCATTTTTTGCTGTGAAATAAATACAACAAAGAAACCGCAAATCTTTTTATTTTGAAAGATTAACGTTATATCTGCAGCGGACTTCACATATATTATATATACATTTGACCTCGAGCGTATAGAACGATAAAGGTTTACTACAAAATATTTTTATTTTGAGTTGAAAGTGTACACAATCAGAGAAACAGTTTTAATCATTTCATAAAAAAGCAAAAGTACTTTGAAAATGAATTTCATTTTTCTAAATATTATATTATACCTTGTATTTCTATTTAAGAATTATAATTTTAAATTTGCTTAACTTTCCTGTCATGCGTATACACCCGGTTAGAATGAAGTAATTCTGTATTGGTAGTTGGTACAAAGTTTGATTACTATTAAAACTAAAATACCCGGCATAATGAAAATTGTACTGACATCCCTTAAATAAGCTCTCTCTAGTCTCTACCATTGAAGATAGACAGCCTTAGAATTTAATATTATATAACAAGTAATAATAATTTATAATTGGATCCATCTTACTGATCTATTATAAGATCGGGTATCATGTTACATAAATTAATTAGAGAGGCCGCTTCCAAGGATCCCAATGAGAAGATTAGATCGCGTAAATATAGGGCAGTGTGTCGAATAACGACGCACAGTTTGGTTTGGGGCGAGTGACGTTATAGAGAGACGAGTCGTGACGTCATAAAATGATAATATTTAAGACCTCATTTTATTCACTAAGTACTAGACTCAACAGTTCTATCGAGGGAAGTTTTCCTAAGGTCAATATATAATTACGTTATGAAGATATAAATAACCTAATTTGGCATGTGGCACTACGGATAACTAAAATGTTTTTTAACGGTGTACCCATTATTATAAAACCTATCGTATAGTAAAGATAACAATGGTCAAATATCTAAAATCGTTGGCTTCAATTACGATAATCGTGACAAACAGATTTTCAATCGATAATAAAAGCTCGGATGTTTGTCTTGCACAAAAGCTGGTGTGGAACGAGAGAAATAAGCTTACCATAATCTCATCCTTATATCCCAGCCCGCTTATAAAAATAACTGAGCAACTGAATAACAAGCAGTTTTCATAGATATACATTTGATAATCTACAACACTATAAGAACTTATTATGTTCCATGTTGATTAAAGAAAATATATATGGCCAACAACAATTTCCTAATATAAATTTGAATTGTTGAAACATTGTTCTATATCATATGTTTGGTCACTACCGACCTGGATTTCACCTCCCAGGATCTTCAGGTATTCTTACATAAGTGACTGACAACACATGTGTAATCGTACATGATTTCAACGACTCAAATTTTATATTGGATTTCCATCAAACACTTTCAGTCGATATTATTTTTTATATAAAAAAAATACGAATTATGGACTAGTCAAAACCAAATCAACATATTACAAAACAATTATAGAATGCATACGAACAAATGAAATAAATATTATTCAATAAAAGGAATTTACAAAATAAAATAATACAATGGTGGTTACTGTTTTTCGAGGAATCATTAAGGATCACAATTTTGAATCGAATATGTGTATCAAGTGAAGTTGTTTTGACCACAATTTAATAATATTACTTGTTGTCGATCGACAAAACTATTAAATCCTGCGCGCGAAGTCATTATGTAAAACAAAATATATTTAGCAAAATATCAAAATGCTTAGCCTTCTGGATGTAAAAAAATATATTTTCCTAGAAGCGTTTTTTGTTTCAGATATGGTATTTTAATGTTTTATTTCACTAAGTATATTAATCTATTTTTAATTGGTTATTAAATATTAATCAATTATCAGGAAAATCAAATTAAATTTCTGTTAAATGGATTACAGATTACACGTTTCTATGGTGATATAAAAAATCTACACGCCTCTAACTACATCTGTATGGCAAGCTATTAATCAAGATTATAAATACGATTATAAACACCGAGTATTATTAATCCACGGTAGTTAAATTAGCCAGCTGTTTAATGATTTGTATCGTTTTTCTGATGTGAAATAGCAAACAATGATAAAAAGTATTCAATAAAAACCTTTTAACTACATTATCTTAATTTATTCTATACAGATCTCTTAGATATGGTCGAGTTTAAAAACAAACGTCTTATTTACTATAATGTTAACTTGTAGACAATAAAGCATATGGCTTACAATATTGGTGACCAGTTTTAAAAACGTACACAGCAGGTCCAACAGATCAATTATTAATTATTTAATGACACCACGTCCATTACGCATTGAATTTGATGGACTGAGCGATCAAGATTGAAATATTCCAGCATTGATGAAATCGCCTTTTAAATGTCATACTTTAACACTTATAATTCAATGAAAGCAATATATTAAATATCTAAATACTGGAATTCATTTGTTCTCCAGGTACTGCTGACCTACTTTAGATATTTTGCTTACACTTTTATTACTGATCGGTTTGATTGACAATGTATTCATAATTTCCGGTAATGCAACCCTTACTCTGTGTGACCGGAAGAGTTTGAAATATTATAAATAAAGTTTTCTTACCCCTAACTCAACGAGCTATATTCTTACGCGAGCTTTAAATATCAACTGTATATTTATTCATATTATTTAATGAAATTTAAATAAAAGCTATTATTTTACCAATACATACCACATTTTTATGGTTCATGTGGCACTGCAATTACACGGAAAACATGCTTCATCTTCAGATTGATAATAATATAATGAATGTTACACGCAACTATTAATAATACTAAATAAATCTTGTTTTTGACAATCTGGCAAACTTCCGCCGTTGATACACTAAATCTCAAATGCACCTGCTATCGCAATAGGGCTAAGATTTTTTTTACAGGGATAATTGAAATAAGCTTTGTAAAAAAATGTACAGAAAATATCACACGGTGAAAAAAATAGCAATGTATTTTAGCTCTGCAAATTTTTATAAGTTATGGTTGATAGCTATTTCGGCTAACGCCATCATCAGAACTATAGTATAACGTGAACCGAAATAACTATCAAGTATAATCTTATAAATCTCTTTGTAGAACTTCAATACATTGCCATTTTTTTCACCGTGTTATAATGGTGTTCTGCCAAGTAAATGCCAATTCAATCAGTATACAGAAAATATCTCATAGATGTGACAAATGATTCAATATGCATTATATATTTTTGAAATATATATTTGCAATTTATTTTCATGTATTTCATCTTTATAAGAAAGTCTTTCATTTAGCTGAAAATAAAAACTTATTTCTAATTATTGCATTTTTGGCAGCTCCGACATAATCTTATCGGCAGTCTAAAAATTTCAGAGGGCAGAAATGATCAACAGCATTGAATGATATATTGTTTTTACTTTTGTTTACTCCGAAATGGACATACCTTCATATCAGACACAACAATGCGCAGTTGTTATTTTTATTTTCACAAGTCATTCCTCAAAGTGTTAAGGGCTTTTAGTGGTATCTGTATATCGGAACGGGAGTCCGGGAAACATGACCCATTACGGTATGATTGATGAAGCTGTACACTTAGAGACCTCGGTGGTTCTTCAACGGTTCAAACCGACGCCTTGCATTTTTAAGTTTTATATAATTAGCCAAGATCATTAATTCGACGTAGCAAGTTCGTCTTAGTTGATTACAAAAAAAGACTGGCTAATTAAAAAAGATTGTAAAAAATATGAAGTTCCACACATTGCAAAAATAAAGAAAAAACTATTACGTAAAAAACAATTTAAATTTGATTTCTCCACCTGCTTAAAGAGCGGCGTGACATTCTAAAATGAATGATTATTAGCTATAAGCTATAAACAATAAATAAATACCATTGGCCAATATTCCACTCTAAGTCATTATCGATGAAAAAAATGTTAAAAATAATAAAATTTGATATATATATTCATTTTTATATGACTATCACAATATCCTCTTAAACATCATTAATAGAGAGGAAGTAACTTTCTCGGCCAACTATATTTGAAGTGAATAATGTCTGCAAAGAAATTGTCGATGAAACGATTTATGAATACGTACTGATAACGAATTTGTAGTGTTGATTACACACCAAATATATTAAGACGGTTCTCTAGCGCATACAAGAATCGCGTCCATTACCCAGGACAAGTGTGTGTGCCATTCAATGAAATAGAATTTGATAGTGTTGATAGTTATTTCGTCATCGTGCCATCTTCAGAAACAATACTTGCAATTAAACTTCATTGCCGATATAACTATTCATAAAATGTTTGTTTCAGAGTAAATTAAAACCCTTTTGACACAGTGAAAAAACAATAATGTATTTTTGTTCTACATTTTTTTTAAAGATTTAATTTTACTTACTATATAGATATTTCTGACGTCGGTGTGAGCCGAAATAGCTTTATAAAAAAAATTGTAGAACTAAAATACATTGCTATTTTTTCACCGTGTTATAATGGAGAACTCTAAGTTCCAATTCAATCAATAAAACCTTTTTGTATTCGAATTCATTCGAATGTAAACGAATTCAAATAGTCGAATTCGTGTGGGTATTATGATATATAAATTAGCAAAATAGATTATTTCAAGGTGTTTAATTGCGTCAAGTTTATAACTAAATTTTATAATATAAACGAATAATATTAGAAAGATAGCTCTAAGATTCTTATGTCTATAAGGAACCCAATTAATTCGAGCATAGTAGACAGTATAAAAGATATTTTAGCATGTGTTTATTGGCCGTCAGTTTGAGAATCACAACCCTACAAAGATGGATAGTTGATACAGCGACCTCTATACAACGGAACAGCCGAGTCTTATGATGACTGAGTGGCATTTTCTAGATAGGCAAACCCTCGCTTCTATTAACTGACGCATACCAGCGGCAGATAACCACTACAAGCACACTTCAATATTACTTAGTCTAACAATGACATTCTGCAGCCTTACAAATTGGAAGCATTATTCAAATACTTGAATTATTCGTTAACATTAACCAGCCTTGGCCGGATATGGAAACTATTTCAAATCGAAATTATTTTATATTTAGAGCATTAAGTTAAAAAACACGTACATGATGAGCAAAATAATACACCATAGTTTATTTGCATAATGCCGAAAATAAAATAAGTTCTGGTTTGTGAGAGAGTATCAAAGAGTTTAAACAAGAGATTGTATATATTTAGCAAAAATCAATTCTTACTCTACATATCTTTCTCTCTCTTCGATAGAGTGAAAATTAGGAAAGACAGAAGACGTTGAGTTTTTTATTGATTGATTGATATAACTTTTTCTGGCGGTTGGAAAACGCTTCTGAAAATATCAACTCTCAACGAAACCGGTCCTAATCTGAAATTATATTGTGAAAATAGTACGAAAAATATGTTTAGCTTCTTTTAAATTGTATGCTTTTCTACCAAGAAGTCACACTTAATATCTTTAATGTAAATATTGACTTTCTTGACAATGTTCGCTCTTAATATGGAGCGAATGGCTACCTGTTGGAGGTATATCAACAGACACCAACAAAGCTCATCATCTCTTTTGAAATTAGATGAGAAAAAAGAGCATTTTTAGAACATGAATAGTGATTAACTAATTGGTCTCGGTACGTCCCGTTATAAACATTATAATGTTGAAGTATCACAATTGTTTAAAGCCGTCGAACAGAAAACTTATATAAATCGAAAAAAGATTGTAAAATCAATTTCCGTGTATGTAGTGGGACTCGAACACGTGAGTTACGTAGCTGGACTACGGACCAAAATATTAATGTCTTAAATATTGTTATGTTATTCAAAAAGTGTAGTTTTAGGGATTGACATTTTAATTGATACAAACACAGTGTTTATTACTATTTCTATAATTTATTTTGTGATCAGTACCGTTTTCAACTGATGATAATCACCACGAATTAAAAAAAAATAATAAGTCTACAAAAATTCAAATATGCATTCAATCAAACTTTGAGTTCCATCGAAATAGTAGATAAAATTACACATTAATTCATAGGAAATGAGATTGCATAAACAAAATATAATAATAAAAAACGGTGTCCGGTTTCTAATATACTTCTTACGTGTTTATAACTAGCTAACATAGTGCTTAGAAATCAGAAATAAATAGCGAGATAACAAAAAAAAGCGGTACACTTAGTTCTCAATTACTTTTAAAATATACATCATAGCATAGATACTAAATGCATGTAGAATACTGTGCAGTTTTTAGATTGCATTTCCGTAATTAGTTGTGAAGTGAGGGCAAGGCTCACCCTGGTACATTTTTTATTAAATATATGGTATATACATAATGTTTGATATGTAATAAGTATCCAATAAACATCCAAATTGCGTAGAATATCATAATACTACAGTATCAAGAATAATGTGATGCTCTATAACTCTGAGTCGAAATTGCAATGTTGATGAATTATGTTATTTTTCAAATTTAAAATTATGTCACAATTCTTATGTATTCTTCCGGTGATGAAAATGTACAACCGATCTTAAAAGGAAATCGAAAAAATGGTGAAGAATGTTTGATATAAAAACTTTTACAATGTACAATTTTTCTGTTATGAGATTTGTTTATTGTTTACTGTAAAACACGAAAGAAAAAATCATCTTCAATATTTCTTTGGAACGCATGCCATTGTTTTGTACAGAAGTTTAACGCGCATTTCCACTTAGCGACGTTTTTGTGAAGCCATATGACCGTATTATACGAGAGTGTGATTTGTTTGAAATAAAATTTTGTGTTTATAATTTACGGCAATTTTGTTAAATTTTCATAATTTCAAAAACAATTGAAAGTATTATAAGAGTAGGTGTATGGAGGAAGTTCTACAATATAACAATCAAAGTAATCAACAAGCCAGCACTTTTTGACATTTATGTACACCAAACCCCTTTCCGAATTGCTGTTCTTTTTTCTAGTCCATTTACTACCGTCTTGACAAAAGAACATAAAATTGTTTATTATTTAAAGCGAGACTATTAATTGTACAAAAGGCTTCGTGTATTAAGGTGTTGTGTCGTGAAGTACAATAAATATCTGAAAATGGATTTGTTAAAGTAAAATGTTAGGTAAAATATGCTTACTATTTAAATTTAACGAAAAAAAGGAACTTTTTCAATAAAAGAATCCGGACTCTTCTTTTTTTATTATTTCCATGTTATTCAGCTTATAATCAAAATACAAAAATAGCTTGAATCATTTTTTGGAATGTAAGTTATGGATTTATATTTTATATAATAAAAACACATTTTTTTTAGTACTTATTTCCACGATATATTTTTTGATCAGGACCGGTTTCGCTCATCGCGAGCATTATCAACTGATAGGCTGAATGGCTCGCGATGAGCGAAACCGGTCCTAATCAAAAAATATATTGTGGAAATAAGAACTAAAAAAATTTGTTTTTCTTATTTAAAATATCATGCCTTGCCATCAAGAAGTGACAGTTAAGACCTTAAAAGTGATGGATTTATATATTCAAAATCTATCGTTTTATCGTTGTTTTTTTAATAAGGTTACTTGTGAATTATATGAATGTAGATATTTCCAACTACATATTACTATAGTTGCATGTCAAAACCGCATAAATAATTGAGCGACTTCCTTCGATTATATTTTGCTTAAATGAATGTTTCATCTAAAATATTCAATGCATACCAATTTACATATAATGATCTTAGTACTTTGAATTACGATTACATATAAACAAAGTAAGTTTTATTGAAAGTAATATATATTCATTCAAATATGATAGATCTCTTTTTTGATAGTTTATCGCTAGAAAATGATTGCGATATGAAAAACCGGTCCTGATCATTCTACTCGATGACGATGAAAGATACGCAAAGTTCTTAAATATATATTTGTAGCATATCTCGCTATGATTATGGTAATATTCTTCTAAACCAAGAATGAACCCCTAACACGCTAGGCGCATAATCAGAGTCTCTCCAATGTAAATGCCAACGTCCTAAGCATTTATTGCATATCCAAAACATAAAAATCTAACAATAATATGTAAAATTGTTACGCATTATTGACAGTTACCATTCATATATTTATATCGTATTATTGATTGAATTGGCATTCACTTGGTAGAACTCCATTATAACACGGTGAAAAAAATAGGAATGTATTTTAGTTCTACAAATTTTGTAGAGCTTAAGTACATTGCTATTTTTTTCACCGTGTTATTTATGTCGTGTTGATACAGTAATCAACGGTAGCTAATTCTTGAAATCACACAATGGTGTCAAATGCAAATGTTAATATTTATTTAGTGAGTGATTGTGTCTAACTAATACGTTTAAAATTAATTTATAAAGTGTGTTTGTGTGTCGTACTAATATTCTAAAACGAAGTATATTACAATAAGCTCATGATAAAATGTAAAAAATAATTTATTTGACCTTTTTGTAGTCACCCAATATCTCTTAGTATGCAACTTAAATGTTGATTTTGACAAAGGTAAAAATTCCATGTATTCTTCCTTATTCTCTTATTATTCCTTCTTTCTTATGGAGAAATATCGTAGTATACATAAATTCCAGCTGGGTCTAGCCTAGTTGACCTATTTGGATAAAAATACACTAACTAAAGACCAACAGAGTTAAAAAGTACACAAGCTTTATAGCGGACGATAAAAGAAGCAATGTAATGAATACTGAAGACATTCCAAGATAATAAAATAATTATTAAGAAGGACATCACATAGCATTAAATTTGGGACGCAGGGCGATTAGACCGCGCCTTGAACGCGTTAATGTTGCGGAAAGAATGTAAGCTCCGAGCGCCTGTATAATTTTGTGTTTTCAAGATTTTTTCTGAATTTTTTCGTCGTAATTAGTATGAATTATGTGCCATTACCAACATTTCGGGATAATCGCATGCACAGTGCTACTAAAAGGACAAATGTGTAGATAAAATTAAAAGAATGTAAACTACTTTAAAAGACACAGGAATATCGTGGGAGATTATGCAAATATGAAAACATTACAAGAACTGGTTTTTAGTTACTCGCTTTGCATCTCTGTTCAGATCTCAACAGTAAGAAAACTGAAGTAATTAAAAATAGTATGTCGTTATTCGCTACCTTTTTATGAAAGTATATGAGATGCGACGGTACTATAGGGAGGTATGAAAAAAACACAGATTCCCAATTTTTTAAACATGAATCGATTGAATAATCAATGTATGAATGCTTACATTCCAAATCTTCAGCCAGAAGCCTCGCAACCCACCAAAGTGGACGAAAGCTCAACAATATTTACTACTCGGCTACGTGATCAGCAAAGACGTCTGTTTAATCAGGTGATGATTGTTTTAAAAATATCTAATAGATTTTTTTTTAGCCGTAAACATGTTGAAAACTATTTTTTTGTATAGACGGGTAACAATATGAAATGATTACTTTCATTTTTTTTATTGTCGATACGATTTATTGGAAACAGATTTCGCTGTAGGTTTTACAGAAAAAACTAGGTTATCAGCTCAGCGCAGATAAATCTTTGTAACGATTCTTTAACACAATTCTTTTGTGAAATGTTTTTTTGTTTCTTTTATTCTGTATGATTTATGATCATTTTAACATATGGAACGTCGTTCGGACATATTGCCTCGTCCATCTTCTTTATATTCTAGGCTCAAAATGGCGCTTAGCATTCGTGTCTCTGTCTCTCAACTGTCCCTCTTTCTCTACTCTCTACGTAAACAATTCAAATTTAAACTGTCAGAGAAAAACAAGATAAATCTAAAGCGAACGTGTATACACACAAAACAGGGCCATCAAAATGCTATCGCACAATAGAGACAATTACTTCGACGACCGTTTCGTGAATTTGTATTAAATTGTTTGCAAACTGACATATCGCTATCTTGATGTATAATATATTTTATTTTGACTATTCATAAACTATGACTCAACACAATATTGAGCAAGTAAACTTAATTCTGGATTCACAAATATAACACAATTTAGATAAGAAACGCTTTAACATTTTTAATGGTATTGTTGTTAATCAATAGCTAATATTATTGAAATAATAAAAACACATTTTTTTAGTACTCATTTCCACAATATATTTTTGATCAGGACCATCTCTATCAGTTGATAATGTTCGTGATTAGCGAAAGCGGTCCTGATCAAAAAATATATTGTGGAAATAAGTATGTAAAAACGTGTTATTATTATTTAAAATATCGTGTGTTTTCACTAAGAAGTGACAGTTAACACTTTAAAACTTAATATTATTGTGAAGACTTCAAAGTAATATTTTAAACCATTTACGTAAGTCAATAAAAATCTTAATCAAAAGATATATTATACCTTTTTTTATTCGGAAGATGAAAATGATTCTTCAACTGAGTTGCAAATTGAGTCCATGTTTGATAGAATATACACAAGATTTCACAGGGATGGCATTTAAAATGTTTCAAAAATAATTTTTAATGTATATTCTAAATACATGTTTATAAGATCCAAAAAAAATTTTTTTTTACAATATTGTTGGATCGTATTTATTGAGTCAAACTAGAATAAATGTGATTATTAATGATGTAAACTGATGTAAGGTGCTTGATGGAGTTTCAGTATGAAATTTGAATCGTTGAAAACAGATAAAATGTAGAAATTGCTGTTATAATCCTAGATAATCCATTGTGACAGCCCCGATAGCGAAATATGTATCAGCACGCCTGTATGCCGGTCGGAGGCTTCCGTTACGGCAATGGCTTGTCATGCTTTTTAACGAGAGGGTGACGCGCAGCGGGCGGGAGGTCAAAGGGTGTCAACCGCAGAGGGGTGCGAAGGGCGCAGGACGCTCTTGTCCTCACAAAATTTGTTGTTCCTTGTTCAATCTTTGACTATCACGTAGCCGTTTTAATCAATGTCATGTAGCCGTCCGCCATGTCGGCCCAATTTGCAAATGTCACTTGATTTTATGTAAAACATACCCTAATTTGTATTTTGAATTAAATTTAACACACTGCTTACGGCTCTTATTAATTTGTTTATACAAATATAAAGGCGAAAAATGATATGTATAGGTAAAAAAAAATTGTTCATTACGACATTCGGTTTTTTTTAAACATAGACTACACTTTTCCATCCATGGATATGTGTTGTCAAAACCTTGTTTCCAACGGCTAGGATTTTTTCAATATGAATGACATCTTGACTTGATCTATCTTTAAAGGAACGCTCGCCTCTAGTAGTAAAACAACAAGTAAACAACAAATAAAAATAATTTATGATATCGACTAAAGGTGCTTGATGGAATTTTAATATCAAATTTGAATTGTTACAATTTTGTACCATTCCACATGTTTTGTCAATAACGATCCGGGTTTCGCCTTTCGGCATCTTCAGGCATTCTATCACACGGATGCAACATAACTGACAAAATGGCATTCCTATAATGGTTATAAAATATCAATATTTTATTTGATTATTATTATATAATTCGATATATATAGTGAGTAAAGCTTTCAGTGTATGTGTTTTATGAGTCTGTCGATGATGCTCAGTTTAGATTATGTAAACGTTTTACTTCATAAAATCTGTAATTTTCTTGTGAAGAACATGCAAATGTAAGCTTACAATTCCATAGATTCTCCAGTCTAATAGATAAATTAAATCTAAAAATGAAATTGATGTTTTTATGGTCAATCTTGGTATATTTTAAGTCTAGAATATTTTATAAACAATTGAGAAAGAAAAACTGTAAGAATGCAAAATACTTGCTCAGTTTGCTAACGTCACAATGATGAAAATAATAAACTGTCAGTTCTTATGCATCCGTATGATAGAATGCCGAAAGGCGAAACCCGGGTAGTTAGTGACAAAACATGTGGAAACGTACAAAATTGTAACAATTCAAATTTATATAAAAAGAAGATGGCAACTATGTTTTCCCGTAAAATAATTAATATATTATTTAAATATAGTATCTCTATATATCCAACTCTATATATCTTAAAATTCAATAAATGAGCTCTAATGTTATCGTACAATATATTAATATTTACCACACAGAAAACAATATTTTGTAAGACACAAATTAATATAAGATGACTACTAATGAATACTGTTTGTCGAGAAAAATAATTAATTTTTAATAATACGTGACCTGTAAAAAGTTAATTTTATTTCAAAGATTATAGTTCAAAGAAGCTTCTTGGGTCAACCGTTCTTAAACATTCTAATATGTCAACAATGTAAATCCATTCTTCTTTCACGTTTGAGCATAGATTATAAGACATAATCTTTTCTCGAGCAGAACTTGGCAACCACTTTAGTATATTCAGATAACGATGAAATATCTCCTCTTCTAGGAAAATCGTAAATCAAGACGTTTTAAAGTTTAAATCAATGACTCGATGGATACTTGGGCGTCATGTGAATTTATCGAGCTTTTTAAGCGTAAAGCAAAAGACCGTTTTGTTGATGGCGTGAGGAGAGCGAGAAAGTCAACAATTTAATACGAGATATTTGCGAAAAACAAGGTCTTATTCAACCTGAAAACAAATAAGGCTTTAAATGATCTATTATTTGATACTAATCAATACATAAAAAATATGAATGAATTAATACATAAATGTCTCACGTTTTTTGAGAATATAAGCATATTTCATTTTACTACCGATTTTGACGAAAGTAAGAAGATAAATTTACGTCATATTTGAATCAAATTGATATTTACTGTGACTGTGTAAATAGTATTTAAAAAAAATGTAATAGGTGTTCATAGTTATCACACAATGATAGATTTGATTATATTCTCGATACACTAGTAATAATCGTAACATATATGATGATGGTAAACTAAAAATTGTCTGAATGTAATTCTTTCTTATTTTGATTATTCGATATCAAGCAACATGAAAATTTGGGAACATTAAATCTCCGTTTTATTTTGCTGAATAAGTAGGAAATTTCCATTTTTAACATTTCTATGCAAACAATAAATTGGCAACCTAAATAAACGCTTTAACAAAAAATCTGTGCCAAATCTCTGACCCACATATCAATATAAATTATCAAGCTATATTTTTTGGAATGATCAATACATTAAGGATAGAAACATAAAAGATACTCAGACTTATTGGAATGTTGTAATAAAGTATAATAAATAACCATTGACATAAAAAAAATCGTATTTTCAATTTATTCGAATTTCATTGTATACAACATATTCGCAAAGCTCATAATAGTCATCGATCGAAAATAATAAAATATTCACCTAAAATTATAAAATTATTATTAAACAACATTAAAGTGTTGTTTAAGCATGTATGTATATAGATTTTGGTAATCTTATTGACAAATATTTTTTTTGCTGAGATTGTTCTACGTCATATTGGGCGTCGACTTTTACAGAGCGGGGGAGCTTTGAATTAATTTGAGTTTTCAGTGAGGCCTTTACTGCGTGTGATCGCTCATTTCTGACGCACAAATAAATCAAGAATGAATTTGAAACATCCGAAAAGCTAAGGAGGGTAGCAATCGTTATTTTTATGGTGTCACTATGTCAACATCGGATAGGGGAGGTCATCTGGGAATTTGAACCTGAAAGCTTAACGTAAATTTATTTTTCCATAATTGAAGCTGGCATTAGACATTTTTTTACCATGTACACATATGACGTACAATCTGGAGCATATGAACTTTTAGTAAAGGTAACAGAAATGTTTCTAAATAGACAGCTGTTTTCTTCAAAAATATTACTTTCTCAGGACTAGAGGTTAGTTTATCATTCTCCCTACGCCCTATTTTCAGAATCTAATAAGTGGGGTGAAACTTTGGACATCACAGACAAATATGCCTTTGATGAGGAATTATTCAACCGATCAATCAAAAAATCAGTTAATAAGACGTTGTATTGAGCCCTCGAGCATCGCAACCGTCGTTCACGGTGACTATTCGAAAATATACCTAAAAAAAACATTATCTAAAAGGTAATAGCCAAAAAATCAACGCTCCCGACTGTTTTAAGACTTAGATTTTTTGGCGGAAAATTTCATAAACAAATCATATCATTTGTAATTTTTTTTTTGAATTATTACAACTTCGTACGATTCCTCATTTTTTGTCACTAACGATCCGGGTTTCGCACTTCAGCATCTTCAGGCATTCTATAATACGGATGCAACTGACTGTTATTCCTGTGTCATTCGAGTGATAGAAAGCCTGAAAATGCCAAAAGACGAAACCCGGGTTGTGACAGAACATATGGATTCCTACAAAGTTGTTACAATCAAAATTCGATATTGAAATTCCATCAAGTACCTTCAGTCGCTATCATAAATCATATCATTTCTCATCCGATCCAAATACTGTGTGTAGCGTTGGCAATTATTAATTATTTTTTACCCTATTCCTAGAACTCTTCCATTTCTGTTGTCTTATAATTAAAGAAATAAAAATGTTGTTGTTAAGACGTATATTGCATATATATAAATATATGTATGGATATGTTATTATAAATTGTGAATAACATTAAATGGAAAAGCTCTCGCTTGTAATGTTCTAAATCAGTCTTGAGTGAAAACATATTATTCGTAGTTATGCAGTTAATTTAATTTTCGTTAAAAATATATAAATAAAAAAAAATCACGAGAATGTCGTCTCATGTCTCACGCAACGGCAAAAAGATTAAAAGACAGATAAAGATAATAAATTATGACTGCTTGAAAAACTATTGCTAAGATGAAAGTGAGAGATTCTTTTTATTAGAAAAAAAAAAAAAAAATATGTTTAAATGTACGTGAAAAAATGTTGAATTTATTTATTGTAGTGACAACTGGTGTTCGAATAAAAATATAGTTTTGGTTAAGTAAAATTGGAAATAAAAAAATATATCAAAACCAATAATCATATGTATTCTGATGTAAAATTTATCAATCAATTATAAAAAGGTCGAAATACATACGTTCAATCTATGCTATTTCAATGATTGAAAACTCTACATTCTTAGATTTTAAAAGCAAATTGAATTAAATTGTTAATTGTATTTTAAAGGCCGTGGTTCTTTAACGTAATATGCTGAACAAAATAATCTAGTCTTCGTTAACTCCAGTGAAGTGATATATAAACTAACAAAAAGGAAAATGAGCGAAGTCGTTAAAATAAAATTTCTCTACGTTAATCTCTTTTGTCATTAAAGAAATCACAAATGAAACCCAACTACAAGCCAACCTTTATTAATATTTATATGGATAACAGTATATTTTGCTATAATTGATTGATACTCACGGGATTTTCTAAATTAAGGGTTTTGCTGAACCCCAGAGCTCCGTCGTGTAAAATTAGGGGCTTCAAATGTTAAAAGATATATTTACGTAGCACAAAAGATTTTTTTGCGTATCGCAATTCCTCATAGTTTCTAAATTGATTTATGGATTAGATTAGATTTGAAGACTTGCATATCTACAATATGACAAATTCTCTCCCACCATAAGTTCACAATATTGGGGCGTGGCAAAAGCGATTACTCAAATACAATTGCTGCTCTAACCCTGTGCTTCATCCAGAGTCTATTTCAAAAAAGGGTTGAATAATTCAGCAACAGTTCACGTAGAAAAACAACTGTTGTAATATTTCCAACAAGAAGGTATATGTTCCATATTAGGAGAGATTCTACAAAGAACAAGAGACTCAAAAGAAGAGCTGTATTCCAAAATTTTATTGATTGAATTGGCATTCACTTGGTAGAACTCCATCATAACACGGTGAAAAAAATAGCAATATATTTTAGTCCTACAAAATTTCTTATAAGATATGTTGATAGCTATTTCGTCTCACGCCATCGTCAGAACTATGCTTAAACGAACATTTGCTTATCTTTATATAGCTGTGTAGAAGAGGTTCATAATACATCTTCTTTCCTGTTTTAACAACCTAGCTTGTTTCTTGCTCGCAATAAAACTAAAAATTGTAAATTAAATGAAACTAAAGAGGCGGCTATATCAATAAGTTTACATATGGCATGGAAATGGTCTATTATGGAGACAAAACGGCCCCTCATAGCGGGCTAAGCAATGGTGATTGACATATATTAGTTTTTTCGTTAAGAATCCTTTGTGATAGTTGATATCTATTCATTTCCAACTGTTCTAAAGCCGTCATCTTACGACCTTTGTTACAAAGATGCAAACACTTGGGCGCTGAGTTTGAATTTATATTATGTGTTTCCTTTGTAACGTGATTAGCGAATTGTTCCTTAGCTCGAGTGGATATACTTTTACCTGTCTGTCTGATATAAACGGATCAAAATGAGCCACAGGACATTTTATAAATACCGCTTCTGTCAAGCTTATTATTTTTATCTTGAGTAACCAAAACGTTTATTTTTATAATATTCGCACTAATCATTGAATTTAAATTAAAATGAAAAATAAATAGAGATGTGAAAAAATATAGCTTTACACAAAATTTAGCACAAAATAAAAAAGATATTCCAATTTCTTTTAAGCGCGCTCAAGAATATATTTAATATTCATTCAGTTTCTGTATTTGAGGGTCTTTCTCATAGGCCCGTTTTCGGTTTAAATAGAAAAAAAAAATAACAAAACAATGTTGCGCTGGGCATGTCGTGATCCGTTACCTGCAGGAAAACAAAGTTAAAAGAAACAAAATTGTATGTAATAAGCAAAACGAGCAAAAAATAAATAAATTCTCGGCCCGGCGATAGCATCGAACCGGTCCGCGATATTTTTTACCTTCGTTTTCTCCCCTAAACGGTAATTTGATCGGTACCCACAGATTCTGAGAACGACACGTTTTAAGTATGAGCCCGGTTCGTCCGGGTATACCTGTGTATTATGTCATTATGTTGATGTATTTTATAATGACGTTTTTTGGAAAACTCCAATCAGAATATTATTTTTTAAAAAAGAAATATTGGCTTGGAAAAGATTTAAACTTATAATTATGATTTTTGAACATGTTAAGTATGCACTAATCTCCATTGCATCAACGTAACTGTATCTTTGTTTAATAACACACTCAGAGGCCAACTCTTGCCTACGATGTCTGTCAATTAAAATGATGCCAAATATAGTATATATGCAGGTAACATATCATTTGGTATCCATACGTAGGTCATATCCTTCAATTGAATATTTTAAATAATGTAACTTAAGAAAAGGATCTCTTTCCTATTTTCATACATGTACAGTTGGTGTGTGTATTAGAATGATACTGCATGTAAATATTGAGCTAATAAATACTATTAGGCATCACTATCACCTTGAATATAGATATTATTCATTTCCTTTATATTAGTTAAAATTTACTCTTCTAAAAATTACAATCATATTGGTAAAATATTCTGAATATCATAGTTAAAACCTGAATGGTTTACAAAGAACTTATTTTTTCCCTTGCTATTAATGTTTTAGTAAAGCTAACCGATAATTAATAGTAATTGATTTTTACTCCACAAATCGTCAGATTAATGAAAGCAAATAATTTTCTTACCAGAATATGATAATTTAAATACGACCACAATACCGTTTTATTAAGGATTCATACAGCCGTTTCACAAAAAGCTTAAAAATATATGATATTAAAGGCTAAAAATACTCTAACGAGTAAGCAAAAAGTAAATGAAAAGAGTATAATTAGATCCGTTGAAAAAAATAGACCCTGTCGAGGAAAAATTTTCATGACGTCAAATAGGCGTAACTTCTTTTCAAAAATAGTAATTGACGTAAGGCTGTGATGTCGCTCAGCTCAACTGTCATAAGTGATGCTTTAACACGTTAGGCGAAGAAACTATTAAAAAAATATTTTCATCTTTGTTATTTGAGATACATATGAACGCATAAAAATCGGGCCGATATTTTAAATATGCATTGGTCTATACATGGTTATTAATAATCTATTATTGAATTAATTCTGACGGCTAATGAGTCAATATTGAGACAGTCGATTATAATGTACATAAAATTAAAAATATAGACTGTCAAGATAATCTCATTTGTCTTGAAAATCTCCATAAATTAGTTTAACCCAAACACTGCTGAATTATTTTTAGAAATATTTGATATTAATTTATCCTATACCAGATTTAGCAGGAAAAGCATTAAGTGGAAGTAAAACGCTAAAATTTCTGTAATAGTTTCATTCATCGTACATTTTAAACAACCCTTAAATACTAAAGCTTATCACTGCTTTAAATTGCTGGGCCAATTTTATTTGCAGACCAATGATTTTGAGAAGAATGACATTGTTCATCACGATATTCTTTTGTTTGTTTACTCATGTTATATTATATAATGAGGCTTTGGTAATGGAACATGGATATATCAATTTCTTTGGACCTTAAAACTATTTTACTTACAACTATGGTGTTGTAGCCGTTGTAATAAAATCCTGGTTTTATTTTGGCTTATTTAAAAACCGTCACCATTGCAGCCGATTGATGTAAGTTAATATATTCATTTTTAGCCCTAAGAAATTTTTACAATTACATATATTATAAGCTGTTAATTGTAAAAGTAAGCCAAGAAATTTCAATAAACTAAATAAATTCAATTCATACTTGTATTTATACTTGACACTGTAAGATGCTCGAATAATACTGTGTACTCAAGGGGTCGGTAATAGATCATTATTCCTGTAAAAAGCTGTACTTTATTATGATAATGATGTACCATAAACGTGCATGCAAGATTGAACTGTTTACAAGAAAACCTTCGATGATTTTATCTTTTCCAAATTACATTTTGTAGCGGCGCAGCAACATTGTAAAATGCTAATTTGAAATTTCATGTTTTATTTATGGAGCTGAATTAGAGAGATTCTTATAAGTTGACAAGACAAAACAGTATTTGCATCTACGTATCTCATTTTATGCTAAAGTGTACTTATTTATACAACAAGACCTCTAAGCGAACTTTGATATTTCCATACACCCGAAGAACAACAATATAATTGACGTCTTTGATTTCACGATTGCATTACAAATACCAGGGTTTCAGAGTTGTCACTAAAATATCGTCATTGAAGGCAAAATGACGTCAGTAAACATATACTATATTTTTTTTAATAGATAAACGAAATATTTTAAGTGTCAGTAAAAGTAATTAAATCGATTGTATGTCATCAATGATATAGTTTAATAGATTTCTTTCTTTTTCCTTGTTTTTTTTTTCACATTTATTACATTTTCATAAACATGTATAATATTACTAGTGACGTGAGATGATGCTAGGTGTGCCATGACTGTATTCAAAATGATTTGGATCCATTGTGTGTCTAAAATTTTCGTTTATTTCTCGTTGAAGTGAAGTGGTAAAAAAATATTTAATTTAAGATTACATATATGTCGTTTATTTTTAATTATTTCTATTAATATAATTAACTATGCCCAGTTCTAAGAAAACTTTTTATTACAAACTCCAAGCCATTGCGAAATTATTTAAATGTTATTACAAGTTTATACCATTTTTATTCTGATTAATTTCAGTGAGCTTTAGGTAGAAATGAACATCATATAATACAATATTTTCATAGATATAAAAAATATCTGTTTCTTTTTGAATTTAAAAAATCCTCAATGAGTTAAAAGAAAGGACATCATCGTTGCATCAGTCGTTAAATCGGATCTTAATTTGAGCCGATGAGAATTTTTCACATTGACTTAATTAACAATCTTCTTCTTTCGAGATGCCTTTAAAGATATTTTTAATTGCTTAATCAACACAGCAAAACCAGATTTAACAAAAATTTTAAATACAGCTATAAAATAGACGTGGAAGTTTTAAATAAATAGATCTCATTGTGAATCTCAGCTGAAAAGATTTTATCAGTGCATATTGTCGATGAAGTCAACATTTTGAGACAAGCAATTAAAAGATGACATAATATAAACTTTATCCGACTGGTAGTTTAATGGCCAAATCTCTTGGGTGTAAATGATTATTTAAAAAAATACATGTATACATGTACTTTTCAATTGGCTTTCAGATTGATTTTCAGAGACATAAAAATTATTATATTTACTTTAATATACCAATCATATTTATAATTATACAAATATCTCACATTCTTCCATTTTCTTCTAACCTTTTCTAAAACGAGTATGTGAGCGGTTAAAAACATAACGGTTTTCATAAAACAAATATTCTTTAATTACTCTCGTAATAGGCTATTTCGTTTGCCTTACTCATAAAAACTATATGTTTATAAACTTGTAAATACGATGATATCTGAAAGATGGCAAAGGTCATTCGTAATATAGACAATATATCATGGTTAAAAAATAGCAATGTACTTTATAATTATATAATAAGAATAGAAAAAAAAATCTTTCAGAGAAAACATATTCAATGTAAAAAATAGTTAATCAATTGGGTATAGTACTATTTATTTACCTTTTAATCGGTACAAGAACACGATTGTCTTGAAAAATAAAACAATTTTCTATTCCTCCTCAAAGAAATTCGGTTTAAATATAATGAAATCATGTTAAATGTTTAGATATAATAATTCTTCGTAATATTTAAGTATTAATATGTTAATGCACAATTCTAAATGCCACATTGTAATAATTATTACAATACTGATTCAAAAATTCCCCGAAATTTCCCGAACAATTTTATATCATAAATAATGGGTTTCCTTTGGAGGCATTAAATTCAGAATGATATACGGAAATTCGAATGAATAGCGGAGCGGGACCAATTCCGGTTTTAAAATTTAAATATTGTTATGTTTATGTGAAAAAATAACGATACGGCTCTCAGTGCCGCTATTCATATGTTAATAAGCCAAAAGCGGGAATAAAATGAATCACGAAGTTAAAAACGTCAAATCAAAATAGCCATTTCGTATATTATGACAACATTGTTCGTAGAAATAATGAATTCATTTTATAGGGATACACCCACGATATTCAGATAACGAATTTTTCCTACATTAAATTGAGTGGTTTATGGAATATTAATTTTGTCATATAGCAATAGTTACGGATCAATAGTTTACATTTAACGCTACACAATAAACTTATTAAAGTTTATGTGATTGATTTATATAGAAAATTATGGATTATATTATTCAAAACTATGAATTTGTCTGCCTATCCTTCACATTTGCGTCGAATATATGTTCATTAAATCACCAAGAAGTGGCCTTTAGTATATTCGAAAGAGAAATCATTCGCCGTGTGAATATGATACAGCAAAGAGATGTTAATTTGGTTAACTGTTGAGTCCGCAAGGAGATTGCATCGCAATTTATTCGGTAAAGATTCGTATAAACTTATTGAACAAGAGCGGGTCGATTAAAGCAGTAATGCTCATCAATTCAAAGATTCACTGGCTGGTCGTTTGTGTTGATAGTTTGCCAATTGAATCATCCTGGAGTAAGTAAGTCCTTTCAATATATAGTGAGGAGAATAGTATTGTTGAATACAGCAACCATCCAAGATTTTTGCGACCTTAATATACACAATTATGTAAAGTCATTTCAAAACTGAAAGAATCCAATATTTCGTTAAAGATCCAGCATTGCAATTCAGATTGAAAGGTTTTTTATGCCAAATCCTCATCAATGTGTACAATATAGTCTCGACATTTATAAGTCTTGTATCCCTATCCTGAATCAAGTTGTAGATTTAGTGTCTTTAATTCATTTTAAATACCTAATAATAACTTTAAATTTTGTTATGACTCTTAGGTTGTTACTATTATTCTTTTCTAAGGTAATCAAAGTTTCACCCACCATCTGTTGTATGCTAGAGCTTTAAAACTCTTCTTGCCTCTACGCATTCCGTACTGTATGATCGTTATTTGTGTTTAAATTTTGAATTTGAACATTTAAGTCGAATAAGAAATCCCTTAAAAGCTAGTTAAATACACAATACTAGGAACACAGGATCTTAAGTACAACAGATTTCATGAAAGAGATTTTATGAAATAAATTCAGATTCGTTTTCGTTGAAATACTTTGAACTCGCTGAGTGCAAGCAATTTGTCAGATATATGATATGAGTTGTAATATCTTGAGTATTTTTTGGTAATGCTTGAAAATTCATGGAATTCAATAATTTATTCTGTCGTTAAATACTAAAAAAATAAATGATCATTTTTTATACTTCAGTTCGCTGTCGGCTGTAAACGACTCGACTATAAGTGATTCACTAAAAACATCACGTATTGATTTCACGAAGTCTCCGTTTTTGACAAACAAAGAAAAGAATTATTATACCAACATTGCATCACTAAAAAATACAGATCTTTATTTTATTATTTCGAATGTTAAATCGAATCGGCATATATTATGATGCTCTGTCATATTTGAATAAATTTACGAGTTTTCTAATGGTAGGGCAATAACCTGAACAGCTGTCGAAGCAATTTTAATCCTCGGTAATTTAACATATATATGGCATATAAATTAAATTTTTACGATTGTAATAACTGAATTGAATCGAGTTTTATAATTTAATGATACGAATGAAGCAATAATAACTTCCAATACAAATAAAGATGTGAAATTGTTAGCGATTTATACCTCATTTTATACAAATAGTTTTTTGGAAACCTCTAATGATTGAATGGTTTTTTAATAAAATAAAATATATCCAATTGTAGCAAATCAAATAAGTATATATAATAAAAAAATCTCGCCAGCTTTCAACAAACATATTCAAATTGATAACTAACTCCTTTTATCAAACAGTCAATATTTTTCACAATTATTAACAAAAATATTCTCATATTTAACTAGTTATCAGAAGCTTTGGTTTGGCACTAATGTTATTACTATTCGATAGGATGGACTCTCCCGTATGTGATTGTAAATATGGAATAAATATAAATATTTGACTTATAAAAAAAGTATTAATAACAAAATATTTATATAAATATATAAAAATCCTTCAATCCCCGAACACGTATTTACAAAATCGTAAAACGTAGTGTTACTTAAATTGATTGGAAGAACGAAGCTAATGTGATTTTTGTGTTTTTGTTCGGCGGCGTTATTAACCATTCCCAGACGGGTATTGTTATCTTTTATTGACCCATTAGAGCTTTATAAATAGCGCTTTCAATAGGGGGCATATTGTATTGTGCCTAACTTTAGTACACCTTTCGCACACCTGTCGTTAAGCTCGATACAATCTACAACATGGACGAGCAATCTTCGACCCGCGGGATGTTAATTAAAAACGATATGCAATTTCAAACAACAAAATAATAATAAAAATATATATTTTAAATCATCTTAATATGTACTTATTAAGTATACTCTCATATAAATTTTTTAGGACAAATGAAGTAAATCTTATAAATATTTAGGTCAACTGTATGTATTTTTTCATTATTTGCAGATTTTTTTCGCTATTATCTTCCATATCAAAATTAATAAAAAAAATAATTGTAATTATTCGCATTATATATATTTAAATTAAACCAAAAGTGATGCTATATTTCCATCAAAGATCTATAACAATAATACATAAAAAAAAAGAAACTGTAAATAAAAAAGATTTATCTTTTAAATTAATTTGATTCGTTATTCACTGTAGCTTGTTAGCTTAAATTCTGAAAAAGGTGGCATATAACTGTCTAATGCATTGTAAAATTTTATTCTATATATTGGCATTTTATTTGTAAGGTCATCGATTAAACGGAACAGTTTTAATAGCACTATATATGAAGTAAAATCCTATTTTTTCCATACAAAGGTAGCTGAAAAAAACCTTACCATTTTTATAGTTTTATGCCAGTTACTCGATGTATATAAAATATTATGTTATTATAAGTCCTGAAAAGTGTTGAGGTGTATATATTATTATTATTCTTGTATTTGTTAATCGATTTTTAATGTTTTATTCCAATGTGGTTTTTGTTTACCATTAATTATTATTAAAACAATTATTTCACATGCGTTTCAAGCTTTCGAACATCTACAATCACTTCAAATCAAATAATTCTGTTAAAACACTCACTGAAATATTTTACAATGTGAATGTGTCTACTATCATTTAAAATAAATTAAGACTTTTTTGGTAAATATCATAGTCAATACAAATGAAATATATTATAAAGCGTGATTTAGTAGATTACCTATGTATTGTGACGAATGACTTTTTTCTATTTTCTCAGTCATTTTAGATAACACATTTTAAATAACACATTTTGATATCAAATTTGAATTGTTGAAATTTCGTACAAATACATTTACGACTCGGGTTTCGTCTATCGGCATCTTCAGGCGTTCTATCACACGGATACAACAAAACAAACAACTGTACAAAATTTCAACATTTCAAATTTGAAATTGAAATTCCGACAAACAACTTCATTCGATATCATAAACCTTTTGATGTGTCTTAACTTTTTAATCATTGAGTTTTCTGGCTCTAAATTTCAATTATGTAATAACTTTTCTTATTACTTATTACTTTGTTTCACCACTTGAATGAGTTATTGTCACATTTAGCTACACATCAATTGGAATAAAATAAATAAATTGAAGATTGAAATACATAAATTTGGTTTTATTTTCTAAAAGACTTTTAGCTCGTCATATAGAGAGCAAAATTTTGAAGAAAACTGTTTTCATAATACCATAACTCCAAAATGTCGCAAGTACCATTTTGCCGAGACAACTAAATTTGGTCGTATGAATGCATGCAAGCACTCAAAATAGATAATAGCCTACGCACGTACTTATACACCCTCTCCCCTTGGCTAAATAAACTTCACGATTTTTACGCCTTATAAAAACATTCCTAAAAAATCCTTCAAATAAAACAACTTCGACCCTTTCATATTATAAAAAAGAAATACAAAATAAGCTGCGTCCAATTCAACATATAACTCTGACAGATATCCCTGAATAAATAGCATAATAAAAGACACGACATATGAAATTTTACCGGTCGATTCGTGATTGCGAGGCATTATATTAATTTTGTAAAGCGGGTTTAAAAATGGCTTGTATTTACAATAATGTGAATGTTTTGTACGGCGTACGAGTAAATGCGTGCGGGCCTTTGTATTATTTGTGAATGTCTACTCATTAGATGAAATGATGCAGAGGTTTTCGATGTAAAAAATAACAATACATTTATTTCATACATTTTCTATACCATTTAAATGACAGACGTATTTATACGTTTAAAAGTGAAATGATGATTAAAAATATCATCGTTATTCGTCACTCCTGATATGGGAGAAAGGATTAATTAATTTGAGACATTTCAATATTCAAAAGACTTGGTTTTAACACAGCTTTCCGAGATACGGCTTTTTACATTCACATTTCACAAGTAAAATAGTTTTTCAGTCTATTTTCCTGAATTAAACATTGTTCGACAAGTATTTAAAAAATATGATTGTTCTATATATAACATAAGAAAGCGATGTTTGTCTCTGCTTCTAGTCTAACAAGCAATTTGTCGTGACAATTTACAAATATACATTTACATTATAAACGGTCATTCAAAGAATAAACTATCTAATAAAATAGAATTAATCTCGAAGTCATCGCGACTTCACGCTTTGAAAACCGCTGCATTTAAGATAAATACACCCAGTCCTTTTTTACGCGATACATTGGTTCCAGAAAAAGGCGCGTATAAAAAATCGCGTAAAAAAATCGCAACTTTCATACAATTTGATAAATTGGTTCCAAAAATTTAAATATCGCTTAGAAAAGTACCAGAAACGTATGAAAAACCAAAATTTACTCTTTGAAATTCGTGCAAAAAATGTCTTTATTGCTAATAAAAATATAATGAGACTATATAAATATTTTTTTTTTCACTTATATGAATTATTCGCTGCTGTCACTCTCGATTGCGAAATGTAATCGTTTGCAATTTTTTGAACGAAATACTTTACAAAATTAAGTTTTAGAAATAAACATATTTTTTTATTTAAAAAAATAAGGAAACGTACATGGCTAGCATCATATACGAATTTCTTCTTTAAAACAAATTTGGGGAAAAAATCGCGTAAAAACGAATGAAAGGCGTAAAAAAATGTAACGGTGCCGTCCAAAAAAAAATCGCGTATAATCGAATCCGCGTAAAAAAAGGACCGGATGTAGTACCAATCATTCAGAGTGAACAATATTTTTCATTCTTTGGTGATTTAACGGAAAAAATATGAGGTATATATATTTGTATGAAAGAATTACTCATTGCTTTTCTCATAGTTATAATTACAATCACATTGGAATTTTAAAAACTGATTTTACGTAATGCAAAATCAAAAATTTGGTAAAAAGGGAAGCTTTCTCCAAAATTTCAATAAATTTTTTCCTTTAAGATATTATTGAATATTAATAAAGTTTATGGCTTAAATTGTCGAATTTTCAATTTATTGCAGTTGTACTGTCATTTTAAAATTTAATCTTTCGAAAATTAAGTGACAAATATTATTAGACCACAATAAATATTACTTGACAATTGATTTTTGGATGTTTCTTTAAGTATCTCAAGAAATCAATGACATTGATATTGTGAAGGTTTCCCTCTGGTTTCCTAGATATATTGCAATAAAAATTTATTGTTGAATAAAATTAAGTTACCATCACAGCCCTACCGTTTTTGAAACAGAAAGTTGAATGAATAACAACATTAGAAATACATAATTCAAACAAGGTATGCAAATATGGTATTTTTTGTCAGAGCGGATACCAATGAATGATTTTATACCTCATTCAATTCAAACACAAAGATCTTTATTTACAATCATAACGCTACGAGTTTTATGTATAACTGTTTCAAATAATACTGATCTAAGCAACCAAAGAGAGAATGGACAAAAATCTTATTTAGACGTTTATTACACTCAATCACTCTATATCGTTATTTACATTCAAATAAATGGCACATATGTAATCAAAATTGTAATAATTTCATTTTATTTTTGAAAAATTTATTCTAAAACTCCCTTAAGATTGTTTCCGGCACATTGCATTTGGGTTTCAATAAAATTCAATAAAAAATGAAGAGTATAACGAATTAGAATATTTAACTGTTTTGTCTATTTTAACAAGGCTGTAGAAATATCACAAATATATTTATCGTATCTAATTATTGTCTGACAGTTAAGCAATATCAAGCAAATATTTTTGTATCAAAATATATATATAAAATACATATATATCATAGTTAATTACTAACAAAATTTCCTTGAATCCATAGAATCGTAATAAAGTAATGCACCTCTTCTTCGTGATGAGTAAGACGAGTGTGCTAAGATAAATAAACGTAGGCCAATTTCTACTGACGATGTTTATAAGAGAAAATAATAACACTGAAATGTTCGAATACAAATTTCTTTTTTATTTACATCTATTTGAATTCTTAGGGAAATATTTAAATATTTAAACAATATATAATACATGCACGATGTATTGGCATCTCAACATTAAAGTCAATTTAGCACGAGTAGTACGACGCTTGATTAAAGATATTTTTTTCGATTTTCAATTGATTTCTTTGGATAAAAAAATGATTCGCTCTTTTCTTAAAAAAGCCAGCGAATATTTTACAAATTTGATCATCGCCATATTTGATTGCTAAAAATATAATAATTTTTCGCCGAATCGAATGCAATATCCGTACGTTACGCGAAAATATGATTCTCGCTTTGAAAATTTAAATTTATTCTGCGACGAATAAAAACGAAAATTGATATTTAATCCAGCTTACGATAGCAGAGGGTATACTCATCCCGGGAACCGACCGTCCCACCCTTCTCCCGTCCTATTTGCTGATTCACCACAGTCCTCTGTCGCAGTTATAATCGTCAACAAGAGATCAGATTTTCATAGAAATCAGTTAATTGATCAAATTGAAGTGAATTGAACACGAGTAATGTGGTTACATACCCGGTAGGTCAAACGAAACCGCCTAAATTAATAGTGAGTGTAATAATATAAATTAATCTAAGTCAAAGTTTATGTTTCAATTGTGATAAATGCAACATACGGCTGTCGAGTAATAAGCATACAGAGCACACAATAAGTTGAACTAATTCCACATTGATTATCACAACTGACGTAATATTATGTTTTTTAACAAAAGCAAGTTGTTTTGCCTTTCATTTATATATTGTACTACAAAATCAACACTTTTAATGAAGACTGAGTCTCACTTTCTTCTTTCTATTATACTATTTTATTTTATCGAATAAAAAAATTCGTGAAAAATATTTGTTTATTAAAGTTTTTAGCCTGTTTGATATTATTTTTACATATGAATATTTTTGAAGATTAAAGATCTAAAAATTAGATAAAAGGATGTTAAAAGCCGAGCATTGTTAGGGTGAAAAACAATACTCCAATGGAAAATCAGCCGAGTTCGTGTTTTTTTAGCAGTAATGACTATAATTTTAGCTACTGTTCACAAATTCTTTCAACATGAATTGTCTGTCATAACTTACAAAGGTTGTACAACTTTTATTGTAAGCTGATAAAAATTTCCAATTACCAAAAATATAATGACTATACAACAATCCAAAATATATTTACCATTACATTTTTACTAACAATTAAAGTTGGTACGTAGTAAATGCTTTATTTTTTTAAAGTTTGCTGAAATATTTTTAATGTTCAATTCAGTCGTAGGTGTTTTAGATTCCGAAAAAAAACAAAAAATCTACCCAAAATTTTATATTCAAATCATAAGTATTGATGCTTATGACAGTTGACTCGTTTAGTCTCCGTTAAGTGAATTCAGTAATATTCTCCTTGAATTTATTTACCCTGAGTATGCGATAGTAATATATGATAAGTAGGGGTTCGAGGCATGCATCAATCAGGAGATTAGATTGCTTGGTCTAGCACTTCACTATTGTATAAACACTACTCATTTCAAACCATTGTAGGTATCCAATTATGACTTTTTTCGTTAAATATTTATTTCATAAACACTTTCCTGACGCATTCCCAAATTCTTTTTAAACATTCCAATGTCTGTTCATTCAACAAAACGTTTTGTCAATAAATTCGTGACTTGAATAAATTATCTAACAATTTCAAACTTTTTAAGCTGTATGTATTATATTAAAAAATATTAACCAACTAATAAAATTCGGTACTAACTATACACTATTGTCAATGATTATAATGGCGACGCTAGATAGTCATAATACCTCAAATGTCATATACATGTAGTACTGTCTTAGAACCATTAATCCTCCGAATATATAGACTACTGACGAAACATCTCAATATTGAAGATAATAAGATAAAATAAAGATGGATCTAGAATGATAGGATAATTTTATTTACTTATAATTATACGTTACAAAAAATTACAAATTGCAAATTCATTGCTTTTGCAACGTGAAAACATTTGAACATATAGTGTAGGAAATTTAAAAAAAATACACAGCAAAACAATCAATAAGGTTGCAAGAAAGTCAACCAAATAAGCTCATGAAACATCTATTTTAACTGAAAAATAGTATTCGCCTGAACTCACTTTCGTCCACATGGAATATGTTGACATCCGAAGCAATATTGTTGAACATTGTTAATGTTCTTACAATTGGCATCCCCATTGGCAGACTGGTTCTACACTTTGGAAGAACGAACAAATTTTGTCCTCGATTTGTTAAGAAAATATCCGGAACATACAAATTGATTTTATTATGGATGGCAGAATTCTCATTTTAGCCTTGAATTAGTCGAAAGAAATAGTTAATAGTGATCAAAGCATTCTTTTTGTATCGTCTCTTGGTGTCGGATGGCCAGGAGGAGAAAATTAACATTATATTCTCCATTTGCTCGGATACTATTGAAAAAATCGATTAAAAATCAGTTTGTTCATATAGAAACATAACAATATTATTATAGTAATTATTTGTTTAAATGTATTCTGATAATTGATAGAAATAATATGGTACTGAAAATTTATTGAAGATTATTGAAATGAATATTGATACCAAAATTCGTGTATAGTATAATATTTGTATTCAATCAATATATGGCGTTTAACACATTTACTAAAATTAAAGCCGTGAAAATATTACTTCTGCGAGTGTTCTGACAAATATAAATAGTGAATTGAGTTTTTTTCACAATGAATCATATACATTTACGACATTGAATTGTACGTGTTTTTAAATATTTTTTTTCTAGCATTATTTGTATGTTGAGTTTTCAAAAGGAAACTTAAACAATATTTTCACATATACAAATAAATAAGGCTTCACCTGTTATCCTTTATATGAAAAGTATTTTTCATATGTTCGATTTGAAAGGAATATTGTTATATTGTATAGTGTCTTCATATTTCATATGAGCATTAAATATACTTTATACAATGCTTTGAGTATCGCAACCAAAAGAATTTCAAATTAACTGTTTGTCTAAGTATGCACACGATTTGTAAACACGTTAGTTGATTTCAATGCTTTTAACAGAGAATTTTTTATCGATGCGTTAATCTTGTGTTATTAATGGATTGATTTTTTGTTTACATAATGATAAAACCAGCTGTCCAACGAAATTAAAATAAACGAGTGAGCACTATTGACTTTGATCACCTCATTAAAATTATACTCTCACTAATTCTCAATTCCATTAGTAAAATCTTTATTAAGGGATAATTTACTGCTTCACTATGTTCATCATTCTAGGAAACTCAGTATCATCATCAATATGAAGTATCACTATAGTAACACATACTCTTTATTTAGACAAATCGAATAAATTTAGGAGTCTTGTATATACAAATAAACTATTTCGGTTAATTTAGATACTTATTCTTTGACAAAGGTATTACTAATTATGTATAATAATTAATGCTACCAAAATTTTAAATTAAAAATTCATAAACATAGTAAAATCATAGCCTTAGGAGACTATATTCGAATTCTCCATTCTTAAATCTTCTCTGTGCTGACTTTTTGTAAGGTAAAAACTATGATAAACAAAAACAAATTCAACTGATATATATCTATGAGAATTCTAGACGGGTTTTATCAATGGACCTATTACTTTTGTCGATATAAAGTATTATTTATTGCTAAAATATGAAATATTTTTTTACACTTTAGTAGAATGTTTATAGATTTTCTTCTGTCTATTATATTGATATAGTATAATAATAATTTTCTATGGCTTGTCTTTTTTTTTTTAAATAATGCTTCAGCCACGTTTTTGAGAATTGTTTTTATTTAATGATAAATCATTTGGTTTAATGTCGAATGTTATTAGATTTAAATAGGTCTTAGAAAAATTTGAATCCTTCTCTTCCTCTCTGGAACATTGGATGTCTATAGAATTTGAATGATTCAAATTTTATATTGGAATTCTATCAAGTACTCTCAGTCGATTTCGTTAATTGTAAAGTAGTCGTTAAAACAAAAACGATTTATATATTTATAAAGTAACTTGGTTAATTGCTTAAAATTCCAAACCAAAATGTATTCCAAATCTAAGGAAAATTAACGAAGATATGCTTTTTTTTAAGAAAACAGTAAAAAAAATGTTATAATAAATATACAAGATTATTTTCTATGTTGTTGAATTAATACTTCATTCAAGTTATCTCAAATATTTTTTCATAAAATTAACAACTCTCACGGTAAATTATTTTACAATCTCCCAAGAAGCCTCGGGAAGCAATTAAAATACTACACAATATCAATCAAAATTCGTTGCAATTATAAAACTGTTAATAAACAATATTTAATTCAAATCTACGCCTCTCATTCAAAACG
This sequence comes from Himalopsyche japonica, assembly GCA_028555115.1. Lineage (NCBI taxonomy): Eukaryota > Metazoa > Arthropoda > Insecta > Trichoptera > Rhyacophilidae > Himalopsyche > Himalopsyche japonica. The sequence goes on along the minus strand of JAHFWJ010000428.1, from coordinate 360,218 downwards.
CACGCAAAAAAAATGCGCCCCTGGCATTAAGGGAAAATCAAGTTCAACACATATATCTAGTGAGTAATCGGCATAGGTAATTACCAAACACCGATGCGATTCTCGTGTTGGCGAGAGCACGAGATGGAGTTGAGGAGCTAAAGTAGATACGCTTAGGTATTTTTATAGGAAACACTGTTAGAAGAATGCATAATGTGATTATTTTTTTAGGAATGGCATGCGTCCTACATACTAATGAGATTGTTGGAAAGGATGTGATTATCTATGATGGACGATAGCACTGCAGCAGAGATGGGGCGAATTCTTTTAAGTACTATATCTTATAAACGACCAACAAAAGAGCAAATTGGTTTACTAGTTTCGACTATTTTCAACGAATCGACCATGATTTCTTAAGCTCGTGATTTTTATAATAAGATTTATCCTTTGTTAAGATTATGCTTGATATTTTGAAAAAAAAAATACGTTTACTTCATTAAATCTAATTTGTTAGCATTCCAAATACTTGTAGCCAAATGCTAGGCCAACATCTATATGGATTTTTTTTTATAAATGCATCGATTTGTTGAAAGTATTTTTGATTCCTGTGTTAGGCTAATACTTATACCCATTTCTTAGAACAAATAGTTGCTGCAGCGATAAATAATAAGTTTTATTAAACCTATCTAAAAGTAACTTTTTAACAGTAAGATGATTCGATTTAAGTTGAATGAATTGATATAATTAATGATATCGAACTATTGAAACATTGTACCATTCCACATGTTTTTTGTCTTACGACCCGGGTTTCGTCTTTTGGAATCTTCAGGCATTCTGTCACACGGATGCTACATAACTGTTCGTAAGTTCTGTTTAAAGTAAGTTTCAAAATTTTAAATTTAATTAAACTTTATATGAGAATAAATTTATCTGCTCCTTATATCGATAACATGCACTTATGGGTCTTACTTCATCATATAAAAAAGTTTCAAAAAAACTGGACTGAAATTTTTCTTTGTAAGTTGTTTATTATTCAAATTTCTATTTTCGGAAGTACCAAGAATACGTGTAAAAGAAAGGGCATGACAAACTAATCGCTTTCTTTGAGCTTAGTTTTTAAATTCAGATGAATAGAAAGGGACAGCAAAGACATTCGTATCTTCGTACACGTAACCATAAACCAGTTGTATCATAGAATCTTTGGCAGTTGTGAACGCATCAATAACCAAAGGCAATATTTTTAATCCGGCCTGCCATAAACTATTCGACTCGATGATCAAACATCATAATAACGGTACGTATATTTCGATAAATAATATATTCCATATGCACATCTCTACATGAATTAAAATTGAAAGCAGGCGTTTCTGGGACTCGAATCTGGGCAGGTAGGCTGCACGACTGGATAATAATCTACTCAGTTTAGAATTCGTGAGAATTGTTATTAAAAATAATTTTTCTCTAAATTTTATAAAGGCCTTCGTTTTTGTTGAGAAAAAACCTTTTTACTTATTCAGGAATTCCATGCAACGTGTGGTACCTGAAACCATTCGAAATCTACTAGTTGTAGAAACCTGTTGTTTTAACATATTATACTTTCATTATTATTTAAAATAATATATGGAGGGTCTGATAAATATTACCGTTCGAATAAGCACGACATACTTTTTTCAAATTCTTTACGACAATAATTATAAAAATAAACAATAAAGCAATCGAAAGTCTAACCCTTTCATCAGTATTTGTTTTATTTATTACTTTTGTAAGCTACAAATTATAGCTCAACTCTCAACTGTGAATATTTTATGCTCGTTTTTTTTTTATTTATGTAAATTTAAATTCAAGGTATAGGTTTCTGTAATGATTTCAATTTAACAAATAATCGAAAAAATACGTAAACAATTGAATTTATTTCTATTATTATCGGTTGAATATAGTAAAAAATAGTGCTTTTAGGTTGGTGTACCATATATTATTTGTTAATAAATTGCTGTAAGTTATATAAACAACCATGTATAAGTACTTCCTTTTGGGAGCTTAATTAAAACTGTTAAAAAGAAATAAGGTTTGTAAAAAAACTCGCAAAAAATATTGAATTAACACAACATTTTTATTTGAACCCACACATCTCTGACCATCTCGTGCCATAACTAAGCCTAACTAATCGAATATTCATTGGAAATCGCTTTTGCGAACATGCGGACCTTCAAAGCCTGTCCCCCGATAACCCCCTGCACACCTCACCCTCCCCGGTGAATTAATTAAACATTTAGTTCGTGTCTCGCCCGCCAGATTGGCTCGGCGCTTCGAGCTTTTTAAGCTTTCATATTCTAATTTTGCTTCCATATCCGATTTCAAATTGCACGGTTGGTTGTATTGAAATGGGAAATGGGGCCATATTCAAAGAGCTTAATTTAGGTTTATATGCACACTCATTATATTTCAGAAATACACCCAATTTAGTTTTTACTGTGAGAAAATTTTAAGACGCAAATGTGCTGCATGAAGAACAATGTAAAGATTTTTAATTTTAACTAATGCCAATGAAAATATTGGAATGTGTGAGTAATATTTATGTGACTTCGATAATACGAAGATTTATGAAATATTTATGTTTATAATACAGATATTATAGTGCTGTGGTTAGCAAAACACTATATAGCAATAATATTTGCATAGATGAAATAAAAAAATAGAACTTTGCTATGAAACGTTTATTCATTGTTGTTTTTGAATAAATCTTATTTTCGATAAGATTCATTTTATCACGTTTCACTATTTTTTTTATGTATAAATCAGTAATTTTTAAATGTTTAATTAATAAAATTCCATTAAATTTGAGTGTGTATGTATATTGCTCAATTCAGACGATACAAATTTCAAAAACCATCAGTTTAAAAAACTTTTAAAAATAAAAGATAATACATTAATCAAGCGAGCTATATAGTATATTTTTTCAGTACACAACTCTCTATATACTTACTTCAATAAAATCCTCCATAACTTTCAATTTAAGTCTTTATGCATGCTCACGCCTCTCTCTCTCGGAGGGTGTATTTGGCAGTTGAAAAAAAATGTATTCGACGCCTGTGTGTAAAAACACCGCGATTACAAAGAACGCACTCCTCTTTTTATGAAATTTTAAACTTTCATCTTTGAAAGCTTGCTAAACTGCAAAATTCGTGCAGGAGTGTTCAAAGTGGTCTATTATTTTCAGGAGTTAAAAAATATTAAATACGTTTACCATATTGGGTGGGAAGAATAGTTATTATGATAATACGAAACCAAATTACGATAAATTTATAACCATTCACAGACACGGTAACACTTTCAAATGTAACTGCGTTTTTCATGATTCCCTGAAATTATTCGCTTTTATAGTAAAAAATGAATTTACGGATAATCATACAAACTGCAGAAAAATAAAATAAATACCACACAATAAAAAAGTTCTGTATAATAAAGGAGGCATAATATGTTATCAAATATTTTTCCAAATTAATATGTGAGATAAATTATGATATCGACTGAAGATGGAATTTCAAGGTCAAATTTTTATGTTAAAACTTTGTAGAATTCCACATATTTTGTCACTAACGACCTGGGTTTCACCTTTCGTCATTTTCAGCCATTCTATCACACGGATGCAACAGAGATAATATCAGTTCTGTTGCATCTGTGTGATGATACCGAAAAGCGAAACCCGGATCATAAGTGACGAAACATATGAAATCGTCCAAAGTTTTAACAATTCAAATTTTGCATGTGAGATTTTTATTTTATTTTATTTTAAAATGTTTTCGAGGAGTGTCACCGGTCTTTATCATTCTAAAAAAACGTGGATTTGCACCCTAATTATATTGGGTTGATGCAAAAGTTATGACCGTTTTTTACATATAAAATTAAACATTTTTTTTTATTTATATTATTTATTTAATCAATTATATAATTTCCATCCGTTCTTATAACTTTCTCCCATCTTTCTATCAACTTATTAATACCACTAGTGTAAAATTCCGTGGATTTTGATGCGAAAAATGTATTAAGGGATGTTTTTACCTGTTCTATTGTATCAAATTTTTTATTATTTAAAAAATTTTGCAACGATCGGAATAAATGAAAATCGGAAGGAGCAAGATCTGGAGAATACGGTGGATGCTTGATAACATCCCAATTCAACTCATTTAGCTTGTGTTGGGTCATCATAGCCACATGTGGTCGCGTGTTGTCATGATGAAACACTACACCTTTTCTGTTTACCAATTCCGGTCTATCCTTTTGAAGGGCGATGTTTAATTTGGATAATTGCTGACAATATCGTTCTGCTGTAATCGTCTGATTGCGTTCCAAGAGTTCAAAATACACAATACCCTTGCAATCCCACCAAACACAAAGCATAACTTTTTTTTGATGGATTTCGGCCTTCAAAGTTGTTAATGGGGCTTGTCCAGGTATAGCCCAATGTCTTTTTCTTGACACGTTGTTGTAAACGACCCATTTCTCATCTCCCGTTACCAAACGATGCAAAAAAGGTTCATGTTTTTGTCTCGCACTCAAAGCAACGCACGTTGAAACACGATCCAATAAATTGGCAGCCGACAATTGATGAGGTATCCAAACGTCGTACCGCGAAACCATCCCCATACGCTTCAAATGTCTTAATACGGTTGTTTGGTTGACTTCCATCATCGACGCGATCTCCCTGGTGGTTAGACGTGGATTGGTGTCAATTATAACTTTTAACTTGTCGTCATCAGACTTCAATGGCCGCCCGGTACGTGGTTTATCAATTAGTGAAAAATCCCCAGATCGGAATTTTGTAAACCATCTTCGTACTTGTCGAACTTTGATGACATCTTCTCCATACACTTCGCAAATGTTTTTGGTTGCCACACTCGCGGTATTGTCTTTACGAAATTCATAAAGTAAACAATGACGTAAATGCACTTTGTCGATCGACATTTTGAAAAAATACAAGGGCTCTTCACTGTACTCTGGCCAGGCCAAAACTGAATAGAAAGTAGAAGGAAAGGCTCCTTTATACAACGGAATCATTTAAAAGAAGATACTATTCATCATTTCTGAAGAATTTTTTTTTTTACCTAGGATCATAAAAAACGGTCATAATTTTTGCATCAACCCAATAGTAAGAACTTTTTTTAAATGTTAGCCTTTTCAGCCTATACTTGTTAATTTTACCAATAAAAAAGATTAAAAAAATAAATACGAAATATCTATTACACAATATGTATTCATGTTTCATTGCAACACTATATATGTCTACAAATTTCATCCGACTAATTTTCTATCAATTTCCTTCAGTAAAAATAGTATACTTTACATTAAATCTTATTTGGAATTGTTATATCAATTATTATGCGTTATAAATTCCACCAACAATCGATTATCATACCTGCTAGAAATTTGTATAATATTCTTTAAGCTAATAATATTTTATAAACTGCTATCTTGTTTTTATCCACCGGGTGACGAGGGTGATTTTTTCTCCCAGAATCAAATTAACGCGTGCAAATGAACGATTGTCGAGAGAATCGAGTCAAGGACTAGCGTCCGCCGGATATGACGCCAGCCTGCGCTGCGGTCTCAATCAATGGAAAGCTATTCATAGGAAGCTTTTGGGAGCTTTAATTTGGTCCCTGTATATTGTTTATATAATCAATATACATTTTACGCATCAATAGCTGCTCGGCCAGTAAATTTCTCAGTATATTTATCCAATATTATTTCGTTGAATACAAAATCAAGTACATAAATGATGTAAAATTTTCAATACATCTAGTACAAGTTTGAAATGCGTATAAAAAATTGCATTGAAATTTATTTAATAGAGTCAATGCTATCGATTTTCATTTCCCTCACAAAATATTTTATTATAAAATCTTTTTTCCTTTCTTCTTTGATATAGTTTACTTTTGCTACAACAACAAATGGCTAGGATACGTTGCATACAAAAATTTCTCTCTTGTACTAACCTTCATTCTCCCAAGACACTCAAACGCCTGATAACAAAAAAATATGAAATTGTTTATTTTCTAATAATAAATAGCACAAACATTAAATATTTTTTTTTGCAGTTAAGTATCAGAATAGATTTTTTTAATAGGCTAGATTTGGTGACAGAGCAGATTTGATCGATTGTGTGTGCCTAAGCTTATTTTCTTTTTCTATTCATGCTACATGAATGTCTTGTCATAAGAAACAAAAATGAAGCAATGGTATCAACCTGTTTCCTAACTCTTGTAAAAGATATTTGATACAAAAAATTACAAAAAATAATTGAAAATTGTTAGTGTTAAAAAAAACTAGTCTAGATTATCAAGTCAAGATATATTTCATTGCAATAATTGGCGTATGTACGAAATTTTTAACACTTAAGTATCAATTATCAACAAGCTGCAATATGCCGTCTTAACATTTAAGACGTTAGCAATTAGAGGGTTAATACATACATACATTGTGACTGTTTGTAAGGTATATGTAATCTCTAAGACTAACGAATGTTAAAGCATCATTATTTGCTTTACAACATATGTTATTAGTTTTGATAGTTCACCTTTAAGGCGAAGATGGGTAGGCGTCAAAACTTATGCATCTCTAACTTTGATGAAGTCTGTTTTCATATAAGACCGCCCGTCGAGTTTAAGTTTAACATATCAGGTTAAAGATCAATTCACGAGTGTTTACGTAACGGAAGAATTAATGTAATATACTCTCAATGAAAACAAAATATTTTGGGTTGCATCTGTGTGTTTCTGAGGTTTTTTTTTATACTAACATCTATGTAAAGATTTATATTGCCAAATACATACGTATTCACAATAAAAAAATCACTTTCAAAAAGTGACGATTTATTCATTAACCGTTTTTGAAATGAGAAAGTAATACATTTAAAACCTTAAAGAGGTTATTTTATTAAATGCTAATAAAATATGATACAAAAACGACTAAAATACCTCGAAATCAATAGATATTTCAAATGCCTTTTTACGTCTACAGCGATGTTAATGCATTTCTCGACATGCTGCTTCTACATGCTATAATTTATTACCAGAACCTTTTAAAGGTTGTTGAGCTTAATTGATATAACATAATCTTAACTTATTATTACTTGAAATAAAATAACATATTTACCGATTCTAGAAATAAAAACATATTGTATATAATTGCTGTAATTTTCTTAGCACTCTAAAAATCTAATTTCTGATATAAAAGACAATTTAACTAAAATAACAGCTCAATTTCTGATAGTTTATTCATATTTTCGTATACAATAACACCCACGCTTTGCTTTTAGTCTGTCAGATATTATGTGTTTTATAAATGTTACCATTGTGATATAATTCATTGATTTCCATTCATTTTTATTTCATGTATTATATATTTCACGATCAATTTTATACAATAATTTTGTATTATTAGTAATTGCGATAGCAAGGTATAATATATTTGAAATATTCCAAATTTTATAATTGGAAAGTGGATAAAAAAAACAACTACATTCATTAAATAAATGATTGTCTTTGCGATGTCAAAAGTTCGTATTTAATCTATGTATATGTTAGTACTTAATATGCTTTTTTCAAGTATTTACGTCGAGAAAACATCAATGTAGAAAAACATGTAATTTAAAAATAATTTATCTCTAAGTGAAATATTCAAATGAAAATTGTATATTCAATTTCATCTATTGCTTATTATTATTTCAATACTCTAATATAAATTGTATCATGGTTTGCATTTAATTTAATTTTAAAATGATAATCAATATTCACGACTGAACGTTTTTTAAGGCAATGGTGTTGATAGTGTTATATTCCTATATAAGACATTTTTCTTTATAAGCGGCAGTGCTTATCTGTAATATATATTATTAATTCATTCAATACATCCATATTGCAAAAATAACGATTATTTAATGTTTATGACGTAAAAGCGATTAATAAATTGTACTATGAGACTAGGGCATTTAAGGGGGAACGCTGATATAATAAAAAACCTACTAATAATATACTTTACATGTTTTTTTACGCTATGATTAATAATTTTAACATGATTAGAATAGAAGCACAGAGGAATCAAAGACCGTTTGATTTTAATTGATTATTTGTAGATATTCTTTTTTCATTATTTAAAGTTATTCATTTTGAATTTACAGTATCGCCATTCTGCCAAATAGTTTGCCAACGACTGCTGAATATAATTTTCTTTTGCCCTTAAAATAATAATCCACTGGTAGTACAGCCTTCTCTTCTACTTTGTATTCATCTTAAAGAATCTACATCCAGATAATATTTATATAACATGAATATATACCAAACTCATACGTTTGCTTCTGGGTCTAGTTTTTGAAATCATGCAAATCTTATTTGTGATAGTAATCTCTCTGGTACGTCGACGTTAATATAGATATCTATCTATTCAGAATATATCTAGATTCTGGATAAAGTTAGATAACAAGAAACAAAGCGACCCGCTTAAGGTACGTCAGCATTTGTCCAAGTTTGTCAGTGTCCGTGGAAAAGGATCCGACAGATCCGAATCGGGATAATTTACATTTGGTTAAAACTATTTTTTTTCGATTGACTTAATATAAAATTAAAACTGATATCTGAGGTATTCAAAATATACTTACATCTGACACGCATATAGCTAATTTGATGCGAATCCGTAAATAACATATAATTTCTCACTAATTGTAACTATTACGTAGACATTTATTATAAGATTTTAATAATATGAGATATGTGAAATAAGAAGAAGATTTTTTCATTCAGTGAAAAGTGATACATGAAAACGATACATATTTTAAAGATGTTTTTTCAATTGAATATACACATGTATACATAACGTTAATCATTTTTTTTTTCTATCTCTGCAAGGTATTAATCATTCATTTTTTTAATGATTGATTATCTTCGGATCTGTCTTATGATTTAAGTAACCATATTTCAACTGCAAACATGCTTGAAAAAATTAAGTTTTTATTACTTTTGGCATTCGTACAATTGCTTATTTCCGGTTGCTAAGATAACAACACCATATTAAAATAATTTCTGTTGATTTTATAATTGAGGTCACCTGTAGCTACATCTGCACTGATATTCTGTTGTCGTTTTAATGCCCAGTAATTCCTTAGGGATTTATATATAACAGGTAGGTAGTAAGGGATAATTTAAAAAATGCAGTTTTTACATAATTAATGCATTTTTAACTCAAAAAAGGGTTTTTCAACGGAAAAATTCTGTAAAAATATGTCCTCTGGTAACTCAGCAGTAGACAGAAGAATGAAAGTAACAAACGAATAGTAGTTAATTTATGATATCGACTGAAGGTGCTTGATGGAATTCCAATATCAAATTTGAATTGTTGTAATTTTGTACGATTCCACATGTTTTGTCACAAACGACCCGGGCTTAGCCCTTCGGCATCTTCAGGTATTCCATCACACGGATGCAACAGAACTGACTGTTCTGTTGTGACATGTCAGTTCTGTTGCATCCGTGTGATGGAATACCTGAAGATGCCGAAGGGCGAAACCCGGGTCGTTTGTGACAAAACATGTGGAATCGTACAAAATTACAACAATTCAAATTTGAATAGTAGTTAGTTAACAATTCTTTCAAAACATCTAATAACGTGTGTAGTTGACTTGCAGGAAACATTAATAAAGTATTATGATTATATCAAGTAAAAATATTTTTTAGTAAATAAACTGCTAAACTTACAAAAACTTCCCAGCTATTACACGATTCCATCAATAAAAACTAAGTATCTTTCTCTGATAAAAGAATCTGTTACGGCAAAACAAAAACAATAGTCGAATAAAAAGAAATAACACAATTCAATTTAATCGCCCCAGTCCGCCCTTGGCAACGGTCGACGGGAAACTCTTTGTTAGGCACTCAAATAAGCCATTCCCGTTGAGGCCCAGCCCCCGCGGCCTACTTTAAATATCTTGCAAGCCATCTTGAGGGTCCATCGCATGCGAGAAATCCAACTAAAAGTCCAATACTCCCAAACTAAAAATACATAAAGTTTTCATGCTACTCCATTTAGCGCACTCCGCTAAGATTTTCGTAGATTCTCCATCTTGTATCCATCGCCATCTTCTGGATCTTGACACCCTTCGTACGAAATGCATTTCAAAGATAAAGTATGCCCAAGGAATTAAAATACAGCCATCGTAAAGGTTGGGAAATTTTGATATTGATTGATATCTTATTATCCAATTTTCATAGATTGAGAACGGCTAGCTAGACCTATGTTTATTGACGCAATATCTAATCCAATTGATTGCTGGAATATTTTATATTCTAAATAGTCAGTAGACGATAATATACATTGTAATGCGGAATCCCTCGTACTAGAGTGTCATTTAAGTTATTGTTTCTCAACTTGGGGCCATATTGCCCACCAAGGAACCACAGAATCTTCAAGGGGGCCACAGACAAAATATATTTTAGTATTTTGTAATAAAGTTTGATTATAAATATATATTTTTTTTCGAACAAATAGTGGAGGGACCCACACCAGAGATAAAATCTCCAAAGGGGGCCACGGGCTTAAAAAGGTTGATAAACACGGATTTAATGTATGTAGAATGAGAAGAAATGCAAAGAAGATCAATTTTTCAAAAATATGCTTATTGTTTGTTACACCACTAGATATTGCCATATTCAATGTACAGATTAGAAATTACTTGTAAACGAAGGAGGGAAATAGACAGTGTGAATGGTTTGAGCTATAAAATTTCTCGTATTTTTTAGTTTACAGCAGGCAGTATTTAACATCTAGCAAAAAATAATTAAATTCTTTACGAAGCACAAAAAAATATTTACTAGTTATTAATGAATTTTGTTAGAGATCATTTACATTTAATACCTTTCCTTTGTATGGATAGTCTGTTAAAGTCCATTTCAAGGTAGTATATTATTGTAATGAATATCTGACAATGAAAAAAGCAGAAAATATTACTATTGGAATATTTATTTACTTATTGTTTGACCCTCTCGTCTGTTCACAAAGACGTATGGGGTAAGTAAGTACAAAAGCAAAATGGCTGAGACATGCGAAATCTTTTCATATCAGATGCTGAAACTAAAAATTCTTCAGAACAATTTCAAAATTCAGCTTGCATAAAACTGAAATATTTTTATGTGGATGTCCATTACATACAATGAGAAAGAAATATCGTATACTGAAAGACTCAATTGTAAAATAACGACAAATAGCGGTGAAGTATTTACTCACTTTTAATAGAATCACTTGTAGGATAATAAAAATTCTTATGACGCGAAATACTTTGCTTTATCTATTCATGTAATGACGTATTAAAATCGGTAAAACCATAATAAATACTGGAAATTGATAATGAATTTAATGTAATAATTCCGGCCAAATCTTCTTAGATAATATGTAACATGTTGACGTTTGATAAGCCTCTTCCCAGTAGTATATTCATTGGCAGACTGATTCTCAGTTTCGGAAGAACAGTTTATGAAAAAAAATATCAGAATATCTTTAGTTCAATCACAAAAAAAAAACATATGCGTGTGTAAATCAAATCTGGATTTATTAATAGATTGTTTTCGCTTTTCTTTCTAAACAAATATAGATGTGTATCTTTTATACAGCATATCGATTATATTTCTCATTTATACATAGCATTGCCGTTTTCAATTTAAAAAGTTTAATCAAACTCTACTTACAATCTACTCTTAAGTTATTTAATCATTTATCTTCTACTCAATGCAAGAACTGATGACAAAAAAATTAACCTACTTTCCAGGATAGTTAAGAAAACTGGGTGATAGAGACCACATTAAGTTATATTTACATAAGTTCAATGCGAATATTTGCAAACTTATGATCGACAAACTTTGCAATTTGAAGTCCAGTTCTCAACCGTATGGACAGAAGTACAGTGCGTCTTAAATAAAAATAAGTTCCTGTTGCAAATGAGCTGTATTGTGCGTCAATTTCCTATCGTAGTAATTCAATGTATAAATAAGTGATTCGTTAGACCTGATTGTAAATCGGTCATTCAATTTCCGTAAATAGAGTAACAATCGAGTTATATATGAGGGAGAGTTGGTGATTTTGGGCTTAAATATTGGAGAATATAATGTTAGGGGAAAACCTAGACATCTATGTCTCCAGGCTAAAAATCATAGTACTTATAATTTGTAGTGTCCTACGCTGTGAAATTCAGTATGCCATCGGAGGAGTATACTTAAGACCCGACAACTACGATTAAGGTTTGATTTTATACATAGAGAAATCCAAAAATAATAAAAAACATAGCTTTGATTTTTTTTACAAATTTCCGTTAACGACCGCTTGAAAGTTTAAAGCTTTTAAAACAATGGAATTTATCGTTTAAAGAACTGCTTGTCATTCATTTTCTAGGATCATAGAAGGGAATTTTTTCAAATCGCGCTAAGTTTTAAGCTGTGGTTTTTATTTTCCACTTATTGCTTACTTTCGATATATGTAGTTGATTCTGATTGAAAAATAATGATTCTTTGTTAATATGAAGTATTTCAATATGAATAATTTAATACAAAATAAAGACGACACAATTATTTTAGTGATATACGGTCCAATATAACATTTTATCATTAATCAGATTCTGGGGTTCTGCGGTCATTGGATTTAATTAAAAATACATCGAAAACGCACAGTGTGCAACATTTGCATCGCAATAAACAATAAAATCGCCCTTTTTTATTTATGGCTGCATCCAGTATTTCCATTATTGTTCGACAGCACACATCCAAGGATTTTATCGTAGGCCGTTTCGAAGGATTTTATATCTGGGACAAACGTCTGCAAAGTCACTGCTGCGATTACCTTGCACTCCAACGGTACAAAGAAATTTTCATCCAGAATCGAGACTTCTATTTTTCCCATATTTTTTAAAACAAAAAGCTCTGTCGAGGCGACCCCTTTTCAGAAAATCCTGTGACCCGTGACCCCCCCATACAATCCAAAAGCATATAAAAAAAAATTAGTTGACCGTATAAATTGGCGCCCCCCCCCCAAAACCCTTCGCGACCCCCAGATTGGGAACCTATGCATTACTTCAATGCATAAAATGATGAGAGGGTAGCGTAATTTAGGGTTACTTAATCCTGGTGTAGATGCATTAAAAACGTGATGGCGTGAACTAGTTTGATGCAATGTTATTTAAATTTTGTAGTTATTTCCCGTGGTTAAGTACGTTATAGCGTCAATAAGGTTAAGAATCAAAGGGGTAAACACAATTCTAAGAATAATTCAATTTATTTCGCTATATTTTGATAAGCAGTGTCTCAAAGTTACTTAGGAACTGTGTAGAGGTTGTAAGTCTTTCACAGTGCGATATTTTGTGCCAAGAAAAATAAGACAGGCTTACAAAATATTGCCCGATAAATTAAGGAAATTTAACTCATTTTTCGATACTTATACAGGCAACAATTTTGTTTCCATCTTACAGTGTTTTAAACTTTCCAGAAATATATTTTTTTTATTTTAGTTTAAATAAAATCTGTTAACAAAGTTAAAATAAAATTCAGTATCGTCCAAATGTTTCGTCATTGTATGGTAAGAAAATTAAAGCAATTTATTCCAGATCTCTGTTATTACTGCGCGTTGTATTGTTGTTATTAAAAGTTTGAGAGCCAGCTGCTATTTTATTATTTATATTGGATTCATGCCTCATCCCCATTTTGCTTCATTCAGATTAAACTTTATGGCATCAATTGAGCCATTTTGGAAATTACAATTTGTATAGTTTAACAAACAGAATTTGTATTCAAAATAAATTGATCACTCTTTTCGATTTACTGAATTCATTTGACTATACCTGTTCTGACGATCAATTCAAAATAGTATACAAGTTACACTTATTGCATATACAAGAATAATGGAACAGGCTCTGAATAACAGCCAATATTGAATTACGCAAACAAAAAATATTTTGAGAAAACTGACAAGTATCATATATTTATTTCACAAAACATGCCATATTTTCTTAGTCCATAGGAAAAAATAATACGAAAATACACTTGATATTTTGACATGAAGAATATCTTATTGCCTTATGCTTATATCAATAGAATAAAAAAATCTTTTTTCGCTGTTAATTGAATTCAATTTACCCGAAAGATGAAAAGTAATTTGTTGATTTCTATTTCTGGATAAAACAATCCACCGATTTCAATGATATAGAGTCGTCAATAACAAAAAATATTCATTTCTTAAACTGTGCATGAGAACCGAAAACACTAGCGCCCTAAATTTGCATCAGTTTTTGTTGTTACTGTTTCATTTATATTGTTAATATTTGATTCTTGTACTTAATTATAAACGAATGATAATAGTCTCCAAAGTTTTAAGAATTCATTTATATTGTATATATAAAATTGGCAATTAATAATTTTTATGTCATAAATGTGGCAGGCAAAAATTTCCATATTTCACCTAAAACAAAAAAAAATCCGTAAATTATATTTTTAGCATGAAGATGTTACGAAAGTAGATAATTCAAAATTTAACCATTACAACTGTCTTGAATTAGACATAATTTTATGAGAATATTTGACCGTCTATGTGAATAAAAAACATTCACGTATGCGACATAAATTTTCAAGTTGAACATTTAGATTCGTGGTTATCGTTTTAAGTTTCAATTAATATTTAAACTCATCTAACGTATTCAGTTAACATTAATTCGTACACATAAATAAATCTTGAAAAAAGAGCAACCGTTTTGTATCTTTCGTAGCTTTTTAAGAACCATGACAGCAAGAATGTTTGATTGCCGTAATTATACGCTTCGTTATGAATGAAAGTTTTGTGCTTAGAGCTTTTAGTTACTTCTGGCAAACTTTGCCCGTGCCTTTTGAAACTTGCCAAGAAATAATAAATGGAGAATTCTCTATAATTATAATAGTTATTCTTCTACGAATTAAAGAGCGATTATAAATAATTACAAACATATAGCATTCAACTTTTATTAGATTATGAAAATGTGGAGAGAAATGCAAGGTTGATATCTAAGATTGATTTATTTTCTCTTTTTTAATATTTCGTTTTTTAACCACGTCAGTCATAAGAAGCGTAATTGGGGGCACTCGATCGTTTATAATTCATAATCTTCTCATTTACTCATTTACTCATTCTTACGACTCGATCACTATTATTGATACAATATCACTGAACAAATATAGTATTCATATTTAAAATAATGATTAGAGTGATATTTACAAAACAAATTAAATTATATTATGTTTGGTTTGAATTCACACGGGTTTTCCATGGACAACAAATATTCATAAAAGAGGACGTTGCGTTTTTGAATCTAACAAATAATATATGTAGAATTTTTTCTTGTTTCTGTTAGGATCATAGTTTTAATATTCAATATCTTTCGTTACATTCATAAAACAACCTAAAGTACTTATTAAGAAGATACCTACCTCAATTATAGTTTGAGTGGTGATATTGTATTAAAACTGGTTGTATTGACCGACCGCTATAGCAGTGCGTCTGGAAATGCGTCGGATGATGAAACTAAATTTGAAACCCCTGGATAAAACGAATGAACACACCGCAAAAATGACAAGCAAGAAGCCACGGTGTTTATGAACTTATTGTAGATAAATATTTTAATATAGAATAATAGGGAGTTTTAAATTTTCGGACTCTAGCAACTTTTGTGTCAGACCGGAAATGCACACAGCGCTACGTTTCCACTCGCATAAGTAACGTGGTCGATCTATATATCGTTATTTTTCATTTTTAATAATATCAGTACTAAATAACCATAATTTCTCAATCATTTTTTTAAAGTTAACAACACAATTAATTCACATCTTTATTTGAATATGACAAGTTAATGGACCAAAGAAGTAAGTTCATTGTGTTTAAATAAGTCATTGACATTAAATATAATATAATTAAGTAGTTCAACTTTCATATCGTACAATGGTATTCATTTCATTACTTGCCCGTTAAAACGGTAGGCCTATCGCTTAGAATGTGTCGGTTACATACCAAATATCAAAATTCGAAATATCCACGATAGCATCTGATCCCCGTTGAGCGGTGGCTGGCATTAATAAAGACTATAATATGATATCTGCCCGGAAACGATTTAACCTGCCGCACTTTTTTATTTTTCCTTGAACGAACCTTTCCCCCAGGCATGTTTTATTTATTACACATTCCTGATTATGGAACATCGCAATATTGACTATAGGTTATTACATGGTTATGAATACCATACAAAGGTAACTGTTACGGCAATATTGAAAATGTGGATATATGAAAAAATATGGTAAATGGTAATCAGAAACAAAGGTTAAAATATGAATAAGTGTTTAAAAAATTCATTATTTTTTCCTCTTTCAACACATGCTCTTTTATTTTAGTCGGTATGAATTTTTATATTATAATGTATTGTATTATACAATAATTATTTTTTAGCTATAATGGCTGAATGGTTGAAAATTTATATTTAGTCGGCCTAGAACAATGTGGTCAACCGGTCGATTGTGAAATAATATTTAGTTCATACCAAATACGATTAGGAATTTCAGAATTTTTATAATTTCTATATTTTCAATTTGATTTTATTTTAAACAAATTCGAAGAAATTTCAATTATATTTTGAAAACTTTAAGCTATAGTTTGAATTTATAAACAAAGATTTATTATTATTTTTCGCTTGAGAAGCATCAAGATAATTTTATGATTTGATTCGAAGTCGGTCGCCAAAAAACTTTCAAATTAAAAGCAGGTCTCAGTTTATAAGGGTAACCCACCCTTGTCATACATTATCATATCTGATAATAAAAATTGTGAATCCAGAATTCTGTAACCATACAAAAGCGTTAGTCATCATCATCATCATCAGCCGGGGTCGATCCACTGCTGGATGAAGGCCTCCCCCTGTTTTTTTTTTACAGGGGGGTTGTTTGGACATAGCAACACCACGCTGCCCAGGCGGGTTGATGTTCGGTTTTCTGTTTGGGTTTTCCTTCCCATAGCCAAGAGAACACGGCACACGGTGTTCCCGAGCAGTCACCCATCCAAGCGCTATCCGCGTCCAATGCTGCTTAACTTCGGTGATCGCACGAGAGCCGGTGCTTTCAACGCGGTATGGTCGTGGCTACCACGAAAAACGACGCTAACAAAAGCGTTAGTATTGGACTAGAATGTTTTATCAGAAACCTCTGAATATTGTCAAATATTAATGCTAGCCAAATATAACAAAAATCAGAATATAAACACTCAGACATGTCTGTAAATGTGAGATCCTCGAAAATCGCAACTCAATTAGACCAAACTGAATGGATTAAACAGTACAAAGGATATTGTAACACCAACAATTTTTAAATATAGTACAAAAGTGTTGGTGGTAAACAAACTTATTAAGATAAAAACAAATCAAGAAATATTTCCATACCTTGATTGAATTTTACATGAAAGTTTTTATTTAGACTGATAAGCCTCTCTTTTTTTTAAGTATCACACGGTGAAAAAATAGCAATGTATTTTTGTTCTACAAAATTTTTATAAGATATAGTTGATAGCTATTTCGGCTCACTCCATCGTCAGAACTATGTTTAAACGTATATTTGCTTATCGATATATAGCTATGTAAAAAAGGTACACAACACATCTTTTCTTCTGTTTTAACGGCCTAGCTTATTTCCTGCTAGTAATAAAACTAAAAAATATATTTAAATGAAACTAAGCAGGCGACAATTTCAATAAGCTTAAACATTGGACGGAGATGGTTTATTATGGGAAGGCATTAGCCCCTTGCAATGGTCTGAGGAGCGGCGACCGATATTTGTTTGTTCATTTAAAATTTCGTGTGGTAATTGATATCTATTGATTTCTAGCTATTTCAAAGCCGTCATCTTGCGACCGTTATTACAAAGATGTAAACACGTAGGCGCTGAGTTTAAATTTACAGTTTTTTAAGTATCAATTATTAACACTCTTATCAGTTGCATCAACAATTGAAACGTGGATAGTGAAAAAGTTAATGATGTGTAACATACATATAAATTCATTCTTTTACTCCGAATAAAGACCCAGAATACAAAATGTTGTCACTCAATCCAATGTCGACGGTGTGTGTAGTGTGGTTATGTCAGTCAGGTAATATTAGTCTGAATATATCATTCATAAAGTCATTTACAGTTTTCATATACGCATGTATATGCATATTCCAATGAAAAGAAACATGATTTTTTCTCTTAAAAAAAAATACTCGAATGCGTATAAATTTGCATTCTCAATCTATCTCAAATTGATTCTCAATCGAGATTACCGAATCTGATCTGAATCAACTCGATTCTCTGCTTGACATTACGAAATTTGGGGGTGGAAATTGGCCACTACAAATGCATATTCCGTGTAACCATAATAACTACATTACAATTTATGAGCGAGATTATCCTTCGAACGTTTCCTTCGCAATAAATATTAATGGGGGGCTATCAAATTTAATGGATACTGATTACAGAATGCTTCTCGGATACGATAATTACCTGGGCTATAATATTATAATAGCGACTGCGAGCAGGCAGGTATGAGCGCTAAATGTTATTGGGTTATGAAGACTTTAGCGTTTTTTAGAACGGTATGGATTTCCGATACGAAACGATAATCGAATGCAATTCCATTGTGTAGTATTCTTGAACAGTGTGACATAAAAGCAATCATAAAAATGTTAAGCTTTCAAACAAATCCATGGCAGTATTACGCAGACATTTGTAACTAATGTGCATGCATTTTAAAGTACACGCGTTTATGGGATGTGTGTGCTTTAAGACGAGAACGCGAGTGAGTAATCGATTTAAAGAACAGGTTATCCTCGACTTACAACCGAGATACGTTACTGGACTTTGATCGTAAGCCGGATTGGTCGTAAGTCGGATTTCATACAAAATATGTATGTAATTACATATTAAAACAAAACATGTGTATTTATTTATATTTTATTTTAAATTTATACTTATTAATTAATACAAAATAAAATATTTACTTCATCAATCTCTAATCATAAATCTTTCGTCATTTGTACTTGACATCCATATGTGACAAATGTAGATCGCGAGCTATGTCCTTCACTCTCTTATCACTCTCAAAATGTTTAATTGTTTTAAGTTTTTTTTCTAAATCTATTGCATTTCTCTTTTTTTCGCATCTACTCCGTTTGTCAGTCATTATGGGTACGATTAATTGATTATTCACTTCAGAAATTAAATGGATATATGTATTATTTATATCGTATTATATCAGTGTGTATCTATGTCCAAGTTCAAAAACACCGTGTTAACTGAATTGTGAATACATAATTTAAAAGCAACGAAGAGAAGAAGTGAGAAACAAACGATATTCTTTGCGTACATCCGCGATCTATTGACCGGCAGGAAGTATTTATGGCATTATTATTGCGTCATCTTTGTTTACGAATGAATCATGGTTGACAAAGGCGTACCGTAATTCAATTGAAAAAAAAACTATTTTTTTTTGTCGTAAGTCAAACCGTCGTATGTCGAGGACTACCTGTATTGTAATTATGTATTTTATATACAAAAATACTTCATCATTGTATTATATATATATATATAAAATATATATATATGTTTATATAAAATATATATATATGTATATATACATGGGAAGGAAAACCCAGACAGAAAACCGAACACCAACCCGCCTGGGCAGCGTGGTGTTGCTATGTCCAAACCCCCCCTGAAAAAAAACAAAAAAAACAGGGGGAGGCCTTCATCCAGCAGTGGATTGACTCCGGCTGATGATGATGATGATGATGATGATGATATATATATATATATATATATATATTAAATAGAGAAATACGCCATCTAAAACTATAATATATCCACTCGTATGCTATATAGGGAAGTATAATAGCTTTTGTTGATTAGGAGTTTCCTGAGGCTGATTAAATGGGGGGACAAAATCATAAGTGAACGTATTTACATATTCGATAATCAATTATTTTTTTATCTGAGCCGTGTTATCTGTAGTTTACGTTCTTTTAGTGCTTTTATTTTCGGTCAACTGACTAAGATGTCAACTACTGTAGCTTAGACGTTTATGAAAAATTAAGTGATATCTTTATTAAATTTGAATTGACATTAACATGGTATAATTCCATTATAAGACGGTTAAAAATAGGAATGTATTTTAGTTCTGCAAAATTTATAAGATATATATTTGATACGTGTTTCGGCATACGCCTTCATCAGAACTAGACGTATTGTGTACCTTTTCTACACAGCTAAATAGAAATAAGTAAATGTACGTTTACATAGTTATGATGAAGGAGTAAGCCAAAATAGCTATCAACTATATACTTTATAAATTTTGTAGAACTTAAATACATCGCTATTTTATTACCGTGTTAAAACTTTGTTTGAAAAACTGATAGGTCTGTTGCATCCGTGTGATAGAATGCCTGAAGATGCCAAAGGCGAAACCCGGGTCGCTAGAGATAAAATATGTGGAATCGTACAACGTTTAAGCAATTAAATTTGATATTGAAATACCATCAAGCACTTTGAGTCGATATCATAAATAAAGATACCTTTTTTAATCTACCTTATGTAAATATTTAGATTTTTTTTGTTACAATTTCCTTGACCCTTGCCAGTTTAGAGTACATTATGTACTCCTATCGAGAGTTATGTCAAAATAAATTGTTCTATGAGAACTACTTGGCAATCCTGTAGCTTAAGTTAAAGGTGTTGAATTGAGTTGCGGGTTTTAAGCTCGATTTTCAGTATGGCAAATTTTCAATCAAATTATTTTGTGATTATATTATATATGAAGAGCAGGGAATGAAAGCGCCTTGCCTTGTTGTCAACGATGACAGTAATATAGTATACGATTCGTAAATATAAAGGGAAACTTAATTCATCACCGCTTTATCATTAACTCGGAACCAATCTAGAATACTAATACAGGTAAGTATCAACCAGGCGTTTGGACCGATTTGTCTCGGTACCCTGCCTCACACGCGGTCCCCTGGTGTTGAAACTAATTTCGTAACTATCCCCAGGCGAAATCAATCAAATTGGAACATCCAGCTTCTCACAACGCACCCTTAAAATTAATGCGGCTCCCATCTCACTACCAGCAATTCCCAGCGTGCAAACATTCTTTCAACGAATCGCCTTGTTTTCGCACGCGACATTATTTGACTTGAAACTTACAGAATTAAATTCACACGTATTATCTTTCCGTCAGACAAAACAAACTATTTTATGAATGCGTCCTTTAAATATGTATATATTTTGACATATTATTAATTTATTAAATACTCTGGAAAGGAATAAATATTTGGCATAATTATTTTGTTAAATGCTAATATAAATATTTAGCTAATCTCCATTAAACATGGTAGATAAGTTTCGTGCATTCCAATAGTTATGTTGCATTCGTGTGATAGAATGCCTGAAGATGCCGCAATGTGAAACCAGGGTCGTTAGTGAAAAAACATGTGGAATCGTACACAGTTTTAACAATTCAACTTTGACAAAATTTGAAGCTACGTTTTCTTATTAATCCGAAAAGTTTTTTTGCTTAAGGGTAAAATTTTACATCTTTAGTATTTGAAATCATAACCTTCAAAATAGTCGACTGTACATTTTTAGTTTTCGCGATAAAATGCACTTTAATACTTCGACAAGTGTACAAAAAATATTCAAATGTATATAAATGGATACATGTGTATATAAATTTTTGCGATTTGGAATGTTGTGTGATAATTGAATATTTATCTCGCATGTGTCAATGGGAAACGTGTAAATCGGGGTTTGCTGTAGTTATGTCATTTTTGAACGTGAACGTTTATTGGAACCATACGTTTAATGTTTAAATAACAGTAAATTTTTATGTAAATAGAGATTCACTTTATTTTATCCCCATTTGAAAAAAGGAAATAATAATTTGGCTTATTTATTTAGATATGTGATATTTTATTCCAAATAGCTCTACAACATTAGTAATAATTTACGTAATTCATTTTTATTCGGTTTTACTCAAGTGATTTTTTTCACCCGATAAACGAAATAAACAAACTAATGTTGAGGCTGATTGTTCCGTTACTTTTATGTGTGACATCGAGGAAACTTTACGTTAAAATATTTAAATAACACAGTCATTGGCATAGATTATCGTCTGTGTCTAGCGGAATCAAGAAAAAATGTTTCTGAGACTAAGCCCTCATTGTATAATTTTCAACAGTGCAATATTGTCTTACGAAAATGAGACTTTAATGCTTTCGTAAACCAAACATATGCGACTGAAATAATATCAAAAAAACCGTACTAAACATCTGAAAAATGTCAACAGATTTAGGTTAAAGCTATTAACATTTTTACATGTCAAAAGCTCTTTCGATTAAGCTCATTAGTTATTAGTTCCACAACTGGCAGAGTAAACACAATTACAGCTTAATACAGGGCCGCTTAGCGCGTATAAATTATACAAATTACACTCTGGCGAACTGCGATAAATCACATTGTTTTGAAATTTATCACAAAGTTAAATAAAACACAAAGTATAAATGGCTGGGCTGGGTGGAAAACCCATTTGGCATGATTCGTCCTACTTCTTTCGTCGGCGCCACAATTCTAAAAATTCAATTCAAGTCAAATAAAAGATAAAACATCTCGCATACATGCGCTTCTATTTTTTATTCACTATTTTTTTAGTTTCGGAAAAATGAACGATTATTTTTTGATAGTGGCCAATTAGATTTTATACAATATCAATTTCAAAAGAAGAATTCAGATTTATTGCGTTCAAAAATATTTGGTCATTAATACGTTTATTGTATAACTATGGTATATTTGCTATGTGGCGTAATACGAATAATCAATTCGGTAAACAAGCTATCAATCAAAAGTACGAATTGAACTTACTATTAAGTGAAGGCAATACCATAATAAAACGGTCAATTCTTAGTGCAATATGTCGAAACATTGAAATAAACGATTTATTTTATACTTAACATAACTTTATGACATGATACAAGAAAATGACAATTTTCTTCCCTCAGTTTTAGTGACAATATCCAAAAAGTGCCAAAATCAATAATTAACTAAATATTCGGCATAGCCTAAATATAACGTTAATAGCGTTATATTATAAATAATATTGATTTTTCGGCCACGAATTCAGTTGTCATTAATGTAACAATGTAGTGGAAAGACTATTGCAGGCTTTCCAATGTGCTAAATGAAACCTTGTTTTTGGGTTCTCGTGTTGTAGAATGAAAATGAAAGATTTTTTCTTTTGACATAAACTGAGGAATAAGGGATCCTTCCACGCTTTGCCAGAGCAATGTGTGACACGTCTAAGGCCAAAATGAAATGTGTAAACGACAGAAGATAAATGCTCCGTCCTTATTACAGCCGAGATGCTCTTAGTTCTGATACGTGTCACGTACAACGAGGCCACGGATACGTTACCTAATAAAGATGCATGTTTTTTATCTTCCATGCAAATAAAATTGAAAACTTAAATAAAAAACCAGTTATATTACTACAAGTATTTTTATCTTAAAAACTCTTTGTCATATAAGAGCTACCTAATCCAATATAACATGAAAAACATCACACGTCGATGGGCTTTTATAGAAGTTGTTCGATTAAAAAAATAATATACACCTGGTTAAAATATATTTTAATTAATTCAAGATTAAACTCCAGAAAAACTTATTATGATTTTATTTGAAATGTTATATATTTACACACAAATTAATGGTATGGGTTAACTTACGTTAAATTTTGCGGGTATCGTTGACATAACTTGAGACATGTCACGCGAACAAAAATGTTCGACCTATTTCTCTATCTCAACATATTTCAAAAGAAAATACCATAAATATTTCCTAACTGTGTTTTTGTTAATTGAAATAGTAACTTCAAACATTACGTTGTTGAATTACAATTTAAAAATCTAGTTTGTGAATATCTTAATATTATTCGAGATGTCCGGTAACTACGGATGTCACAATGCCAGTATTTAAATAAATAATACGGTTTGTAGGTCAAACTTGATACAATTTTCTAGTATTCGGATTCACCTTCACTAAATCACTCTCAATGCCCAATCCTTTGTTGAGTGTTCATGTGTGCATTGTATTGTATTGTGGGACAAGGAAATTGTCTACAGCGGACTCACAAAGACGATAGATTTTCCCTTGACATCGGCAAAGCTCTATTCATGAAACTTTCTTATTGTTTGAGGGTGACCAGTGGTATAATAACATTAACATATATTTCTATTTTCAAATATACTTTTTTTTTCAACTGAATATCACCAAGTTCTTCGAAAATTATTAAAAAAATCGATTCAGAAATAATCATCTTCTTTGGTATTAGGAAACGAAATTCTTTGCTAAAAACGCCTAACGATCGGTATTTTGCTTTAATACATCAACCATTTTGCAAAACCGATATTTACCCATATCGGAAAATACAGAAATTACGTCTGGATTGAACAAACCTTTTTTTTCATTTTCAAATCAAACGCTAAAATATTGCTTTTCCCCGATAAAGTATATGACAAAATTTTCCAAATATCTACTCTGAAAACAATCAGAAAATAAAAAAGGGGTTCACTCAAAATAATATTATGTTTACAAGTGTTGTAATATTAATGAAAGCCTTTTTTTATTAACGGTTATCTCGAGCTTTAAATCGAAGGAATATTTTTTTATCCGATGAACAATTGCCTTTAAAACCCTCCCTTTCTCCCTCCAATCATCATGAAAATGGACATATTTAAAAATATGTCCATTTTCAAAAAAACATTTACGTAAATAATGGAATAATTTACTTGATAACGTACAAAGTTACTATTCAGATGTTTACTTTACAAAAGATTAGAGCACATAGTTTTGACATTTCAACTAACTTATTTTCCTGTTGAACCGAAGTTAATTAACATAAATTTACAAGCTTGCATTTAATATTCATAATGGTAGCTCACATACAATAAATTCAATGAAGATAAAATACAAATACTTGATAAGCAATGTTATTACTTCATAAAATTTTACTGACTTTTGTATCACATATTCATGTTTTTTCACATCGTCTTCACTACAAAATGCTTTAATAAAACTAAGCCAGGAAAGATACGCTCCATCATGGCAAATCGAAGTGTAGAAAAAACCTATATTAAAAAAATCAGAATGAAAAAGATTACTATATTATCTGTGCCGTTTACAAAAGAGTTTATAATTCTAGCAAATTTTATAACAATAGTTGGTTTTCCCAAATTAAGCCTTTGAGTGTTGATAATTTGTTGTTTATTTTCTTGAAACCGACGCTTTCAAATAAACTTGAATTTATCTGTATACTGAAATACACAATGTCTGACTTAATCAATTGTCTGAAAAAGATTTTCAAAATATTTCTGATAAAATAAACACCAATAAATATACATTATACAGCACCGTGCCTGTAATATTATATTTATCTTAAAGTGAAATCCTCGCAACAATTAATCAAAGTGCCTTTAAATATAGCTGTACATATTATCATGAGTGTATGCTTGCTTTTATATCTTCAAATATTTGTATAACAAAGATTCCTTGCTATGTCAATCAAAAGACTACAACATTGCGACTCAGTGTCGTTCCACTAAGCATTCAAATAATTTGTTGAAATTTGTAACACTATGTCAAATAATCGTAGCATATATGTGACGTTACTTAGTTATGTAGATTTCGTACATCAATAAATGCAATGATCTGAAGAATTATTGCACTTTTGTCGGTTTTCTTTCAAGAATATTGTAGCGTATTTAATTTAGACACATAATCTAATTCGTTATTATTGCATTAATAACACTAAATTTTACCTTTGTATAATCTTTTCTTTCCCTTTGTATTTATTTATAAAAATATCTAGTATTACAGCTAATACTTTGAAATTTTACAATCATGTGAGATATAAAATGAGTAGTCATGAAAGAAAACTCATATCCAACATAAGAGCTTGTAATACTAACATATTTAAAATGACAAATATTTATTTGGTGTTATTACTGTATTTGAATTTGGATTTTTATTTTTATAAAATAACATGTAGTTATTCATGAAAATATAACAAATTTAAGAAAAAACATATATTCATCACCCACTATTTTACTCATATATATATAAATAAACTTGTTTATTATAATTAATGTTTATTTTCCAGATATCCCTTTATGTTATTTTCCAGATATCCCTTTATGTTATTTTCCAGATATCTCTTTATAACCTATTAGAATTTGGCCATAATCACGCTTGGTCGATTTAATAAAACATGTTAGGTATCTTTCAGGCAGCATTTCCCTATGAATTTTAATTAAGAAAACCTTTATGTGCCAAGAAAAAACTAATGAATAAATTGGCACCATTAATGTACACTCCGTCACCATTTATTAAACCCATAATATTGATTACAATAATGGGTTTTCATCCGGAGTATGTTCTCTAATATACAATATATGCTAAAATTTTCTTTTCCTTTCGCCTACAATATACAAATACAATCGCACATATAATATTTATGAACGTTAAACATATTTTCCAATTTATTCGCGAAACTTTTGGCTAGCTATACCTCGCAGAGCCTTTATTTGGGGAACATTGGTGTACTAGTCAACTAGTCAATTCGCGGCAAGCACGTCAATGCGGCGAGCTTTCAAGAAGGGGTCGACCGCTAATTGCTTCCGTCTCTTTAAAAGCATGCTCGAATAAAGCTCTCAATACATTCTTTTAAAAATGGCTGACGGATACAAATTGGATATCCGGTCGATGAACTGCATTGCAATGGCGACCATCTTAATGGCGTCTAGCGAGCAAGTCTACAGCTTTTCCGGTCACGGACATTTAAAAATCCGCGCAGGACGGATATTTGTTGATTGATATCAATACGTTTTACACATGTTTTCAGCTATGCCCGCTTACTTTATGGAGGGTTTGTATACACTTTACACGACTTGTACTTTTTTTGCACAATATTTTCTCGAAACTGATTTTGCTCACGATGAGCGAAACCGTTCCTGATCTAAAAATATTAAATTGTGTCAATAGTACCTAAAACTATAATTTACTGTTTAAATATAATGCCTTTCCACGAAGTGAAAGTTGATATGTTAAAAAAGTTTTTGTTAGCTTGAACTAGTTGATATTTAGGGGCATTCATTGAGGTACAGTATACTTTTATTTCGTCACACACCTAATACACGTTCTGATTTGGTATTAACTCTGAATTTACACAAGGTTACTAAAGAATCAATCGAAAATATTCATTTCTCAGCGCATTATAAACCACACTTTCTTGCATAAATTTGAATTTACTATATTAACACTCGTCTACAATAGATCAAGTTAAATTAAGTAAGCAGCTAAACTCGACTTGAGCATTCAAGATATCAGCAAAATTTTCAAAAAACAAATCCACAATTACTTGAATGAGATAGTTTTTTTTTTATTGAAAAATATTGTATGTTTTCCTTAACGTAAATGACCAAATGAGGTATTCAAAAAAAAAAACAGCAATTCCTTATAAAGCTGCAATAAATAAACAAAATAACACTTAACCTATAAAAATCATCTGCATAAAAAATTTACAGGCAATATGAAAGATTTATAACTCTATTATAATCGAAAAATTCAATAACCTATGTTACGAAAACCCGCTTTCGATATTATATAAAATCCCTTCCTTTGTACCAAAAATAAACCATTCAGACCCTTTTCAATAACGAAAAGTCCCTCTAGCAATATTGATTATTCAATCATTTTTTTTAATAATAGCTTACAATCAACGGATACTTACTCCGATGCCTGCATTATTATTATATACTTTTCACAAAAGTTGAGTTCTTCAATTTATATTTAGGCTTCGTATAATTTAAGTGATACAAAAGTGTATTTAGTTTTCATTATAAAATAAGTCTGCATATTACAAGCATTTTCGCTTTAACAAATCGATTTGAAAATGTTTTTTATGAAACATATTTTCCGTGTTATCGCAAATAAATAAAATTAAAAAAATATTTTTATTTTCATAATGAATACAACGTCATATACACTTTGGAACATTACGGAGAAATCATGGCGAAGGCCAAAATCAGAATTCTACCATCCTTAATAATATCAATTTGTGTGTTCCGGATATTTTTTTCAGAAATCGTGGACATAATTTGTTTGTTCTTTCAAAGTGTAGAACCAGTCTGCCAATGGGGATGCCAATTTTAAGAGCATTAACAATGTTCAACAGTATGGTTTCGGACGTCGATATATTTCATGTGGACGAAAGTGACGGATGCCATTTTTTCAGTTAAAGTAGATATTTCATGAGCTTACTCAGTTGACTTTTTTTGCAATCCTTGTTGATTGTTTTACTGTGTAATTGTTGAATTTCCAATACTTTATATTTAAATATGTTAACGTTGCAAAAGCAATCAATTTATAATTTGTAAGTTTTGTACCGTGTAGTGATAAATAAATCATTTTTTGTTGTTCAATAAAATGACAAATTATTCCACGTCAATAGCTTTATCTCAGTGTAATTAGAAATAATACTAAATTGTATTTTAGCTTCATAAATATAATAATATATTATTTAGCGTAAGCTAGAATAAGATTTTAAAACTGAATACAACAGAAAATAGGTATACCTTTCAAAGAACAACAACATCACCGTTCTGAATAGCACAATACATCCATCCCTAGACGTGCAATTGTGATGCAAATTTAACTATTGATCTCACCTTTCGTTAATCATAGTACAAATAGGTCCAAAGCATGCAATATCCAGAATGATAAATATTCAGGTGAGCTAAGCTAAACAATACGAGCCCTTATCTCTGAAACGGAATGTTATGGGGAGGCGGGGGCGGCAAAGCAGGCAGGGCGGGATCCAGTGGGCAGATTTCTGTGGGCGGCTTGCACAATGCACCGATCCCAAAGGGCGGGGAATGTCTCTTTGTGAAGTGGTAGTACACCATGATAAAAAGATTACTTCACTTTTGTTGGGAATTATTTAAGAACGTACATTGCAATCGGATAAGTATAAAACCTACACTGACACTTTGTTATAGCATTTGGTGTGGAACAAACAATTTTTTTTCTTTTAAATTATTTGAAAAATCTATATTACCATTAATATTGAGACATGTAATATGTTCTTTGATTCTATCCTTAAAAGTTTTTACCTGTCTGCTAAACAAAGACTTTTGCTTGACAGAAATCAATATATAAACAATACACAGTCCCTTCATTTTTAAAAAAATATATAAATATAATTATTAAGTAAATAATTTTACGAAACAGTTATTTGAAATAAGCTTTCTTAAGAGGTGAAAAATTTGTCACATTTAGTAGCACACAAAGAAGAACAATTAGTTTTTTTAATTTTGATATTGTATTAAAAATGAACTTCCACAAAGCAACTTCATCAAAATAAAGCTTTCACATCAACTACACCTTCTAATACAGTCTAAAAGTACACTAGTATTTTATGTTTAAAATGGGTATCTGAATTGATTTCTTATAATTAAATCTATGTCAAAATCAAAACTTACTACACATATAACTTTTAAGGTGATCAGGTCCTTTTTTCGTTGGTCGCGAGCATTATCAACTGATAGTCAGTTGATAATGCTCGCGATGAGCTGATCAAAAAATATGTTGTGAAAATAAGTACTAAAAAAACGTGTTTTTATTATTTAAAAAGTTACCACACAAAGATAATCGGTAAATATAAAAAAAACACAACCTATAATCATGACAGCAAATAAAAATAAAATACCTTTCATAAATCATATCTGGAACAACAAATACGTATTTCTTCATTCGATATTCTTGTCGCGTGTTTGTCAATATTTCTATTCATCCCTTCATTCAATACAAACGTATGACATTGTTACCGTATACATTATTGTAAAATATATATTGTTACGTATTCATTTGTTATTAATAAAATTGGTTATTTGTATATTGTTGTGATGGTTTCTCACCGTGTTGTAGTCTACTCAAACAACAAACATGGCATATGCTAGGATGTCATTGACGATGCAAAACTGGCGGAACGGGGCGATCCTCCTACAAGAGATGCTATCCGCATAGCGTAGTCACTCGAAACAAAACATCTTATGGAAACTATTTTTAATAACAAGCCTTTGTAAATTCTATGACATATACAGCTTACAACTCTTCATTAGCTTATATCCTGAGATAATTTATCCCCTTTCAATGTTTAAGGAAAAAAAATATTTAAAACTACAGAAAAACATACTAACAGCTACGCTCAAGTAACACCACTTGTTTGATTTTAATGAATACGTATGTATTCATTACAAATGCAGTCTTCAATACAAAACATATTCATTGGTTTTGGTTTTCGTTTTTCAGACTGTATAGATTTCTTATTGCTGTAATAAAAGGATAACACTTAATACAGAGTGACAAAATCAGTGTATAGTAATAAAGGATTTTAATTTTTTTTCAATCAAAATAGGACAGTCGATTGATTATATGAGAACTAAAATCAATATGTTAACGACTAAATGATCTCTTTGATTGAAAATACTGTTCAGCATGTCAACTAAAATATAAGCAAACCTATGAATTACTTCTTAAATAGAGATTTTTCACTTATGAAGCTTAATTCACATTGTATATACAGTAACAGTCAAAAAAACATGTTAGTATCAACATCCTGGAATAAGTGATATACAATATCTCTATTAAACAATCATAAATATTCAAGCTTCGAAATAATTCTCCGTTCAAAATTCCTAATTACAGAAATAGATACGCAACTATTTTAATTTTAGTCGAACGAATTTTTGAATTCAGAAAACCAATACACTTATTTTTTTTGTAAAATTATGAAATTATTAACTAACAGTACTACATACTTATACAATATTTAGAATTTCTTTGTGATATTTTTATGTATTGTAGATTTCATTTTTCTGGAGCAGCTGTTTTTAAGAGTTTTTAGCTGTAACATCTCCCATTCAGAAGCAGAACAATAATACATATATTTTTATTCCCCTTTTCGCTGCATTAATCTCGAACTCAATTTCGTTCCCGAAAAACCAAAAATCACTTCACAACCCATAAGGGTCCCATTTCAAAACACCCTGGGGGCAAATGCGGCTCCGTGTTTCTAAAGTATTGCAGCGATATTGTAGTCTTTTCTACAACGGGAGATTTATTATTTCTCTAGCATTATAACCCAGGAATAAAACTAGAACAGAGTTATGTTTCCATTCAATTAATTGCTTATAATATTGCTTAATCAGCTGATAATTATAAATCCTAATTAACAAGGGCATAGATTCTTAAATCATTTTTAATATTTTAAATACACGTTGTTAAATAAATAAACTACAATATATTTTATGGCAAAAAGAACCGCACACATGTTACTTTAATTTTATATTTATGTCTGAATAAATTGCTTTTAAATGCTTGTAAAATACTATTTCCTTATTTTATATAACATTGGTCAGGGTCGGTTTTGAGAGCAATATCAATTGATAAAACCTTTTTATATGAAAAGTATATGCAAACGAATCAACAATTACGATAATAATTCATAAATAATGCTTCAAAATAAACAAAAATAAAAAAACACTGAAATTCTAAATGGTGACAACCTTTTGCATATAATATGTAATCAAAAAGTAAATTTAAAATATTTATTTAACTTTAAAAAAATAAATATCAATATTGAATAAATTACCTATCCTTAGAGATCATTTTTAATTTATTGTATGTGACAATCCTGACCTAACCAGCCTAAATGAAGCATGTTAGTCAAATTTGTCTTCTTGAAATTTGTCATCTTCAGCTGTCATACTAAAGAATAACAATCAAAAAAAATATGGAAAGTTTCAGAAATTTGGTTGTTTAATCAATTTTGGGTGTTTGAAAGCATAGACAACTAGATTTCATTGAATTCGAATTATATAGTTGATCTTAATATGTTAAACTTAAAAAAGTGCGATTCACTATTCCTGTGTCAATGCCATATTAATATTCATATTTTTGTACTTACGTAATCCACATTATGAGCAAATATTTATAAAAAAGAAAGCATGTTATGCTAAATCATTAATTATTTAATGCTTTAAATTATTTATACAAAAAAAATATCTTTGAATAAAGAAGATACGGAAAATACTCATTTAAAATCATCATTTCACGAAGTCCATTGCCTGTTAATGGTATTCTGCATTAAAAAAATATTAATTTATTGCTGTCTTCGTCTATGTAGGCACCATCTCTGCAACTTAACTACACTAGTAGATTCAATACTGTTCGCGCAATGGTATGCTTTCTACCACGATAGTAAATTGAGGTTAGTTACAAATACACGAAAGCTTCCGTCCAAACACTTTGCAAATAGATAAAGACATTTCAATGTATTTGTAAGTGCTTAAAGCTCTCACATCCGAGCTTTAGAAAGCTACTTGTTAATACTCAATGATAATATGACAATGCATCTTATAGCTGTTTTATTGAATATTTATATTCAATAAAATTTAATTATCGTCAGGTATATATTATTAACATGCAAACAATTTTTTATCACTTTTTTTTAGTTATAAATCATACACATGTCAATTTCATGAGTATCATGTTCGTAAGGAATGAAAGTGTTTTTCATAAATATACATTACTTAACTTTTCGAAAGACATGTCAAAAATTGTAACATTACGATAAAACTCTCATTGTCGTTTTCAAAATATGGTTTCCAGCTCAAAAGCGAAATCAGAAAATACTCACTTCATAGAGAATTCAACAAAAAAAAAAAAACCGTGCTCTCTGTTACATAATATCAAAAAATATCATTTGCCAATTTTATATGATATAATTGACAGCAGATGGTAAAAGATATATACTACCATACCAAGAAAATTGGATTAGGTCTGTTTCGTCACTTAAGTATTATTTTAGTTAGATAATAATTAAAATAACTTTCGGAAAATCGCTACGTACCATATGCCTTAAATATTCTTTGATATGATTGATGGATGTGTATTACACTGGATAATATTAAGAAATTAACGATGCTTGACTCGGCAGTATACACGTGTTCCCATTATATCTCATAAACATATAATTTTATTACATATTCAAGTTATTTCACAACTCGAATCCAAAATTCTTTCTCAATAAAGTTTAATATAATAAATGATTACTTATCTATATTTCAAATAAAATATACTGACAACTTGCCCGCTTTTTCTCGTATAATTGAAAATTTTCTATAGAAAACTTTTGTATTACTTCCAGAAAAAATAGCAGTAGATGTTTTTTTGTTAGTTATTGAAGGCTACCAATGAATTCATTTATAAATAATACAAGACAAACGTATTGGGGACCGATAAGTTGTCATTAAAAAAAAGCAATCTTAAATAAAACCGTTTTAGATATTTACGGATCTATGGAGAACAAGTAGTTAAGTCAGTTGCTCGATTTATTTTTAATTGAGAGTTGGAATTTAAGCGTAGGCGTCGATCAGGTGGTGTAATTATTTTATCACTTATTATACGCCACATTTTCAATAAGGGGCATCTATGCTTCTCTAAGAATTTGTTCACTGATAATCGATTTCAAGCCGTACTTAAGATCATTTTTAATGGGAAAGAAAGGATCTGTATGAAGTATTTGAAGATATGACAAGATCATAGACATTAAGAAATAAACCTTCTGGATTGAAAAATCAACACATGTTACACATTTGAGAGTTTGAAATCAAACAATCAGTCGACACGTTATGTGTTAGAATTGGCCCATCAGGTATAAAAACATTTTTTTTTTTAAATTCGTAACTTAAAGTTTGCCAAAATAAAATCTTAAAGTAAAACATAAGTTTTTCAATAAATTCTAGCACTCAGATAACAAGAATCGTCCTATACATACACACCCATAAAACTCATCGACATTTTCTTTTCAAAGTCAGTTCGAATTATTTAGAATCTAGACATTTCTCTCTAACCAATCGTTATATCCATTGAAAAGTATTTTTGTCTCATACTCTCTGCAATTTTCCGATACAGCCAATAGGCTATAATGAAATGACAACAAACGGGCAGCCATTTTTTCCGATCAAATGAAACTTTGATATTTTATTTACACTAGTATAAAAAGACTTCATATACTTGAGTGCTGAATATTAAATACTTTTTCGAGTTATTTATTTTTGTATACATATTTTTTTATCCTTAAAATATTTATAAAACTACATTCAACAGTTAAGTAATGTATACTTAAAATGGAAAACAAATTTGTATGGGTATAATTTTTCAAATATTAATACTTACGTAGCATTCAGCTTACATATTTCATCTAATATCCGGAATTTTATGACTCGCATTCAGACAGCCATTTTTAATATTATTTTCGAAATAAAACTTTATTGTCGTCTACGACAGGACAGAATTTTGTTTTAAAGAAAGCAAAACATAAAAAATATCTACGATTTAAAATTTTCATTTTAGATAAAAAAAATATTTTGTCCTTTCGGAATCAATTAAATTTCATTATTTTTGCTTTACTTTCATTGGAATTTACCCACTTTGTGATTGATAATATTTTTATTGTATTAATGGAATTATCAGGCGCCAATCTATCTTGATCAACAAATATCCAATGTAAGTTTATTCGGCCATAAAAGATTTATTTTTATAGTATCGAAATAAGTGCCATCATTTAACGCATTAATTATACATACAAATTTTCTTTTTGCAGCTGTCTTCACCACCTGATCATAATAGAACAAGTCTCATAAAAACTGATAACTTTGATATTCCATTGGATGTTTATTTGTCTGTATGTCACCTCCTTAAGCAACAAATCCAGAATAAATCTACAGAAACGTGTTTAGTAACACTTAGTTTAATTTCGTATCAAAATCGTAACTTTATCTACTTTTTCGTCCAAAATTCTAATATGAAACCGAAGAAAAGCAAAAGTCGATGAGCCCATAATTATATAATTACAAAACTAAAACTACAAACCTTCATTATATCTCAGTGTTTAAGTATATAATAAATAACTTGAAAAATACATCTTTAACAATTGATGGCACACAGAGATCGATAAATTAATTTAATACAATCAAATGCCGATGAGTTCAATTTAATTTCACCTATATTTACAAATTGTAATTTAACTCGCTATAAAAAACGCAAGTTTTCCTGTATACAAAATAAAATGCAATGGAAAAATTACGCTCTGAACCACCACAATGTCGTTTTAACTAATAAATATTGCAAACTGGTTATAATTGGTTTTGATTTTAAACAGTACAAACATAAAACAAATATCCGAAAATATTTTTTTTACTTTCACATTCAGCGAATAACGTAAGTGTATGTAAAATAAAGTGAATATAAATACAATTAATTATTACAAAGGCCGTGATCGATTTCAAAAGCTTATTTTTGCTCATAAAGTATAAATCAAAAACAAAAACAAACATGAGACTTCAGATGGTTTTGAATGACATTTAAATGAAATATCGAAATTGACAGAAGGGCATAAATCTTCTATTTTGTATTTTAAATATATATATATGATTTTTTGATTATTTCATATTTGATTTCACCTGTCTATTTATTAGAATTCATATGAAAGAATTTCTCGAATTGGTATAGATCATTCTTTTCAGAGAGAAAAATTATAGAGAGTAGAGTTCAGATAGCAACCGATGGTAGTGAGTATATTTTATGTATTCATTCAGGTAAAGTGAGTTTATATAGAACTTTTCTTGATATTTTTTTAGTTGGAAATGATATGACCGATTGAGATAAGAGATATTGTCTACTATTTTTTAAAATATGAACAGTTATTCGTTGGATCGAGTCGGTTTACACTTTAATGTATTTAAGGTGTCGAATTTAACATATTTTAACTGATCAAACATTTTTTCTGTGTTTATACACTTACAACTTTGTAAGACACAATAAAATAATATTATTTATTTTCTTTTCGAGACGGACTACTACTAAGTACTCAAACATGTTTTTCCCACTTACAAAATTCGATGCGAACGTCAAGTTAAATATTTTATTAGGATTTAAATAAAATTTGGCGTCAAATGAAATTGATTGATTTGCAATTTTAAATTGACAAAGCTCCAGTACTCGAAATGCAAATTTCATTTTGTGTGACGGCATTTCGAAATGAGAATTTTTGATTAATTTTGGGTACAGACCGCGGAAATTCATTTTAATTCGGTGCTTAGCTGATTTCAAATTAAATATATAAATAATTCAATACCACCTACCTATGTACTCTAGATAAAGAAATATTTTTAAAAAATCATCAATTTATGCAACTGATTGAAGGGTTTTTTTGACATTCAAATTGTCCCTGAATGTCTCTTAAAAACCGTTAATTTTTCAAAATTTAATTATACAGTTATGCATATAAATGTATACAATATTCTAATCGATAAAATTTTCATAAAAATCGTTGGTTTAATGATGAAAACAGTAATATAATGATTCATTTACGACATTCCGTTTGTTCAGATTCACATATCACCGCAAATATGTTACAAGTAATAAAAATACGTATATGTGTTGTTTTCAGTTATTATTTTTTTTATAACATTATATTTGACATTATAAATGACTTTAAAATATTTAATGAACCATTACTATCCTTGTTTCAATACTTAATGAAAGCTAATTAATCTAATCCATATTTCTTCAGGGTAATTAATTGTTTTTACATTCCTCAGCCCAATATAAAATCATTCTCTGAGACTTATTGGTAAGATCTCTGCCCACCAATTAAATGAGTTGATCCGAAAAATTACATTAATAAATATTTTAATTTTCAATGTAAAAAAGTTATTTCTGACATAGATTGTGATGAAATTTCGTCTTAATTATACCTCGAGTAAACTAAAAATTTCTAAATATAGGATTTTTTTTTTTGTTAAATAAAATCTTTGAAACAGTTGAAGAAATCACAATGAATTACTGATAAAAATTCTCTATGTTCTTTAGCATTTGATAATGGAAACCTTAAGTAACAGCAGCAAAGAAAATGCTTTATCCTTTAAGCACACATTATTATACAATATACCTATATTTTTTGTTGCTTTACGGGTGAAGTGGCTCAGCCTGTTGTATAGTTCTAAGCGAAGCCACAACGCTAGCCGCTAAATATCTCGCCCAACAAAAATACTTGGCTTTTATTCAAAACTATTAAGAACTCTTGGATAATATAATACCTCCGCCCGTAGTCACAGTGAAAGAGTGTGGTTTGTTGCCCAAACTGGAGAGAATACTTTTTTTTAATTCCCACGAAAACAGATGTCAGAAAATGGTTTCGAAATTATGTTTTTATGAATAAATGATCAGGTAGTGAAATAGAAATATTATATATATTAGAAAGAAAATTTTGAAAGAAACCGACTCTTGTAGACCGACTTAACCTTTCATAACTAGGATTATTTTTTTAAGTTGAACTACAAACTGCATAAAAGATAAAATATAAAATCAACATTCTTTTAATATCAAATAAATATATAACAAAGTTTTTTTACCAATCTGACAAAATAATGATTTGGGATTCGCAATCACCTTCGGTTAAAACTCAAAATCAGATTTGATGGCAATATTGTTAGGAATTGAGCATGTAACCACTGGATGACTTACAAATCAACTACATATGCTGATAAAGTATTTCTAAATCAGTGGCTTTTACTGTGGCCGCATTATAAATATCAGCTACCCTATGGAAATGTCTCGTGGCCGCACCAAATGTGATAAAAATAGTTTCGATATTTATTTTTTATATAGTGCATTACACTGAATGATCTTTGTAGGTAAAATCGACAAAATTAATAAATCAATTGTTGTTAATTCTTTATATGGACTTGATTCATGGTCAACTTATAACTTCGACCAAAATCTTTAAACAGTTTTATTATTAAAACGGTAATTTACTTAAATTCGACTAAATGCTGGATAAGTCAGGTATATTCAATCAATTTTAAAATAATAATAATTTTACAAACTCATTTGTAAAAACACATTTTTTTTTAATATCAATATTTACTTTAACACTGTTGGTGGCCGCACATGAGAACCACTGTTCTAAATTGACTGTATTCAAGCAAAAAGTATTGCGCACAATTTTTATTCTATCTAATAACACCATAAACGAACATTACAAATGGCTACCGGTCTAATAGGCCATCCAATTTAATTGTTTTTTTGACAACGCAAAGGTGGTTCGGCACCCCTTTCCAAAGCCTCGGGGCTTACTTCCTGACGGTATGCGCAATTTTCAGACATGTCGTTGTCTTGCCAACTAGACCGGGGTAGACCCCTACTGCGGCTTAGCCACCCCTGGCCCTCTTTCTGATAGCGCCTGTCATTTTAAAAACGATAATATTGTTGTTTTATTTCAATGCCGAAATGCGTAAACACGCTTCTTTCCTACTATGTATTATACCCAAGGTTTCATTGTTCTACATTTAGTATTTACTCAATAGTACTCAAGTATGTATTATTTTTTTTTTTAGTAAGATTCATTTTTATTGGCCACGAAATTATAAATATACAAAAATTATATAGTAAAAAAATCTTTTGTAATATTTAATCAAAATGAATCACCATCTGAATTATTTCATACAGTAATGAAGTAATCATGATATTGTGATAATTGACAATGTTAACTGATAGCTACTAAAAATGCCAAAGAAGATTGTTTTCGATGACTACAGTTAAAAATCATATTGGTAATGTGACTGATACTTGCATGTAATTTTTTTCATCCTCATTAGAGCCTTAAACTAGAGTGATTATGAATTATTCTAATGCACATCACGTACTTGGATTCAATAAATTTTCCATCAAAAGATTGCATATTATTCCTTGAACTTTTTTATTATTTTTGTCTCTTAGAAAATTTAAATATATATATATATATGTCTCATATCATAGTATGATATCAACTATGAATGTATTTTTGATGTTATCATGAAGATTTTGGCAGAAAGAAAAAAAAAACACTACTTAAAAAAGAACCGAATACTCGTTGATTCGTTCATGCTAATTCATCATATTAAGTCACTAGTTTATATTTATGCATATATGATATAAAGTAGAATCTCTTTTAACAGAATCGTCTGTCACCAAAATAAAATTTGATGATGTGCTTGCAAAAATACCGACTGTCTCATTTACATGTGCTCAGTTAAATACGAAACATTTTCTCCGTTTGTCTCTATTTCTCTTTGAAGTTTACAAACATTTAGATTGCAATAAAATAAGCATATTTATTATGGTTGGTATTGAAAATAATTCAATTAGTTTTAAAAATTTTATCCATAAAAACATTATGTAGTATAATACTAACAAATATTGTATTAAATATCGCGCTATATCTTTATAGGAGTTAGCCTAAGTTTAAGTGAGAGGCATTCTAGATGAGGACTCTTCGCATTCAAGGAAGTCTTTTGTCT
Source organism: Himalopsyche japonica (assembly GCA_028555115.1). NCBI lineage: Eukaryota > Metazoa > Arthropoda > Insecta > Trichoptera > Rhyacophilidae > Himalopsyche > Himalopsyche japonica. Next base: position 320,669 of record JAHFWJ010000428.1, on the reverse strand, counting down.
TCTTGGTTTGACCGGACAAATGCTTCGTTGTCTAGTAATGAGAAACTGCTCTCCAGAATCGGATGACCTGATAAGCGGACGAGGTTCGTGCTTAAAATAGTATTTTCATTCAAAGAAATTTTGTTCATAAATCTCCAACATATTTTGCAATGTTTGTCGATTGATATGTTCATTGGAACGTTTTCGACAATTATAATATTGTATATGTAATTTGAATAAATTGTAAGTGAGTTTAATGAAAATTTCACGATCCTTTTTTGTTATTAAAAAAACAGTCTTTAATTATATAGCACTGAAGACTTTCTAAGTGTTTAATCCGCTGTTGCTACTGACATTTGGTATAATAGTGTATTTTTAAGTAATTAATTTTAACTGATGCAATAGATTATTTTGTGTTACATCTATATTAAACATAATACGAAATCTACTTAGGGTGGGTTAATTTGAATGTGAATATTCGATTTATATATTTCTAGACGTTTCTTTTTTAAATACATTAAATACATAAATATGTTTTTAATACGTTTTACATGTATACACTAATCGACTAAATATTTTTAATGAGTTTAACTGAATAAACACATTGATAATATAATATCTGTCTTTTTTAAAATCACAGATGTTATACAGACATGGCTAAAATGTTATCTATGCACTTGCGGTACGGGTAGAATAATAAAACTCTAAACAAAAATTATCGTTATTTTTCGATGGCGTAAAAACAAAGCAGTCTTTGTAAAAATACTAATTTTATTATAAAAACTTAATGTTAAAATGAATATTTTATAAACGTTGACAATAGCTTTCCGGATAACGAATTGAATACAGATACCAGAAAGCCTTCTTCGTGAAAAGCGTGTAGCCGTGCGATCGAAATGATAGGCATTTTTATTATACCCGTTGTGTGTGAGTGTATGCCCACTATCAATAATAGACGTTGACTACAATAGACTATCTAAAATTTATTCCCGAATTCCATACAGAATTTTTTTATTACTTATCTTTTCGGAAGCCTTGCTAGTTCTCGGCAATTTTTGTATTCAATCCGATGAAAATTAATTGGAAAATTTCAGTGGCATTAAAAAGATAATAAAAAATCTTATTCTCTCGTTTTTACGACACAAACGTTTTGGAGCATTAATTTTGGCATACATGAACACATTTCTTGCCGGTACAACCAATTTTACGGTTGCCGGTTTTATCCAATACGTAAAATGAATTAACTAACATGAATCGTCGATAATTAAATGCTTACATGACATATGTTTATACTATATTGCAAAAACATATTTACGTAACTTATATTTCTTTTAGCTTCAAATCCCTTTACACATGTTCTTTGTTCGATAATAATACTTTGAGCTATTGGGTGGCGACCAATTCTCGTTATTATAGACAGTGATAATATGGACAATAAAAATATTATAAAAAACAAATACTTACAAAAACCACTTTTAAAATGTTATGTGTCACTTCTTGATAGAAAGACATGATATTTTGAATAATAGAAACACATTCTTAGTACTCATTTCCACAACATATTTTATGGTCAGGACCTGTTTTGATAATGCTTGCATAAACTTTTATTCTGTAGAGCAAGAGTTGCGTAAGCAGGTGATCGATTTCAGATCCAGAAGTGCAAATGTCTTTACTAAAATTATTTCTTAAGTTAAAAATGTATATCATGCTTAAACTCTTTCCTACGTAGCTTCTACTCACTTAAAGATGGTGTAGGTAGAATGATTAACTAACCATTAGCCTTTTTCCAACCAATTCTCACATCAACAACCAATTCGAAAAGAGAATGCAGGCAATTGAATAACAACAGTCTCGTAAAAACTATGTTAAGAAATAAGCTACATTGAAATATGCGACATATAATTATTCGTCAAAATATAGGAAATATTAAGACAATTTCCAGTTATACTTACCAGTCAATAATGTCACATTACTCTTACGGAAAAAAACAATATTGAGTATAATCAACTGGCTTTACAGTTTTAAACATATTTATATATTTAGTTAAATATAATATATGATGCTTAATCAGAAATCAAAGTGGCCAGATTCCATAAAAGATCAGTAATTTTAAATGTGAGATAGAGGGTTTAAAAGCTTCCCGTACCCCCGATCGTATCTCTGAAGCTTTTCTAAAGTTTTCTTTTTAAGGCTGATTGGATTTAATGGCCCATTTTTAATGATTTGAGTCATCGTTTCTGAGATAAAAAGCCTTGGATTTGTTTGAAACTTATAGGATTTTTATATCGTTAATTTCCTTTTTTTTTAAGGAAGTATTAATTTTTCATTGATAAGGCAATATTTTCATTTGATATTAAAAGATGAGAAATTTTTATCGAAGAAATCTTTATTGGTACATTAACTTCATTATTTTTCTTTTAAAGTATAGATAAGAAATATCGTTGTATTAATTTGCCATACAGTTGATTTGATTGTATGAAAGCGTTTGAATGTATTGAACACTATGAACACTACAACAGTGGTTGTCATGTGCGGTCACCAGAGGATTATGCTGCGGCCACCAACAGTTTCATTGTATATAATACAATTTAAATAAAATGTTTTTTTATATACTGATTATCAGAAATATCAATATTTGTTGATTGATTAAATACACCCAGTTTTTTTATGACATCTTTCATCTCTTTGTTGCGGCCAAAAGACATTTCCATAGAACCGCTAATCTTTATAATGCGACCAAAGTAATATTATATGTTTTTAAACTTTAGTCTAAAAATTTTCTACTTTCAGTGCCAATTGTTAACTGTGATGAATGATGCGAATATAGAGATAGATAGTGTGTTGATTTTAAAATAATAATCCACCTACACACACACACACACTCTCTCTCTCTATCTCTGTGCATATGCTGACAAAGAGATTATTTCGAACTGCGTCATAAACAAATACACATAAAATGTATTTTCAATTTATAACGCAACTTTTTTCAAAACTTCAGTCATTGTTTATCGTTAATGGTAGTGTTTAAATATTCTGACAGAATTCTGCTTCTTAGTCTTTCGTCATCTTAATTATTCCAAATAACCATGCATGTACTATTTATGAAGGTATTTTAAGGAATTGTACCTACATCAATACCAGCATTCAACATAAAATTGCTAAACGAAGACTGTAGATACTTTAGCCTAATTTATTACAGCCCAAAAATGGATGTATTTTCGAATTTGCCATTTTAAACAATAAATAATAAATTCTATTAGAGATATTTGGCATTTTTCGCCAAATACTTAGGAAAGAAGATTTTTTATTAATATCAATACTTAACGGATGTAAACGCTGCCAACATAAAATGAAACATTTTCTTATAATCAAACATTTACCAGTTCTTACCTGTTAACAACGGTTGTTCTTTCCTTAAAATTAATTTGGTTTGTTTACGAGATGATACGCAACAATATATTACACTAGTTGTATATCAAAACAAATCCACAATCATAATACATATAAATCATTCAAACTTCTCATTGCACCAAACATGTTGGTCAAAATCTCAAAATTGGAAATAATACAACATGTTTGAGTGACATGTCATTAAATTTCTCAAAACTAACCCATTCCTAATCACAATCATGGTTGCCAGATAAACAAATCACGGACCGGGACAGTCAGTATAAAGCAATTAATTATTTAGGAAGACATAATTATACAATGGATGACTTACTTCTAATTGTGATATGTCTTAATAGGTACAAAAATATAGAAGCAACGATTGTTGTAATGGGCTCTAATCCCTGACACCAAAAATGTTCCACTTAGTAATGTTGTTAAGCGATAATGTTCCGTTAAATTTGGTACGTATGCGAGCCCTGTTGATAACCAACCACTTTTTTCCAAGAGTATATGTACACAATATATTATAACTATTTAACGACTAACATAATATTAATGTTTCAAACTCGTCTACGACTGTTTGTTTATTACACTTATAATAACTAAAGGTATGAAGTCTGGAAAACTTATAACTAACATAAGTTATGTTTAGTTTCTAAAAGATTAAATTATAATCATGCCGTGACTGCTCTGAAGTTGGTAAATATAACAAAAACAATGAGGACTATTGTTTTCTGTAGTTTATGTTGATTAAAATGATTATTGTAATATTTTATGTTGCAAATACGAGTTTTTTATCGTATTTTTCTACCAATTTATACACATACTACATTATGATAAGTTACAATTTTATAACTACAATTTCATTAATTGCACAGATTTATATTTTGAGCGAATGCCATGCGTATAGTAAAAAAAAATCTAAAATCATTCAAATTCGTGATAGTTTGTGCCTGGAAATATATTACTTGGGGTTCGAATTTTTTTCAACGGTTTCATTAATTGATTTTTTAATTAATTCATTAACTTTTTGCCGAAGCATAGATGATTACAATATTCCTTTCAATTATCTGACTGATATTACGGGATGTAGCGAAAGCGATAAGCCGACCACAAGGGCGGTCCTATCCCCATTATTAAAAAAAAGAAAGGTTGTGCCACTGAATATTTATTCATTTTTTATTGAAGAACATATTATTAAGCTTCTAGCTTAGTAGAGAACATATAACCAATTCTTAAAAAACTTCTATAAGTTCTTCTTCTTTAAGTTATCCTTCAATCTCGTTGATAATTTTGGTAAAAAAAAATAGATTGTTATTGGATGTGCTTAAAATATATTAAATAAAAACAGAGGGCTGCGAATTGTTATCACATCACGTGCCATTGAAATCTAGATGATTGGAAAACATGGTTTCAGTAGAAACTGCGAGAATTAGAAATAGTATTGAAGCAAAATTACTTTACCGAATCTAATCGCTTAGGGAACGCAGACCGTGACAGAAAGCTCTCTCGCAAACTTCACGAAGGCGCGGTGTGCTTGATAGATACATATTTACAATATAATATTATGTATACATACTTTCCTACAAGCTTGCAACAGCACGTATCAGAGAAGCTATCAAAATGAGCTTTTTTATATTATCTATTCTCCTACATAATTACAATTTGAATTATTATTTTGATATCCATTAGGTTAATTGAATTTTTTATATAGATAATGACACGTGGATATAAAAATATGATTGAATATTCTTAAAACAAATTCGTCGGGTTGTTGTTACGTATCTTTATGTTAATCTATGCTTATAATAGCGAGATTTTTTATCTTAGTTTTATGTTAATAATAATATTATAGACACAGTAGAACTTTTTAATCATTCCTATAATCACAGTATACCCTAGGCTATTTTTCTCAACCTGGGGCCATATGGCCTCCTGGGGACCACAGAATCTTCAAGGGGGTCACAGACAAAATATATTTTGGTACTTTGAAATAAAGTTTGATATTTGATATGTAGTTTTTTCGAACAAATAGTGGAGGGGGGCATACGAAAAATAAAATCTTAAAAGGGGGCCACATGCCAAAAAAGATTGCGAAACACTGATCTAGGCTAAAAATCATTTAAACAATTTTAAATAATCGTATCTCTCGATTTATCGACAAAATATTATAATCCCGTCCCAAATATTTTCCTAATTTTTCCTTTGTATTATTTTTTATTACAATTATAAACAAGAAAATGTTATTCAGCCACTGCCTTAATAAATACCAAAAATGGAAGTTTTCTAGCGACGTTTTTTGCTATGTTGATAGCTCTTAATGTTTCTACCGATGACACACCTACTAAGCACATACGTACACAATATCTCGTTCTTTCTATTATTTTGCATCGTGAGTTATTATTCTGTCTTGCAACTAAAATTAACGATATGAATAATGTAAGATCTTATGTATTATATTTGTAACCAAGAGACTCCTGGAGTTATTATTTTTATTTTGGGTCCCTTGTCACAAGAATAATCAAGATTACATTTTGCGTACACAAAAAATATTTGACAAATTTGACTATTATTAAGAGGTTGTGATCAATATATAGTTTATTGACCGTTTTTTACCACTATAACGAATTAATAAAATGTGCATATCTTATTATACTTAGCTCTTTCGGCATTACGAACCCCTGGAAATCGAAATAGAAAAAAATCTTTTCCCAACAATCCTTCAAGCTATAGAAATCTAAATATACCCAAGATCTTCAATAAAAAGCCTAAACTATATAAATAATAAGCACACAAGAATTTTACTTGATGGCTTTATCATTCTGCTTGGTGTAGAATTCATCAAAAATAATCAGTAGTTTTGCTAGAACAATACATCACATTTAAGGTGTTAATTGTCACTTCATGTTGGAAAGGGATTGTATTTAAAAAATTAAAACTCAATTTTAAGTACTACTGCAAAAATGTTATATCGTTTCGCCCGTCGCTATCATTATCAAACGAAACAACAAGACTATATTATTGTTAATAAATATATTTTGTTAGTATGTATAACCCTATTCTTTTTGGCCAAAGCTTTTTTATTTTTCTTTACATCCAAGAATTGCTTTGAACGAAGAATATATCGAATGATGATGTAAAAAATTTCTGAATAAATGTTCTAAACGAGAGATACCTTTATTGAAAATGATTTGACTTGTCAAATGCCACTTAGTCACTTTGGTCATGACATGTAAGACGAACGATATTTTCTATAAAGTAATAAAAATACACTCCAGGCGATCTATTTGCATTAGAGACCTTGTAATTTGTGTACTAAAAATATTAAATGTTCGATATAACTTGATAGATCCCTCTTTTTTAGATTTTTATCAAGTCATTTCTCGCGACGCTGTTTTAAATGACCATCCGCCGATATGAAAAATGTTTCTATTTTATATAATACAATATTATAATCCACCATAACTGCAGTATTGCACGCAATTGAAATTCATAAAGAGGTGCCCGACACTCGCGTTGATAACAATCGGTGCTATTGCAATTATAAAACACTCCCTTGAACACAGTTATTGTCAACGCGTGAGGCGTAATCAGATTTAATATAAAATCATGTCATTGAAAACTGTTTTTTTTTTGAAAAGTCTGAAAACGAAAATCTTGGCTTGTGTTTTCTGATTGACGGTTAGGTAAAGTTAGGTTATGAAGCACAATATAGAAAAATACAAGCGACCAAACAATACTCTAGTAGCCCGACTTATTGTCTGACATTTTTAATTAAGTTATTATTTAAACGATAATCAATTTCATCAAATGTACACTTACAATTTATGATATCGACTGAAGGTGCTTGATGGAATTTCAATATCAAATTTGAATTGTTACCACTTTGTACGATTCCACAGGTTGTGTCACCAATGGGCCAGGTTTCGCCTTTCGGCATCTTCAGGCATTCTATCACACAACGCAACAGAACTGACGAAAAATAAACAGTTAGCGTTGTATATATACTAAAGTTATTAATTACAGGAATACACTAACCCCAAGGCAAGCAGTTAATTACAGCTAAAATAAATTTAACAATATTAATCTAATAAAGATTAACACAATTGCCTGTGATAATTTTCAATAACGATTAACTTTTTTTTTAAATAATATAGCACTACCTAAATTAAGTTCATATACTTAATGCAGCAGTAATGTTTCCAATTCAAAAAATTCCATTGCATTAGAGCCTGTTTCGTTAAAAAAATGAGTTATATTACAAAATAGTTTTGGAAGCATTTGCAAAATGAGAATATAACATAAAACTTTGGGGAAGATAACAACGCAGTGGTCGCAGTTTGTAGGAGCCGCACGCGTAAGCACTTTTCCCTGCACATGCGCACAAAGCATGACTAATGACCGCGGCAGTGCACCGTTATTATTATTACATTTATTCATTTTTTTATCTCTTTGTTGCACTCACGAAATATGATTTCGACGCAGGCGTACGCATATTTTATGTCAAATTAATTCACAAAAATGTGGCCTGGAATCTTTAATATGTGTTGGATTTATTGGAGTTTTAAACATTTTATACCAACACATATAAATTTAATCACTTCGTAACTGGAATAGCTATATCTAATGGAGTCGAATAACAAAGCCATAAATTTCTATTTATTACCAATCAAAAATGAATAACCACTCACCCAGAGTTACCCAAACTGTGCGCCGTGGCTGTGTAATATGGGTACCATGAAATTTTTCCTTTACACAATATTATTGCTCTGTAAAACCTAAAGTAACATAAGGTTTATCATGAGATAACCAATATTTTGACGTAGGGCGCCGCGAAAAAGTGTTGATACTTTAAGGGCGCCGGAATCTGAAAAAGTTTGGGAGCCCCTGTATTAACCCATGAATTCCTAGTAATTGAGTATAGATAGCAAACAAAGCACAACATTTTGTGACAATATATTTTTTGTTTTTGGACTTTGTTTTCAAACTTGATTTTGTATGGTGATATCTCCACGATATTCTAAATATTGTCAAAACACGATAAAAATAAATATTTCTGGAGTAAAATTTGCGAACAAGGCCGGTGAATCGGGCATATAGGACTAAAAATGCAAGTCAGTATTTATCGACGATTAATTTTTTGAACACACATTGCTACCGTTGTAATTCATCAATACTGGAATATTAAATGACATATTACCTGTTGTATATATTCTACAAATATTTTATAAAATAATAATCACCGAATATATTATACGAATGGCAAATTTTATGTGATCACACCTGCAATGCTGTTAATATATTTTTCTGCGATAACTATTGTCCCAAAGAAGACGCAGCTTAAATTAACATTGTAGAAACACACATTATTAATCTCTGTACATCAAGCGTATTGATTGTTTTGTTTATAGATGGCTCTGTAGTAAGGACACAAATTTGACATATTATTGATGACAGTCGTGCATTGTTTTTTGGGAACAAGCTAAAATCTGTTTACGGCTTACATTAGCTGTAGACGGATTTATCAGTTAATGGACGATATTTTACTCTAAGTTATTACCGGTAAAATAAATTATTGTGAATTAAGCAATGATAAACGCATATTTAAAGTAATTATATTGTTGACATACACGTGGAATAGGAAATTTTGTTTTTCGCCTCTAGCAACATCTAAACACGTATTCTTATTATTTCTAGTCACACAGATGTCATCTGTCATCCATCACCAATACAGATATTACTGCTTGTAACTGTTATATAATATATTAAAAAACATAAGTATTTGGGTACACATTCTCTATGGTTTGTTTGTGATATTTTTTTTTTAGTTCAATAAAAAAACTTTGTTATAATTTATATAATATAACCATGTAGAACTGTATGTCTTGTAATACACTTTTCAATTGAGGCGTATTTATATTGACTATGTTTCAATCTAATATGTTTAATTATTTTATCGTTTTCCAATAAATAACTAGCAATGAGAGGAAATATTTATCTTTATCGGTAGTTCATAGCAGTTAGACATTCGCCATTAAATCCAAGCTGTGGTTGATACCGGTAATCAATATATTTGATACATCAATGTACACCAATTGATAATGGTCGTGATGCGCAAAACCGGTCGTGGTCATAAAATATATTGTGAAAATAGTACTACAAAATGTATTTTTATTTTTTGAAATATCTTTCCTTTCCATTAAGAAGTGATAGTTAACACTTTAAAAAGGTTAAAAAGTATCAATGTATATTGCTTTATCATAGGGAATTCTTCGTTGATATAAATTTAAAAATTAATTTAAAGGTTATTTTATCGTTCATAAAAAAATGAAATACTCAATTTCTAAGCATAACTATTTATTTATTAGTGATATTTTTTTTATTTGAATGTCAGATATTCATTTCTAGAAGAATTTTCTAGAACATGATGTACATTTATATTAAGAAATTATTCTCACAAACGAATCTAAAGCTAGACCATGTTTCCTGATCTGATACTAATCTGGATGAGCCAAAATGACAGCCCTTCAACTTGACATGAATGACATCACGAGGCACGATGCCTGTCCTTGATTTCTTTACTTTAAATGAGAGGAATATGTCATACAAAAGAATTTCGTATCAAGATAATATTTCACACAGAAATGTTGAAGTCAGATACACGAATGCTCGAGGCCCCAGTGACGTTAACATAGTTCGTTGGAAAAAGGAGCCAAAGCTATCCCGTCACTAAATTTAATATTAGAATCATTGATTCAATTTTAATTGTATTTTATTAAAAAACAAACACGACCGCTACGTCTGTTATGTTAACGTTCTGTTAGTGCAATATCCTAACAAAGTGGTTATTTGGTTGTTCAAACGTTAATTTTCGGGTTAGGGTACATGGACGAATATAGGAAACAGCTAGTAGTTAACGAAGTGCTCTCTATATATTCCAATTCAAATTTGGACGCGTTATAGATGCTTTGATATATTATACATAAATCGAATCTAAGGATTCGGACCTGTTAGACTGAATCGCAACTGAAATCTGAGTCCAAGAACTTTTACCTCTCGGCTATATGAATTACTATAAATAAACTGATTTACTATATATATTCTAATTACTTTTTCATTGTGTATATTAAGCACCTTAAATTTATTAAATGAGAGCAAATAAGCACTCTATATGAAGCTAGGAACATGACAGTCTTGTAGGTCAATGTATTTACCAATATTCTTTCAACTTTCTCTCGTGTATATTGATAAAAACATTCTATTTGCAGATATACAATATATATATATTAAATAAGCTTGAATAAGTTATTTTGATAAATTTATTTGGGACTCCACTGAAATCACAGCGTGTTTTAAAATATTGGTAAATTCCAAGATACTAGCTATTTACAAGTTTGAAAGGCTCTCGACTATGCACCGAAGAGAAAAGCTGGGCTCGCATTGTAGTATTCAATATTTGGCAAATTGCCCTAAACTTACTTATCAGAAAGAGTTACGCATCACATCTGACTGAAATGTTTATAAATTTTATCTTAATTAAATAAACAGCAGCTGATTTTTAAAACAATAAACATCCACAAACTGCGGTACCGGCGAAAATAATTTAATGAGACAATTTATGTTAATTCTATCCAGTATAGTGTGTCTGTTCATTCATGTTTTGCGAATGTATGAAATAAAATTCTCATAAAAAATCGTTCAAAATATTTTGTGCAATTAAGTAAAAACGAAAACGTCTGTAATTAATATTACACAGTTTGATCAAAAGTTATTGTGCTTAAAATATTCACATAGATTTATAGAATTATTAATATTTATAACTTATAGAAAAATATTCATTTAGACTTGCTGAAAATTAGAATATCCGATAGATTTGATCATTAGTTGAATATACTCAGTCTACATTGTGAAGCTTCTCAATATTTAGCTGTGCTTTTAAATAAAACTGAAAATCAAATTTAATCAAAATTAACAGCATATCCAAGAAACTAGTATTGAATATAATTGAATCCACGCAATAAAAAATTTGAACACATGTGAATTGAAAATATTAAATTTAATTCTTTGGTTCCATAATATCGTCGTTAAATGAGTAATTTGATATTTTCAGTAATAAATAATCTAGTGGTATTTAAAATTTTTAAAATCAGTGTATATGTTAAGTACAGTGTTTTCAGCGACAAACATTTATTATAATTATAAATATGTGTTATTCAGACACAAAATTTTTATACTAATGAATAACAAAAGAAGAAATTATAGATCGACAAAATTTCATACACCCGTTTCCGGTCCGCTATGTGTGGCATCTTGTAGGGACGTACATGTTGAAATTATTTTTATATTCACTTTTCTAATAGCAGCGACCTATTGAACAATATTTTTATCTCAAGAGTTTGACAATCTTTTTTCATAAAAGAGCGTGGTTACCAGGACTTCATAGTACAACGTTATTAAAGGGATGAACAGCAGAAAGCAAATGCCAAAGAGATTTTTCGTGTCCTGGGACCTGACTCTCAAAATATCTTAGTATGTACTTGTTCTTTGAATTCCTGATTTCAAGTTCTACAAGCCTCTTCCAGGGATAAGATAAAGTCTATTCCATACATAAATATTTATTTGTAGAAAATCAACTAGTGAACATACTGATATAAAAAAAATAGCACCGGAAATACTCACAAGCGAATTTAGTGTTTAATTGACCAAATTATACTTCCAGGATGCAGTTTAGAATTATAATTTGTCGTTTCTTCTAGTCAACAAATCAACAAATGTTTAATACAAACAGCATTAAAACGTTTGAAAACTAACATAAAACGTCTGATGGCCAAATAAATGAATGATTAAAACCACCTACATATATTAAAAAAGATAATCCGCAAAGAAATTCTATATATTGACATGACTATTTTCAAACTTCATATTTAATCATGATCATGATCAGTTGATATGCTCGCGATGAGCGAAACCGGTCCTGATCAAAAAATATATTGTGGAAATGAGTACTAAAAAAATGTGTTTTTATTATTTAAAATAATATAGGAAGGATAAAATTTTATATTTACATACTGTATTTGCGTATTTTATTATATTTTATAGTAGAAAATATTTAATGTTGAAACAAAAAGCAATCTTTGAAGTGATACCTTATTTCGATAGTGAGTTCACTAAACTAATATTTTTAACAGTGGCGTACAAAAAATACAGTAGCCTTAAATGATTTTTCTGAACCAGAGACACGAGTTAGTTAATAGTGGTAACGTTACATCGATGGATCCGTGGTCAAGTGGTCAAAGGTATTAACTTCGGTGAAGTAGCCGTACAACCAAATCCCAGTGCATAAAGATTTTTTAATCAATTTATAGATTTTTGTCCAATATTGTATTTCTAATCTCTTGAGGAAAATAGGTTGAGCAACTATTAAAAAATACTTCCCGCAAAAAAACTGTTTTGCAAATAATCTTCGTTAATATATAAAAACAGAAAAGTTTTGATTTCGTATAATAATCAAAGATTCATTTGCACCGAAAATCAAAATTTAATACTAAAATATAATATTTGATTGTTACTTTATCGCATTTCGAATAAGACTCGTCTCATGTTTTTATTGTATGAGCAATACCGCTATAATTGCTTTTATTTTCAATACTTTGCTGAAAATTATTACAATCTATCAATCACAAATCAGATCACCGTATTTAACGCTCGTATTCCATATATTTTTTTAAAGGAAACAAAAACAGACTACGCTTAAAAAAAACACGTTACATGATACATGTATATGTTTGAATATTTTAAATCAAAAGTCTTTTTTCTTGTCGTAAAAAATCGGTCCCCACAGTTTTATATTTAAGAATTTCCATAGTTCAAACACGACAGGATTTTTTTTATAAAATTTTCTACTGTCCTATTTTTTTTTTGAATTTCATTAACGATTTATTCAAATATTTGATATTTGTATAAAAAAAAATACATCTCTGTCACTGTGGCTAATTAAATCCGCTAGACTGTCAATCGTGCAAGCATTTGGCAATGTTTCAAGAATTCGCGACATAGCAGTAAAAAAAACCGGCCACATTTTTCATCGTTCTCCATGCTTCTCACCAACTACTGTCGCTTGTCTTCGCCATGGTCATCGTCACGATTTGAATGCTGATTGCCGATCGTAACTTTCCAATAAATGCAACCGCTGCAACTAATTAAATTCATAACCTGTAATGCGTGGAGTAATCGTCCATCTATGGATGTAATGATTGCATCTCCGCACATCAAAAAGTCATGCGATACTGTTTCTTTTGGTAAGACAAATCCTAGAATCTCATAGAAAATTAATTTGATTCATTAATAAAAACATAACACAAAATCAAACACAGTATCTTTGTCAATTAACATGTGCTTAAAAAATTTTCACATAAATAATAATTTCGCAGTAATATTGTTTTCTTTAACATGATAAATATTATGACATGGAAAATATTATACAATAACATTAACATTTAAGGGGTGTCAATGAATTTCGTCACTCTTTTAAGCATTGTTTAACTCTCTTCTGATGTCAGTCGTTCATTTAACAAATGAAAATTTTAAAACATTCCTATGGATGGACAAAGTATAAAAAATAAGCTACAAAGTTTTTGATAGTGTATTTTTCTTATAAACAATACGCTCCAAAAAGCTGTTGCTGAATACCGGTTATGAAAACATCGCATGAAAAAATATTCGTTGAGAGGAAGCCTTATTCGGCCACTGTGATTTGATATCAAACGTTAATTACAATGAAATGACACAATTTGTGAGGCACAAAATGACATTTGAAATATAAAAAAAACACAAAAATTTTAATAGAATTGTGGATTATAGATTAAATATTAAAATTGTCGTTATACTGTTTAATTACATTGTATATAAACCAGATTAAGTATTCTTTTTTAGCTAGAGATAGCAATATCAGTATTTCAATACCAAAATATTTGTGTTTAATAGCAAGATACTGGTTTTCAGTTGAATAAATGTATCACATATTCAAGTAACGTTCGTTCAACAATAGTCTAATATGAAAGCGCTTTATTTGAAGTCTTGACGACTTGCACAAAGATTCGATCTTAATTGACTGATTCCATGTGTAATGTTCTTACTCTTATAATGACATATTTTAATTAATTTTTTCAAATTTATAGAATCTGTCAGCCTTGAACGTTCATAATTATACAAAATTTATTAAAAGTGATCAATTTAAAACACCGGTAACACAGTAGTGCAATCACTATTATCAGCCACTGACACTGATGGAATGCGTTGATTAAGTATGCATTTGATACAAATGCATTACAATCTCTACCAAAGCGCTCGTTGGACCATCGATCATTCAGCTCCAATATGTTAATCATCTCTCATTTCGAAACCAGCTATCGCCCGGCAATGTTTAAAATACTTCGATGAAACGGTAATACAACATTTGCAGTCGATTGGCTGATTCTTTTGTCGCATTTAACATGTTTTGACGATGTACATACATAATTTATCACCTACTTTTATACCATGTCTGTCTAATGATTCTGAAAGACGATTGTTTGATAAAAAATAACTATATTCACTTGAAACAGTGTTTTTATGTAAGCTGTGATTATTCTTTTGAATACTATGCAGAGATTGTTTTATATTATTTTGTTTAATAATTTGTATAATCAAGTAGAAGTTTTCAGAGTATGAAAAATGATTCAATTAACATTAAAGAAATAAATCTACCTATGATCAATTTAATACTCGAGGTATACTTTTTGAAGGAGAGTACAATATATCGCTTGGTTCTTTTTAAGCAGAATAAAACTTTTAAGTGAAAGTTGATTTTTTTAGTTTTTATTGTGAAATTGAAAGGTATTTTCCGATTACAAACTACTGCTATCATTACAATGATATTTTTTTTTTAATGTGTCAACTGTCACTTCTTGATGGAAATTGCATGCTATATCAATAATAAAAACACAATTTTAGTATTTATTTCCACAATATATTTTTGGTCAGGACCGGTTTTGCTCATCGCGAACATTATCAACTAATAGAATACAATTTACAACCAAGTCTATTTACACAAAATATTTGAGTTAAGAGTAGGCGGTATACAAAACCATGGGTTCAAGAACTAAGAAACAATTTACAGGAAATCATACAATATTAATACAAATTATGTAACAAACTGAGTCAGTCGATTATCAGTCGATCGAGCGGTTATCAGTTGAGACTGGCGATGACCGAAACCGGTCCTGTTCAAAAATATATTGTGGAAATAAATACAAAAAAATGTGTTTTTATTGCTTTATAATTAATTGATATATCTCTAGAAAAGAAGGTTTGCAATCCACTCTTAAATTTATATTTTGTTAAGTTAAATTTGTATTTGAGAAGTAAACTAAATGCGGCGTCGTGATTTTAAATTACAATGTTTGTTTAATAAAAAAAATGTTAGACGGTGGTAAGTGACAATGCGTGATGGATATTCAAAATTATTTCTATAATTGTGTCAAAATTGTATGCAAAACTCTTGAAAAGATCTTTTCAAAGAGCTAAAGAGCCTCGCTAAATAAATGAAAAATACAGCGGTATACAACCAGTGACAATACATAAATGTTAATATTCATACACATAAAACCATGAATATAATAACACTATGAATTATATAAATCTGAAAAGATTGTATTTTAATGTTTATGCATAATACTGTAATAATCCCTCTCACGTGAATACAATTTACGTTACGCAATAAAATACCATCAATTAAATATGACTTAACATTAAGGACGTGTTAATCTTTTTAACTGTGATTACATCAAATGGAAATGAATTTACTTATATACAGTATATCACAATCGCTAACGTAATACGTTTATTTATCGATTATATTTTAATCGTTTTATCCTATTTGATCTCGTTCATCCATCGACACGTATTATCTGAGAAACATTCGCAACTTCCAATTAGCGATAACATGTAATAAGTTTTAATATTTCTATGTAAGTTTCTATTCATATTAAGTATATTATGATCATGGACAGGTATCAATACATCATTGCTTGCTCGTCATTATATTGACCTTTAGGTGTATACCATATCAGTTCATTGACTTACTAATTTGACAATCATTAGTGTATATTTTTTTTATTCCGTAAATGCTCAAATTTATTTAAGCATTAATGAATCTAAATTTTTTTTTCTGTCATTTTTATTGATTGAATTGGCATTCACTTGGTAGAACTCAATTCGGCACGGTGAAAAAAATAGTAATGTATTTAAGTTCTACAAAATTATTTTTTAAAATATAGTTGATAGCTATTTTGGCTCACGCCATCTTCAGAACTATAGTTCATTCTAAAATAAATTGCTGTTTTTTTCACCGTGTTTTTTCTGTCACTTATTCTCCTTCAATCGATGACCAAATATACTATTAACTTTTTTTTTCATATTGTTCGCGACGAGCAAAACTGGTTCAAATCATAAAATATGTTATTGAAAAAGCACTATTTTTTTTTTATTATATTATATAAATTATCATGCCATTTCATCAAGTAGTGGCAGTTAATATATTAAAAATGACACTTTATAATATTTAAATATGCATTGACAAATATTCTGACATTTACCCACTCGATTATATTTAACATGTATAATACAATTAATTATTCCTTAGTAACAATAAAATGAGAACTCTTTACCTTTGTCTCGAACAGATAAATCATGTTTCTGATAAGATGGCTTCTAAATTTCATACCAATTTGTGCGTCATCTTTTTTTATCAATATTTCTTGGAAGTGACTCCATCTTAAAGTGGTTCAACTACCGAGGAATAAGTGAAATTATGATATAAATAGCGTAGGTATGGCGTTTACCCACAAAGGAAATATTACGTTGTAGCTTCATATTGACGTTTTTATAGTTTTCCCTACTTTTAAGTCATATTGAATTTCCAAGCTTTGCCACGAAAACGCTTACGAGAAACCCAAACAGTCAAGACAAAACAAAAAGAAAGTAACGGTAGACTAAAAAGAAGTTCAAAGCTTCTTTCTGAATTTATTTTAAAACTTTAGCATATAAATTTACCATCACTGACGAAAGATAGTGACTTGATCGAGTAGTCACGATTTGTCGAGTTGAAAACATAATTTGAAATATTTACTTTCACGTCTTAAAAGCCACACATTAACGATGTTTATTAGCAAAATTCACGACTTATAAATAACGATCCTAAAATAACTCACGCTTTTAATGGGAATATTTTTTTCTATAAATGTTTAATTTTGCTTTTAACATTTTTTTATTCATATTAAAATTTGATCAACGCTGCAAAGAGATAAATATTTACAAGCCATTTATAAATATTATATATGCAATTTGGTATTCGACATTAATTCCATTCACCGAATGACAATTCATGGATAACATGAATTTGCATTTTTTATAAAAAGAGGCGACCGTAAATCAATTGACAATATTATTATCCTTTGTTAGATTTCACCAATGATATATAGTGTTTTATTATACGCTTTATTTGAAATTTACGATTTTAAAAAATATACACGACTTTGTGTTTTTACTGTTATTTTTATGCCATATAATGTAGTTAAACTTAATGACTAAGGTATTATATTAAAAAATTTTAAAAAATGTTTTCAAATATTTACTTTAAAGTATCAAATTACAATAATAATATTGTTTCTTCCATTTGTTGTGTTTTATGTCTTACAATTATTATTGAAAGAATTAGAAATTATAATTGGTGGATTATCCCCATTGTTCAGGTGTATGCAATATAATTGAGAAAGGTATACAGTCAATACCTAAGAACTTGTGGTCTTTAAGGTTCTCGGGTCTTCATTGTTGAACAATGATGTTTTCCTTAATTTTTTTCATTCGCTTGAAAAATAATATACATACATCAATCTTCTCTCGTGTCATTACTAATCGAAATTTCTTGAATAAATCATTACAACAGTTTATTAATGAATCTTGTATTTCAGCATGAAACAGCCTTTCTCTCCTGATTTAGATTAAAAACAATTTATAAAAAACTCATTATACGAAAAAATATCGTCAGTTTTCTTCAATATTCAATTGATTGATTTTATCGGCGTAAGTAAAGAAACGTTAATGACATTATTAAATTAAAAAAAACAAGGAAACTCTTGTCTTGGATAATAATTTTATAAATATTTAGTATTCTTTATTTATCAATGATTATTTTCGTGCTGTGCTGTTAATAATTGGAGTCATTTTTTTCTTGAATGCACTTGATAACGTTTGAAAGTTTTAGTTAAGATAATTGCTGTGTATTTTATCAATTATCTCTTTTTCCATCACATTAATTCACAATGGACATTTTCACATGGATAAATTCGAGACCGTTAAAAAAATATGTGGCAACTTCTATCAATTTCATAAAATGTCTTTCTACCAAGAATTCACATTAAAGATCACGTAATATTGCGTTCATACTTACATTTTATAATTGAATAAGTAGGTATGTTACATAAAAAAATGTTTCTGATTATCAAAAATACTAATTTTGGGCAGATAGAACTAATTGTTAACCATCTGTCTATCGGTCCGAAAAAATTCCGGACGATATTATTATGGGTTGATGAAAATGAAATTTGATAAATTGGATATTAGTTCAGATAATAAGATTCTTAGGCACGAGATATGTATGTATAAAGCGATTTCCCATAGCGCGTTTTCGAAATACTTTTCAAGCGAGTACGTATTTTTAAATTACACATAACTGAAAAATAAACGGATACTTTAATTTTGTATGAAAGTGGTTGCCCCGATAGTGTCTCTTAACCTCTACCGCGCAAGTATTAATATAATATAGTACCCAAGTGAAAATTGCACTACGAAAATTTAATCACGTTACTGTTTCTACATTTGTCGATTCTCCTATCCAACCTAAAATGAATTTCAATTCTATTTTAAATGATGCGTCACAGATGTATATGTTAAAAAAAATCTTTCTCATACCGACTTATTGCACTTGTATGGAACCATATACGTGTTTCTAATACACCTGGCATATGTGTTCTCAATGAAAACTGTTACTTTCCATGATTCATCTAAAGCTTATATAAAAACTAATCCCCTGCGATAGTTGCCAGAAAGGGCGCACTGAAACATAAAAATAAAAACAGAAATAATACTTAGACTCAGGACGAGTGGTTGCATTTTGCGGTTTCCGCTGCTACAAAAATGATGATGCATGAGCGGGTTAAAAACTGCCAGAGCCGAATTGAATCACTCAAAAAAATATTATTATTTTCGTTTTCAATTTCTTTGCTGATTTCAATAATTATTTTGCGATTCAAAAATTTTTTATGTTTTGAAGTAAACATATTTTTTTAAATTCTAATTCGTAATTACTTTCGTGCTTATTTATCATTTTACCATTCTAGTTAACGTTTAGTGTTATTTCGTTCTTTAACTAAATGTATCTTATTTGAATTGTTACAACTTTGTACGATTCCACATGTTTTTTCACTAACGTCCCTTTTCGCCTTTCGGCATCTTCAGGCATTCTATCAGACAGATGCAACATAACTGCCAGTTCTCATGTCAGTCTTCATCAGGATGTGGAATTGTACAAAGTTGTTCAAATTCGATATTGAAATACCTTCAGTCGATATCATAAAAAAATCTATATTATTTCCAGTTAAATTTTCATTTGATACTGGAGCGACATTTTAAATAAATTTGTAATATGGTCAGGAACTCGATTGTTCACTTTCATTATTATATATTCTCATAGTGTTTTTCTTAATAATTAACGTCATATGTTATAAAAAAGAATACGATACAAATGATTAAAATTTTACTTCAAGCGATACATTATCATCGTTTGGCATATTTAGAATAACGTTTTCATGAACATCAACGGATAAAAATCAATTTATGTCATCAAGTTGTTATTGTCTCACCTCTTATTGACTGAAATTTTGAATATTATAACCAGGCATTCATATTAGACAATATTCATGGTCCGGTCCTGCGCGCCATTCTTCGATATTACAAGGCTGCGGTCTCACGTCCGCTTTACGACCGTACCGAATTGTACCGTGTAATAAAAATTGAAAACCTTCATTTGGAGAGAAGTTACCTGCGCACCTAGCGGCAAACCCTGGAACCTATAAATTATTTTATCTTCAAACCGCCAATCTTTCGAGCGAGGAACCCGACCAAGCTGGGCCTCGCGGATGATTAGTTCTCCACGTAAGACCACCCTAAGCCCATTTGACAACAGAATGGATTGTATTCTTAAAAAAAATATGCATTTAAAAGACGCATTAAATCATTAATGTACAGATATTTAATTTGATTATTAATTATTATTCATACAATCCGAAAGACTTGATAATCTGTGTGGAGCAATGTTTTCATTTTTAGTATGACTTCACAAATAATTTGAATTAATGAAACACTATTCTTCCTTTTAATAATATAAAAAAATATGTATCCTGGAAAGACATTCCAGGAGTTGGGTTAATAATTATATTGACAACTGTTTTATCGTTTTAAGAAGCATTTTCGGACGTTTTATATAGATAAACTTGAGATGGACTTTTCTACGGGGGGCTGTTTTGTTTCCGTAATAGGCCATTTCCGTGCCATGTGTAAACTTATTGATATAGCCGCCTTTTTAGTTTCATTTACAATTTTCAGTTTTATTGCGAGCATTGTTTCTTGCTAGGTCGTTAAAACAGGAGAGAAGATGTATTGTGTACCTTTTCTACACTGCTATATATAGACAAGCAAATGTTCGCATAAGTATAGTTCTGATGATGGCGTGAGCCGAAATTGCTATAAACTATATCTTTAAAAAATAATTTTGTAGAACTAAAATACATTGCTATTTTTTTCACCGAGTTATAATCGAGTTCGAACAAGTGAATGCCAATTCAATCAATAAAAATATATTCTTAATATATTTACTCGCAAGAAAAATATTTATGCCTGCATGAATATCGTGAACGTAAGCAATTAGTATCTTGCATCAGATTTAGGCCGACACATGTCTATTTTTAATGAAAATCACAGAAGCCTTTTAAAGAAATCAGATTGCGTTTCGCCTCCATCCAAAGTGATCAATGTCAGCATACTTAGGTTCTCGCTGCGCGACTCAACGCGACGTTAAGTTATGGCCGGCCATGTTCTGTCATGGATAATTAAATTCAGCAAACATTTCTTGGTGTACAATTATTTATTTGCGGTACGGTGTCTCGCATCTGAAGACATATTGCGGGCACATATTAAGTTCAAGAAAATTGAGTTTTATCTTGCTGTATTACTATATTGTAGTAAAAGCTGTATTAAACCGTAAGACGGAAAACTAACTAGTGTGACGCTACAAGCTTTCGTACTACATTTTCCATTTCGAAACAAACGTCACTAAGCAACAATAAGAGAATATAAAACATTATATTCTCCCAATAATAGCAAATATAATACAATAAAGTCCCAAGTATTCAGATTAATAGTCGAGAAGGTCCGCACACTCCTCACTGATAACCTGCAAGCCAGGTTACTACTGTCAATAGATTATGGGACAAAAGCATTTGATCGAATACACTCGACTGCGCCAACAGAACATGCATAATACACTATGATAGGGCCTATTATACTCAACACGTCACAACATTTGCCAGAAATCTGCGTACGGGATTCACAGAAATATTCTTTCTGGTGAAAAAAGTCAACTTGCAAAAGTGTCAAATTTAATTTACCTCCTTAGCTAACAAACGATTTATTATTGATCATTAACATTGAATTTATTTGCAGTTTTTTAACAGTATTTGAACAGTCATTAGTGAACCTTGCTCGTTTCAATTATCCTCTTCTATTGTGTTCAACCCTCTGCCTTTATTAGTCCAGTCAAACTCCAGCATTCGTAGATCTTAAATCTGACTATCTAGTGAATTCGTGGTGTGAAAAACGCGCAACGTCGCTTCAGTAGTAGATAATACGACGTTTAGAAGGGTTTCACTTATTATTGCGATATATTGTATATTTCAGACTCGGTGTAGACATAAAAATACAGCATCAAGCTCATCAAAGATATTATTAAGCTCACGGTAGCGCCGCCTTTCTTTACAAACTGTGCTGTCTTTATGTAGTATGTATCCCAATACGCTTAATTTATTTTCTCATTCAATTTTTCAATGTTAATATTCAATAAAAATACATCATCTTTTGTTTATCCGCTGATGGAGTCAAAGTATTTTAAATGCTCATTCTAGGCACTGTTTTACATTCAAAACGTTTCATTTAAAGCTTTAACTTTACTTGGTATACGAAATCCCTCCAAATCTTGATACAGTTTGTTGATATATCCGATATCATAGGCCGTCTTAAAGTCAATAATAATATAAATCGTGTCAACAATTTTTCAATATGACACATTTGCTTATAGACAATCCTGTTTTCTTTAAAAAAAATGGTCTTCATATAACTTCAATCGTATCTGCATCAAAATTCAATATAATAATCCAAGTTGTAACGTAAATACGTAAGCATACACTTCAATTTATGAGAAAATGACTTTTGAAAGCGACCTGCCAACGTTTCGATAATATTTACAAAAGATAACCAAAGTTAATATCGAAATAATGTTTGTGTTTAACTCCGACTGTACAAATCGATAGCTGCTTTGGTAACTAGTTTACAAACTTAGTTAAGTCACACACCTTGACATAATAACATTACAAAGTTTACTCGATAATAATATCTGCCTGGAGTGACTTAGGCTGCACTTAGTTCGATTCCGTCGCTCCAATTCCTGAGGCAATGAATATTACGTGATATCGGATGTCCGCTTGCTAAGATTACTCTACTAATTTAATAGATAAGACGCTAAGCCGTCATTTCTAAATTTGAATTATACGATCATCAATGTGCTTAAATATATATCTCTCTATCTACACCATCACTTTTGCATACGAAGTAAATTTTTTCATCTATACTTGTTTTTTAATGATTGAACTTGTTTATTGAGCAATATATGTTTTAGAGCGAATTTAATTATGTATTTCAATGAAAAATTTGCTTTGACTAATATTGAACATCATTAATCTTATTATTTGCAGTAAATCTACGTTTGTGTCCTTATTTTAAGTAATAAAAACACATTTTTATATACATTTTAAACCAGTTTCGCTCATCGCGAGCATTATCAACTGATGATCAATGTTCGCGATGAGCGAAACCGGTCGTGATCAAAAAAATATTGTGGAAATAAGTACTAAAATGTATTTTTATTATTTAAAATATCATGCCTTTCCATCAAGAAGTAACAGTTAACACCTTAAAAGGTTTGTGTCCTTATTAAAATACATTAAAAAAGTTTCGTTCCCATCCGATCCGATCCCAAAAACCGATCCGATCCCAAAAACAGGCATTCAGATAACTACTATAAATAACATATGATGCAAATGATTGGAATCGACCATGGATACAAAAAACATTATTAAATTTTTTCGCCATTCATACCACAAAAATTATTTCAGTTAATCGATGCTCATATCACACTTAATATAACATTAAAATAGTAATTGCTGATCGGTGAATGTATGTATCTAAATCCAGTATTGAGATATACAACAAAACAAATATTTATTTTGCGTGTATGGCGAATATAACTTTCGTTTTATTTAAACGATAACAAACATATTATAATAATTACAGTACATATTTGATTACACTAACATAATCATAAGATGTACCAATATTATTTACTGTTTGGTTATTTTTTTCAAAATCTCTTGGTCACTTATTTTCAAATATTTGCGGAATCTATACTATCCATATGAGCCATTAGTTTGACATACACTTGATAACTTTGAATTCAAAGTCGTTACTTTATCAGCTATATGCGTCAATGGTTAGAACCAATGACGCAATATTAGGGCTTCCAAGCCGGCTTAAAACGTAACCGTTTAACCGGCTTGAAGCAAAGAGATATATTTTTTTTTATTATAAAATGATTTTAGGAACTGGAGTTTGTTTTCTATTATATTCAAATGTTCACATTAATTCGAAATGTCTTTTCCGAAAAGCTTAAGTATTAATAATTGGGTAAAAAAAAATAACAATCTTATTACAGTATATTTTTCAGCCCTACGCTATATGGCATTTTATTTTTAAATAAAAATAAATTTGTTGCAATTCATGGGGTATCTTACAGCCAAAATAAAACTAACTTCATTGAGGTTGATCATTTCCACATTTCCGTTAAAAGAATAATTTTTTTTTATTCAAAATAAATGTAAAATTCGATAATTTTCAAAGAAGTGTCATCAGTTCGATATTATTTGTTATTCTCTTTTTGAAAACAGTCGTAATGTTAGTATACTTTCTGATTAATTTATTTCTCCGGAAAATCTATCAATTTAAATATTTTTTTAAATATTACGGACAAGTCCGTTTTGACGTTGGGTTTTAATATTCTTGGTATAATCTATCTGGTTGGAATCGGGCCAAAAACTATATGAAACTGTTTCTCAACCCATTCACGATCATAAAAATAATAAAACAGATATAACTTCTATTTATATGGAAAATTTTTTAGTTTATATTTTACAGAATAATTTTGATATTCTTGGTTATACATATTTTGAAATGAATCAAGTGTATAATTATATTACCTATTCGATAATTGTATCGACAACTTCACGCTGAACCTGGTAATTTTAAATTCGCTCTACACATGAGAATTATATGCATTTTTTTCGAAAAAAAGTTATACTGTCACAGACTCTCTCCAGTATTTCAACATTGTCAATGTTTTGTATCATCTTAAAAGACATATAAAGAGTACTGAACAAGTATTTTAGTATTTTTAAGAAAAAAAGTCTTTTTAAAATCTTCAGTCAATATTAAATATATTATAATATGGCTTGAATAATATTAGTAGCTGTATAATAACTCCGTGATCGCTTCGTTTTCACAATTGAATATGATGAGCTGTAATGTCAGAAGCAATAAAAGCATCACGCTGTTCACCTATCTGAGCTATTCGTTTTGATACAAATCAATAAGTATAATTGAAACAGGTGTTTATGGGGAATTCGAACCCTTTACCGTGCATTCAAGTGGAAAGAACATCAAAGGGAGTTGGTTATGGTATAAAGTAAAACTCGGTTACTCATCTATTAGGATTTTATGTCATTCGACCTTATAATTTATTTTTTCGTCCTGACTAAAAAAATTCTAAGTCAGTTAACCAAATGATATCACAGGAAATTTTCATGGTTTTTTTCTAGTTGATGCACTAAGGTTACTTGTGTTATAGTAATAGTCTATAGTTCATGAAACTCCTTGCTTATTGACGAACATTCTTTTTTATTGATTGAATTGGCATTCAGTTGGTAGAACTCCATTATAAAACGGTAAAAAAATAGCAATGTCTTTTAGTTCTACATTTTTTTTAAATATGTCTTTCCGATTTCAAAATTGGTTATTTGCATGCAATAATTATAAAAAGTACCATAAAATGTTTTGAATCGTTGGTTTTATGATTTCAATGCCGTTAGCGACGTTCTGTCAAAGAAACTTAGAGAGGCGTGAAAACTCGCAACCGCTTTATATGAGAACTTGGCAACAGTTTATCATCGCAACCGTATATGCACTATTCATTTATAAATAATATATGTTGAATATCTTTAATTTTAAATCAATTTCTTAAAAAATAAGAAAAAAATGCCTGCTTTATTTGTTCGTTCAGATAAATGAGTGAAGATGGCATTAACATATATGCTTATTCGAATTCAAACCCAGTATAACACGATTTTCGTCAACTCATATTCGAATTTAATTGCAATAAACATAAAATTGTACATCCATTAGATATAATATTTTTAAATTATATTTTAGTACCATTATCCAATAAACCAGCATTTTGTAAAAAAAATATATTGCCAAATTTCAAATGGATTTAACTTATGTATTTTAATATGAGCTATGTACGACATGTCCTTATTAAATTATGGTAAAAATATCTTTAGAAATATAAGATACTTCAAAATATCCTATTTTCATAACTAATAATCACATTTCGTAAAAGCACATTATTGTTTACGTCAAAGCATCTGATTCTCTTACAGGAAAAAGCCGAAACATAACAAAAAAAATATTTTTAAATATTATCTTATAATGAACATATTTTAGAATTTATACATGTTATCTTCATACATTACGATAGCCATAAATGATTTTTGAACTACATTATATTAGTTCAATAAAACCTTTAAATATTTTTTGTAAAATGTAGACACCTTGCTCCACAACAATTGGTCACAGAAATAGGATTACAGTTTTTTCATTGTATTATAAAATCTGTTGAAAATTAAGTCCTCGATACATTCTTAGAATCAGTTTTATTTCTTCCTTTGATGTTTTGGTTTCATCATATTATTATTAGTGAAATATCCTTTATAGTCATTACATTATTAATTATTTTTTTTACATCTTAAGCGAAAGTTGTATTGACATTTATATAACATCCGTAATATAATATATTTGTTAGGCACGTATATTTATAATACAATATACGATAATTTTGGCCAGGATGCCGTAATAAAAAGACACCATACGTAAAAAAACAGAGCCTTTTTGGGTGTTTTTGATATCAATGTGCAATGTCTCATCTCAGTACAAAATATTCCACCATTTTGAAAAAATATCTTACGCTTTATGTTCCTGATATTTTTTTGTAAAATTCGTGAAGATGAATGTTAATCTTTGAAAGTGTAGAGTAAGCCTGTCAATGAAGAAAAAAATGGGAAGAGCTGAAATGAGTCAGATATCAAAAATAATATTATGTAATATTTTTTTTTGGAACGCTTTATTTAGAGCATGCTAACATTTTTTTCCCTGAAAATCTTCTGGTAAAAAATGTATATTGACTTTTTATTTCGCGTATAATACCGGTTTCCCTGTTTACCATATTAGTGACTAAATTTCCAGCATAACTGAATTTTTATTATCGGCATTAAATTATTTTTCTGGACGAAAAAGTGTAGTCTGTTGTAACGAATATTTACCATAATTTTTTGAGCCAAAAAAATGGTTAAATTATATTTGAGTAAGGGTTTATTTGGATGTATAAGACCGAGTCCCGCATGACGGAGGTCGAGCAATAACTATTTATACAACGAATTTTCAGACAGTCTGGAGATACCGCGTTGTACACCGCAGATCTTATCTCTGACGTTAACATAGCACAAAAGACAAAATAAGACTTTCAAGATTCCTTCACACAACGCAGAACTTTTATATTATTTACCACCTGTCTATTGTTAGAATATTTTTAACTTCGCTACATTGTACAGACAAAGAATATTTTTATAATACCTCTTTGTACCTCTGCGTTAACAACTGCTTAATAAATCTTTACGACTGTTTTCAAATTTTTTGAATTACACCTTTACTACCGCACAGCACTTCTTTTGTAAGAAGCTAAAAGAAGTCTCATTATTTTCAGAATTTGTTAGTTTGTCACTTACTCTTGACAAGCCGGTTTGTTACGCCCACAAAAGAATTTGGCGCAAACTTAATCGTACAAAAACAATCTTTTATATATCTGTGACGAAATACGAGATGGAAATGAGGCATGAATTTAAATGCAATAACACTATTTGAATAGCTGTGTTAGACTCATCTCAAAGCTTGAACTATAAAAATCTGTGAAACCCAAAAAAATAATCATTTTTTAAATGCCATAGGTCACTAAATTCTGATCTAAAAACATTAATGAAATATGAAAAGTATGGCTTTAAAAAAATATATATCGGGAGCTATAAATATCAGGGCTGTTGAGTCGGGATCGAAGTTATAGAGTAGCGGTTTTATAGCCAGAGTCGTGAAAAACAATCGACTACGACTTTTTCTTGTTCGATTATACGATTTTCAAAAATATCTCAATTAAAAATTTACCCAATCGGTTGTTTGATCTTTAATTTAAAGCAAATAAATAGGAAAGGTAGGAAAAAAACTTGACAAAATTAAACATTTTTTAGTCGGATTAGAAGACGTGTTTTTGGTAAATATCGGAGTCGTGTTTTTTTTAACAATTCGATACGCTGCCCTGATAAATATATTGAATATATTTTCCATAGAATTTCAATTTTGATTTTAAATTAAAAGTTATTGTTTTATGTGAAATGATTCTCTAGAATAAATATTTATTGATTTATATCGTTCTTGTCATTCTGTTATAAAAAAATTCCCACTTACAATATGAACTGCTTGTTATTGATTTTGACACATTTGAAGTTTTAGGGAAACACTAATGGTTAGTCAATTGTTCCCGCTACGTCACTAATTTTGAATCGGTTGCGAAAATATTCAAAAATTATTATTATATAAAGTCATAAATGATATTGATTGTACTTTCCAAAATAATTGTTTTGGTATGAAATCGAGGTTATAATTGTTTTGTTGGTGTTTCTTTTGTGACTTATATTTACATTTGATAGTTTTGTTACAAAATCATACAGCGACCAAAGTGAAACCGAGAAAATATATTATATTTAATACGTTTTTATATAATATGGTTTATGTATTCAATTCATTAAAATAAAAGATTAGGCAAAATATTACGACTTTTTCCGCTGTGCAGTTTTTTCCAGTTATAACACTTCAAATATTAAATATCGTACTTTTTACGAAACAATTTGTTTTTTTGATAAACAGCCAATGACCTGGTTTTATTTTCACACTCTATATTATTGATGAGTTGTATTCATTTAAGAAAAGAAAATATTAGTCGACGATTGTTGCTGGGCATTGTCACTATTACATATATGTATGGATCGTGTAGCAGAACATTTCGAAAAATATTTGAGATGGACCTCCTTTTATATCTAATTGAGGCGTTCAATAGACAATAAACGTAACTCTATTTGTGAAATGAAGAATAACACATTAAAAATATACACATGAGAACACAGTAGGTACTGTCTATTTTGTATGTGAGAATAAAGAAATTATCAAAAAAAAACACGAGTGCAATTTTTTCAAGAAACATGTGGTTAACCATATTTTTCAATTTCCATGTAAATCAAACTACAATACAAATTAAAGTATAACTTATAAATTTAAGTAATATTACTTCTATGTCTTACTTTGCGATAGCTTGAATCTCATCTAATCGTTGAAAAATATTTGGAATTTTAATCATTTTGAAAAACAAAATACACTGACTAACAATATCGACTAGTTGCTTAATAGAATTTTGGTATCACATTTGAATTGTTTGAGCTATGTACAGGTACGTTCGAAAAATTCCTTGAAATAAGGTGCATTGGCGTCCATGTACATCAAAGTTTTAATTTGTTTTATACTTTTTCATTTTTCCTGTTATTATTTCTTAATTTTTAGCAGTCACATTATTTTTATTATCTGATTTCATTGTTCGTAGAAATACATTATTCTTTGATTTTAAATGTATTGCTAAGATAATATTGATTATTAAAATCCATCCTTTGAACTTCGTTTTGATTATAGTTTCCCAGAATTAATGACAATAATATCAAATTTCATATGTGAATTTAATAAATTGTATATAGTTGTTAATGTTGAAATAAAAGTTTGTTTTGAAATACGTCTTGAAGATAATAATGTAAATGACTGAATATTTAAAAGTTTTTCTTGGTTTAGACCAGTTAGTTAGCTCAGTGATCGCCAAGCGGTTGCCCGCGAGCTACCGATAGCTCGCAGAGGCTTTTTCGGTAGCTAACGTTGGATATTTGATCATATTTATAAATTTGACTATAAAGTTTAGTTATTGAACTCCGAAAACAAAAGAAATGAATCGAGATAAATTTCAACGAAATTCCTGAAAGGCTGCCGTTGTAATATTATTTTTATGGAATAACAATTTGTGCGTAAAACGAAGTAAAATAGAGAAGCGGTCAGAGATGTATTACATTTGATGCGAACTGTACCATACACGTTGTCTCTCTCTCTCTCTCTAATTTGTATCACCACTTAAAAAGAAGGAATATGTATAGGTAGCTCACTAGACAATTTCAGTGTCTGAAAGTAGCTCACATCCTTATTGAGCTTAGAGATCAATGGTCTAACATTAACTGAAAGCTTACTGCAGCTACAGTAAAAAATACTCAATGAGTTTTAAAAGAAATAGTATCGTAGAAAATAAATTAACGATCAATGAGTGAAGAATTAAAATATTTTTTAGTCTCTAGTGGGTAATGGGTAAAATTCTCCGACACGAAAAACATGACGGAGTAGAGTCGGTGAAGGAATGCAGTGACATTGTAAATGAAATCATGGGTATGCTAATTGGTCTGCCCAGCGGCATATGCCTACATTGTCCGCGACAAAAGAAGAAACGTGTCCCAAGCAAAAAAGGCGGACGAATATTTCTCAGACCTTTCATAGCACAATCGCCAAGATAAAGCGGTAACTCTATTGTGAGAAAAAATATTTATTCATCACTCAAAATATTCACGCTGGATATAATCTATAGTTTTTCTTGTTTTTTTGTAAAATCTAATACATTTCAAGAAGAAACAAAAAATATATATGGAAAAAATCAACAATGCCCGCTGCAAATTTTTATTGTGCATATGGACTTAACGTGGAATTTGAATGACTTTGAGTGAACTTGAAAAAATGATAACTTTCTTTTTCGGAGTCCTTCTGGCAGTGTAATAGTATGGCTAGGGAACGACTAGTATTCTCCCTTAGTACTATTTTAAGGGTAGGATGAGTGCAATAAAAAACAACTTTCTTACTAAGTGTTTGTATTATATAATTTAAATATATTATACTGCCATTTATTTCGTTCATGTGGTATGTATATACTTATTAGTAAGAAGAAGTTATTTAAATCGGTTATTCATATTCGTTCGTGACTCGTTCACTACTAAATTAAGGTTGTCTGGATTCGTTCATTCGCAAACGACGCATGTCTTTTATTTTAATTGTAATTCAATGAACATTTTGAGCTTTAAATCAGATAATTTTCGAGTGAATAGCTCATAACGGCTCATACGACTCAATGTGTATTTTCAGAGTAATAAATCTTTAGTCAAATATGAAACTTTGCTTTGCAGAATAATAAGAGATTCGTTAAAATTTAATACGACGATTTGCGTCTATTAAATCAAACTCTCAATAAAAGGCGACAGGCAATCCTAAATAAATTAATATGAGGCATAGATAATGCCTATTGTGAATTTGCCCATTGGCAACACCTTATACGTATTACGATCATAAAACAATCATAGACAATTCAGACAGTAATAGACAATGAAGGCGAAAAACGTGACCTAACATAATGAATTCATAAACAACTATTATTTTGGTATAAACTTGATAATATTTAGACTAAAATACCTCTAGAATTTTAGTTGAACACAGCTATTTTCACTGTACCAATGTTTTGTAGATGCGGTTATTTAAAACCACGGTAATTTATTGTTTTATTATAAATAATGTTTTTTATTCGTGAGACGATTTATTAAAAAAAATCATTCTGGATTCGTAGATACATATTTTTGTAATCATTTACTTGATCATTCAAAATATGCCAAACTATCATTAAATTATTTACAAAACGAAAATTAACCGTGTATTAGAATTTTAAGCCAGGAAATCGAAACAAAGATTTGTGATCGACACATTTGATACGATAGTAGATTTTGCTAAGATACAGTATTTTTTACAGGAATCACTTTTCACCAAGCCTGTATGAATATATTGAACCATTATTTCGTATATCAATGGGAACCATACGTAGAACTTGTAAAAAACACTTAACTTCACAACAAATTAATAAGTGCTGTTATGAAATGACTATCAAGTAGTTTACTAAGCGTTCTTTTTACACCTGAACGATTACTAAAGATGAACAGGAATGAAATCATCAACTATGAATATTATACCTCTAATAATATATTAAATTAATCACTTTACAGAAATTATTTTTTTATCAGAATTTCTGTTACTTTTTTGTACACGTGAGAAATTCAAACATTAAAAAAATCCTCTGAAGTTTAAGTTCATGCCTTAAATGTATAGAAAAAAAATATATGATTATTGATACCTCTCCTACCAACGTTGAATAAGATTATCTAATGTCGACAATATTCAATTAAAATGTAAAAACTAAAAATTGGCGAACTGTTCAATTTAAGAGATTATAAAATATATGAATAAGAATAGTAACTGCAATTTAATTTTCAAAATGCTAAAAGTAACAATAAAATAAGTATTTAAATTCGATAAACAAAAACTGTTGAAAAAAATAGCCTTGCAACGACTATCAGAAATAAATTATTCTTAAAATATTCTTTTAAAATTCAGATATTCTTTAGAAAACGAGTTTTCACAAAAACCAATGGCTATGTAATTTCGCTCGTTACAGTCATCATAAACAATAACAGAAAATTGAAAATAAGTATACAGTCCAATAACAAAAATGCGGCTATTAAATTTAAAATTACCGGTTTTACAACAGCAATAAAAAGGTATTACACAAAATTATTGAGTTAACGATTAAGAAAGGTATATACCTTGAACAAGACGATTTCTTGTAAATTATAAACCAATAAATTATAACGATTGTATATTCCTTTGAAATAAGCGTAGTCATGAAATAAGGTATCTCAGATATTGTCACCATCGGCGTTAGTTATGCCAAGAATTAACACTAATCATCAAGTGTGTCCCTTGATTTATTTTAATGTGCGATTTGGATTTCATTCATTAGTTAAGGTAAAAAGTAATTTAATATAAAAGTATCTAAGCAACAATCGTTGCTAAAACGTCTCTTTAGAATCCGATACTTGAAGCCCAGATATTGAAGGCGCATGAACGAATTAAACTATTTTTTTTAACAGATTTTCTAAATATGCAAAGCGAAAATCGGATGTGTATGTAGCAGAAGTGATACAGTAAAAGGATACCTTCGTAAAATTATGTGTCTCATTTTTCTGTTTTCTCAATTGCCATATTTCGTTTCTTCATTTTCTATTTTGCCATAGAACCTCATTGAATGCATCTCACTCCGCATACTACATTTCACCGATTACGAGAATTGATCTTATGTCTGACACAGTCGAGTTCGGTTATATTATATATACATTCTATAATATTATTTGATACCTGTGTTTTAATCAACTCAAAAAGCAATTCGAAATATATAAACAATAGTTTTGAACACAGAACTTTAACAATTATATGTATGATTTCTTTTTTTAGTTCTACAAAATAAATTTGTAGAACTAAAATACATTGCTATTTTTTCACCGCGTTATAATGGAGTTCTACCAAGTGAATGCCAATTCAATCAATGTATGATTTCTACCTATGCTAGAGAAAAGTAGTTTAAAACCGGATATACTGTAATACAGATCACAAAGATTAAATAGCAAGTTTGGTTGTTACTCAGTATAATTGATTTGGTGTCCTGTAAATAATTTTGAAAAGCGTTTTTTTAAGCAAATTGTTCATTACAATCATAAGTGACCATCATTACAACTGAACAAACAATTGAAATATTTTTAAAGCTATATATTCAAATTAAATCGTTTTTTTCCTTGAGTCTCTAAATATTTCAGAATATTTATTTTTATTTTTAAACAAATATTTAAAAGATTATTTGCAGGTATGGTTACATTCAGGGAAATAAAATTTTGATTTACACTCATGAATATCATTTCACAGTAATGGTGACAATTAATGACTTCAAATAAGGGGCCACGCTAGAAGCATCATAAACTAAACAATATAAAAACTTTAAATGCCGATCTACTCTACGAAACTAAAAGCATTATAAAAACAGACAAACACTCTATTGAAGAAAAAAATCCTTTTCAATATAAGTCAATGGCTTGAAATCGCAAAACATGGCTACATATTTTCTCTTCTTTTTTCTATAGAGATGTCGTCTCGGCAAAACCTCAAAGAAATATTTTGGTTTTTAGGTTCTTTTGACAGTGTTCCATCTATTGTTCTCACAGCAAACAAATTTAGTTGTTCATAAAGCAAATTATTTGTACGCGGTTTGCGTTGATTTTCACTTTATTATTTTGAACTTAAATGATTTCAATGAACAAATAACACAGTTCGATTTAATGAAATACAGTTTCGTGCGGTTTTTATAAGCTAACAAATTTGAAAGATAAATATTTCAACACTTTATACGTCAGAACAGTTTTTTGTTCAACAAATACTCACTTCAAATAATAAAATGAGATTTTGAAAATGAGAAAGTAGTTATTATCATTACTTTACTAGAGCACTACGATTTTTTATCTCTGATAGAAATAGAAATGATATAATGGTTAAAGATTTGTTGAAATGTACTTAAAATTACATAATATTAATTATATTGCGATATTTCGAGACCAAATAACATTTCATAATTAATTATACCTTAATATTACAATCACATCATAAATTGATGCGTAAATATTAATTTACGAAACGCCCAAATAGGAATTAAATAATTGTGTGTTTTCCAAGAAAATAGAGAAAAACAATTACATACCGTAGTAATATTATTTATACAACTTTGTTTTTAATATCAGAAAGGCTTTGAAAACTGCCATTTTTATGGTACGTATATATAAGCGTTTTCGTCGATTTATTGGCGTTGTTTTCATCGCCAACAAGTGTGTAAGTGAAATAAATTGCTCGTTGATTGAATTGGCATTCACTTGGTAGAACTCCATTATAACACGGTGAAAAAATATCAATGTATTTTAATTATACAGTTTTTTAAATAAATTTGATCATCAGAACTATGCTTAAACGAACATTTGCTTATCTATATATAGCTGTGAAGAAAAGGTACACAATACACCTTCTCTCCTGTTTTAACGATCTAGCTTGTTTCTTGCTAGCAATAAAACTAAAAATTTTCGAAAATTTAAATGAAACTAAAAAGGCGGCTATATCAATAAGTTTACATATGGCACGGAAATGGTTTATTACGGAAACGAAACAGCCCCCTGTAGTGGATTGAGCAATGGCAACAGACATATATTAGTTTGTTCGTTAAGAATTTTTTGTGATAGGTGATATCTATTGATTTCCAGCAAAATTTCTAAAACCGTCATCTTGCGACCTTTATTACAACGATGCAAACACGTAGGCGCTGAGTTTGAATTTATATTATGCGATTCCTTTATAACGTGATTAGCAATTTGTAAATCTGTTTTTTTACTGTTGAAAGATTTTACATGTTCCTTAACTCGAGTGGGTATAATTCTATCAGTCTGTCGGATATAAACTTGCTGCTATTTTATTTTACTTACTATCAACCAGTTACTAATTTACTGCTATTTACCTTCACACAACAAAGAAACCAAATGTCTCTAGAAACTAATTTCATAGAAATACAGTCATACAAAGAACATATGACTAAAAAAAACTCCATATACGGAGAAGCAAAACGTTATTGAAATCACGTTATTCTGTAATAACTCTGTAGTAGCATTATGTATTTCTTACATTGTATCATAGAGCTTAATAAAACATCCTAGACTGCAAGTTACGTCTTCCTATCCATTATCAACTTATAAATAGGTGATTCTGCACTTGATAGGTGCAGTCTATTCAAACATGACTGTATTCACTAACTTCCCACCGAGACGCAGTGGCTGTCAAAGTTTAAGCAATATAATATAAAAGTTTTTACATCGCCCACATAAAAGGTTCACGAGAAAGTATATTTTTTCCTCACTCTAGAATTTCAAAAATATGTATTATAACAGCTAATAAGAGCTGAAAGTTTGAATATTTTGATAAAACATGAGATTAAATTGAGTAGACAAACTCGAGAGATAAAACACAATGTCCTTTATAACATATCTTTCACAACTAATACTAATGTTTGAATCGTTACAGCTTTGTACGATTCCACATGTTTTGTCAATAATGACCCGGGTTCCGCCTTTCGGCATTCAATTCTATCACACGGATGCAACAAAACTGTCCGATAAATGCCGAAAGGCGAAATCCGGGTTCAAACAATTCAAATTCAATATTAAAATTCCATCAAGCACCTTCAGTCGATATCATAAATTTATGTATACTTATGTTATTCAAGTTTCTTAAATTTTTCTTCGTTAAACTTATATTATTTAAAGTAAATTATTGGAAAATTAACAAATAAATAAGATAGTCAAAAGTTTTGTGAATTTTTGAAATCCCTTGATTCGGAAAACCGTAGAGCAAACCCGCTTAGTCTATGGTCTAATTATAATATTACATAATTTATCATTTGATAACTTATGTAATATTTTGTGTAATTTTTATTTACTACTAAATGATAAACAACAGGCTCGCATTCATCTGTTTAAGTTTATAATCCGGTTCGCTATATTTGAAAAGCACTCGATTTTCATTCAAACCTACACGATATTATACTGGTTGTATATTTCTATATTAAATTACTTCTCCCATGCTATTCATGTCAATAGATTTTCATTGCATAGTTCTGATAGATCATGCGAAATAAGCAACGCAATGATTATTGTGCAATTGTCAGCACTATCCCACGGACCTGCGACTACCTACCGGGTAACCAGGAATGACATTCCATGCTATAAAAATATTCATAACAATTTTTTTTTATAAAACGATTTTTTTGTTTTTTATACTTTATACTATATAGTCTTCTCAGTGTTTTCAGTGATGACAAATTTCAATAGAATTTTATTACCTTTTTTTATTCAAATTTCAAACAACTACTAAGAAATTCAATACTCGTTTTAAATGTGGATTTACATATGCATAGATAGTAGAGCAATAACAAACTGACAGTTACACAATTTCTCGTTTAACCGAACATAACGGTTGAAATGTGTGTTTGAGGAAAATAAAACTATTATAGACTGCATTTGATGAGGTGGCTGAAAAAGTCATAGACTTCATGTAAATATATGTAGCTCTTTTATATTGTTTTAAATGAACCCTTGGATGTACACCGCTGGGAAGTAAAAATTATGTTACTCGTAATTTTATTTCGCATAATTACGCAACGTAACTTGTAACCGCCATGTCAGCGTTCATGAAACGTCACTTCCCAGCGATCTAACAGACCTTAATGGCCTCCGTCGAAACAAAAGTCACGCTACGAGCCGGAAGTGTCGGTTTCAAAATGGAGGCGAAGCGGTTCGCTTCCGCCGCCAATATTATCAAAATACGGTGGTATTATTACAGCGACTACCAAAACCAAACGAACTAATTTTTGCCTCAACCCAGAACATGTTATTTTGTTATCAGCTGATTGTGCAATGCGGTTTACTTACACTTCCACCGGTTAGTTTGTGTTTACATTTCCTCTCCTCTTATGGGGTGTGGATAATGAACGCTACATTGTTGATTGCAGTGGTCGAGGCAAACTTGGGAGGGCTTTATTTAGTTTTGAATTGACTTAATTGAGGTACACGGCAAATAATCCCAAAAAAAAAAACAGTTTTTAGTCACAAATTGATGTCAGTTTATAAAAAGTATTTTAAATAAGAATTTGGTGATTGTAAAGCGAATTCACATTATAAAATTTAATGTTGACAACTTTTCGCGTGAAATAACTCACTGCAAACAATCTAACAATATTACCAAAATGCTTCAATCAACAGTTTATTGAGGCATCCATAAGCAAATATCGATAACTCAATAATACATATTCCATACAATGTTCAAAGGTATATCGCTTTTAAACCAGACAAAAGAGTACAGAAAAATCTTTAAACTCTCAATCATACGTCGAATATATACATTTATGTATATTCAATGGGCAGAAGTCAATACGTTTAAAATTTTGAATTATTTAATACAATACACATTTTCTCATGTTTTGTTACTCACGACCCAATTTATCACAAAACGATAAATAAAACTGAAAGAAAAATTTTCTGAGACGCAAAAGCGTCATGTATATATTATATTACGAAAATTAAGTTCGAATGAAATGTAGTTTTTATATGCAAATAATGAAGTCAAATTTAAAGGTTATGTATAGTTTCTATATCAATAATTAAACACGGTCTTCAGACACGAGAATCTTTACAATTTAAAAACTTCATCAACCTTTGCAGGCTCTCGTATAAGCAGAAGCAATGATATTCGTAAGAGGTTGTTTAACTATTTTTTTTAATCATTTCTTACTCTACTGTAAAGTTGTTGATTGTGGACATACGAGTTAATTGATTAAATATTATATGTGAAGATATTGTAATTTATATACCTACATTCAGTTAACAATATTTGTTTACAGACTGTGAATATTCTAACCTACAGAAATATTATTAAAGTATTATAATAATACGATATGTTAAGTAGAGTTTGCGTGTAGGTGTGCTCTTGAACTACTATGTAGGAAGAGAGTTAGAATCAGATTCAAAAACAGAGCCACACAAATTCCTGCACATAACCACTGATCTGTCTGGCGAGGAGTGGACGCCGTAAATCTTCCAGGAGTTTACTTGGATGGCTAAACAAGAATCACTGCTGTGTCCAGTGTGAGAGAGAGCCTAACCCACTTTACAGTGGCAGCGCCGAGTAATATTTTTCACAATTTTAGGTTCACTGTATAAATTATTACGCTGCAGGCTTACACATGATTGATAATTTTAGTACCTATCCAAATATACATTTCAAAATGTTTACATAACAATATTGATTTCAACTACCGCTCGTGTAGATTAGACGTTAAATTCTACTGGTTGAATTTTAAACTAAAATCTTTTTTTAAATAAAGAAAATTATTACATTTATTTAAATAATAAAACATTACCAATTAATACAATATATATGCATCATCACTTGATAATGCTCGCGATGAACAAAGCCGGTCCAGATATAAATAATATGAAATTGTGGAAATTGTATTAAACATTATATTTTATTATTTAAATATAACGCCTGTTCACCAATGAGTGACAGTTTACATCTTAAAAGTTAATATATATGTTAATTCATCACTATATATCCCTCCTAATTAAACTTTCTTCGCGTTAGTTGTCATACATTGAAAAACATTCTCCTCCCTTCCTTCGAGCGCTAAATTTATTTCAGATTATATTGTTATGAGATTATTTCAAACACAACGTCGGAAATGATTAATATCCCCTGGCTATTGAGCATATAGATTGAAGGGCCCAATTTTAGTAGGTGTAAGAAGAGACATCATAGATATGCATATTTTAAAACAAAAATCTACATATTCATGAAAGTATGGGTACAAGAGCTCAATATCAATTAACATAATACATTACTGCAAGTTAGGCGAATGACAAGGGCTAAATAAAAACTAGCCATGAGTTTTGGCAGATATGGCGGAACTAACAAAGATAATTACGATATATCTATGTAACTGCGACAGTCACTGCCCTCCACTGATGGTTTAATTAATGTTATTCGCGTAGCACTCGAAACGGGCCACTATTTGTTCGTAGGAGGGCGCGCTTGGCGGAATGCCGTATATTATTCATGTTAAATTAAAACAGTTTTCAAGATTGCTCAATAAAAAAATTGCGATGCAATTGTGACTTAAAACCTTCAAGTCCTAAATTCTGTATAACAATTTTGTTACAAATAAATATTGATACGTAAAGTTTATATAATATGTTTTACTCTGTAAGCATTCTAACAGCGTTTCTCAAATGGAGTACCCAAAAGAACGTTAAACAGCGCGTTGAAAGAGGTGAATAAAATAAATGCTAATGTGGTTATTTTCAGAGGAAGGGCACACTGAAATCGAAAGATTGGTAGAACAATATACAATAGTTTATTTTATAAAATCGGTTCTGGCGAAAGTCTCCAAATATGAATGAAAAAAATATGATGGAATCAAGATCAAACGCTAAAAGCTACCTTTACTTAACTTTTTTTTGCAAATTGCTCAAAGCATCGGTCGACTAATACTCCATTACCTCAGAGCTTTCCAAACGTTGTCTCATTTGAACGTTTTTGTAATGATAAAAATGTTATTTTGAATTTACATATGCATGTAGAAATAACAAGGTGCCGATGCCATTTATATAAATAATGTAAGTGGCTTTATATTTATTGATTGAATTGCCATTCACTTGGTAGAACTCCATTATAACATAGATATCAATTATCACAAAGGATTCTTAACGAACAAACTAACATATGTCGATCGCCATTGCTTAACCCACTACGGGGGGCCGTTTTGTCTCCCTAATAGACCATTTCCGTGCCATATGTAAACTTATTGATGTAGCCGCCTTTTGTGTTTCATTTACAATTTTTAGTTTTATTGCGAGTAAGAAACAAGCTATGTCGTTAAAACAGGAGAGAAGATAGATATAGATTACCAAATGTTCGTTTAAGCATAATTCTGACCATAGCGTGAGCAGAAATAGCTATCTAACTATATTAAAACAAAAAAAAATGTAGAACTAAAATACATTGCTATTTTTTTTCACCGTGTTAAGTAGTTTTATTCTAAATTTGCAATAATTTTAATAAGAAATTACATACATCGAGAAAAAACTTTAAAATAATTTGACCATGTGTATATTGAAGAATTCTGGTGCGTTATAAAAATATCAAATACATTTTCAATATTCACGGAAAATTAAAAAATGTTTTTAGAAACTTTTCTGTTTATACAGTATATCGTAAGCACAAATTTGTTTCTCAGCTGTTACCACACACATTTCGTGTCATAACTCAAAATAATTTTAAGTAAATAAACGTACAGAAGAATCATTATATCGTTGTCTACCTACATTGAGGATAACTGAGATAAAATAAACAATGTTAATCTTGCGAGTGATGTTTGCATTCAAGCTTTGTGTTTGTTATATGAATAAAACATTGCACGTGTTCACATGATTTTCTTATAAATAGCTATCCGCATTTTATGTTTCTTAATTAATCACTAAGGTGCAACGCATCTATGATAAATCTTTTGAGAACATGTGAAACACAATAACAGCGATGAAT
The DNA here is from genome assembly GCA_028555115.1 of Himalopsyche japonica. Taxonomy (NCBI): domain Eukaryota; kingdom Metazoa; phylum Arthropoda; class Insecta; order Trichoptera; family Rhyacophilidae; genus Himalopsyche; species Himalopsyche japonica. The sequence continues at coordinate 279,314 of JAHFWJ010000428.1, read as the reverse complement.
TTAGTGGAAAATTTGTCAAAAAATTTTGGTTGAAATATTGTATCGTTAATAGCTAGAATCTCCACTTTCAATCTTATCACAATTTCATCTTGTAAATGTAAAATAAAATAGTAAGCAAAACGAAAATAAATGGAAAAATAAATATTTTATGATAAGATTACAATAATAAATCATTGTTTTATATACAATACATAGATAAAACCAGCGATATGTTCATTTTAGTAATATTTGTCTTTGTTATCGTTATATAATATAAATGAATGTTTGTTTGTTTGTATACATGTTTTGTATGTATAGCTTAAGAATAGTAAGCGTTTGAAACATTCAATTTATTTTCTAATCACTTTCACAAAGGCTACATTACAACAAACACATGAAAACACATGCGAAAAGATTTGAACCATTATAAAAACACTTTGAGAATGATATTTTGCATACTTTCAATTGTTTATACACAAAATTTGATTTTGGAATCAGCATGAAAACTTTTTTCAAAAATACTCGCCCAATTCTATTAATTTGAATCGAATAAAGAATTGTTGGTACTTTAAATCTGAACCTAGGTACGACCCTTGAAAAACTGTTACACTTTGATTCTATGAATCCCTAATGACAATTTGCAAACCATCGATTGTTCTTGAACAAAATTTAATTTTAGAATAAGCTCTCAGTAGTAGAGTTTTAGTTGTTCACTTTATTTAAACGGCATTGTAACGTATGCCGGGTACTCACTAATATTTTATAATATTTTCAGGTTATGGCATTAGCAGGCTCACTCATTAAAAAATGGGAAATAAAATCGTTGGCTACTTGGTAATAAACGATCCCTATTCTGAAAAGAAGGAGTATTATTATAATTATTGGTTGTTACCCCACCTCTATCACATTATTTAATCCGGGATGAAATATAAATTTTTAATAAATTAAGTAAAAATGCCTACATAACATTTTGAAAACGGTACATTTATATAATAGAATAATTTAATCACCTATGAATTCTTCGTATATTTATGTGTATTAATTGTTACAATAACTCCATTGTTTTAATAGAAGCTGATTAAGTTTCTTCTTTATATTTCTCATAATATAAATACTTGGTAATAAAGAAGAAATGATTTCTTAAATAAAATATTATTTACCATATTTTCCAACTTTCTACTTTCGCGTGAAAATACTATTCATAAAGATTAATTTAATGTTTCTTTCAAAATTTATTTTGAGGGATTAAATTGAAAGTTCATGGAAAATTTTGTTTGAAGGAAACATTTCAAAATGTGTCACAGTTAATTGGCGAAGATAAATTTCCGCAAGGCAAAAAGCTCGCTTTCCTGGAAAGGTGTAAAAGAAATAAAAACAAATTATAATTCGACTGATGTAAAAAGAGCGCGCATAATGTTGACGTTAGCATCTTATGTATACGCTCCAAAGAATTTTAGAAAGAGCTTTATTTCAAATCAATGATAAATGGTCTTGCCCAAGTTGCTTTGAGGTAATATCCCATTGCCAGCTGTTGTCGGTGTCCTCCATGCTTGATTGGCCGTAAAATATCGCATAAAAGAAAAGCATATTATTAGACTTGTTATTTTGAATATCAGGTTCTTTTTCCATCGAATCTTCTTTATGTTTTTGTGCTCGTGTTTGTGAAAGTCTTCATGTTTTGTTACTAAAGACCAGAGGGAACTTGAATTGAACATGAATTGTATTTATTGATTGAATTGGCATTCACTTGGTAGAACTCCATTATAACACGGTGAAAAAATAGCAATGTATTTTAGTTCTACTAAATTGTATTATCTGAAGATCCTATAGTCTTGAGCCTCGGGTCGTTAGACAAAAACAATGAATATCTACAAAAACTTTAGTGTTTCAAATGTGATATTGAAGTTCCATCAACCATCCTTAGTCGAGATATTAAATGAAATCCTAATATAAAGATAAATTGTATTATAGTATCCAAAGAATATTTATAGATAAATATAGATACTAAAATATTTTTTAGATCGTTTATTAATTTTACCGCTTTTCGTTACAAAATACTAAATCTTTTTTTTAATTTGTAATCATCGTGTTATTTTGTATGATTCTCAAATAATACTTTATTATCCGTTATATAAAATTAATTAACATAGACGTTTTACGATGTTAAATTTTCCATCATATTTTTTCAGACCCCCTCTTTGGATATCAAAATTAAAGAAATTTGCATAAATGCACGTGCACATGGCTATGCTGTAAAATGAAATAATTTAATTTTCACTGTAATGTTTGAGTACTGGCAACACATTCCTAAAGTAAGCAATAATAAAAAACCATTACACGTTTAGTACAAACATTTAAACACTTAATTGCGAGAATACTTACTGTTGGTAGACGTCTCTTAGCATGTTAATGGGATCGTGTTTGCAAATAGAAAAAGATATAACTATTTATTCAATGTATATTCCAACGCAGAAATACAAGCCTGTCTACTAAACAGTTAAGTTTATGGTGCAGAAACTTGAACATGTCTTGTTTCGATTGATATTCCAGCTATCTGAGCGAGTTGAGAGTATCAGAATACGGATTTTAATCCCCAAGATTGCAATTTCAATCTATCTCATCCGGTTACGAAAAGTCGTTTGCAAATAGACAATTATAACATGCCACGTCAAAAATACTAAGCCTTATAGGCAATAAAAATAATAAAGTTTATATGCTTTGTCGTTATTCATGAGAAAATAAATTCTTCTTTAAAATGTTTTTTCACGAAAAATTGTGAATTGATTAAATAATTCATTCACTTGGTTGGTTTAATATAAAGTGATTTTTTATATATGATGTAGTTTACAACTGTTTTGACATCAAAATATTTTCATTATCATGTGATATAAATTTTAAATATATTTCATGCTTTCACGCTTTCGTGCAAAAATAATGATTGAGAGATAGCTTCCTTTATACTGTACCTTGTACAATATATTATATATTGAAACCTTTTAAAATATCAGTGTAAAGAGTTGTTATGAATCTGCGTAACTAACATAGTTCTGTAACAAGCTTTGCTTTTTCTAGTTTTCTATAATGGACAGCTTACTAACCTTTTGTTTTTGACTAAAATTATTACCTCTACAGAAAAAAGGTTTTAAAAACAACAAAAGGCTTTCTGTATTCGGATACAAATATTAATAATTAATTATAAAACCATTACTAGAAAATTTATCGATTAATCTCTGTTAGCAAAACTAACACATTATCTATTTTCATGTTTTTTTTAAACGATAAAAAATTATGTACTATGACTTTGAGTGATTACTTCAGGAAATCAAAGCCGCGCCTTCCGTTCGTTTGGTCGTAGGTTGTTGTTTTTTTATTTATATCACATTCCATAATAATATTTTTACCACATAGATATTTTTTTGTTTGGTGTTTTAGCAATAGTATTACGCTCTATATTGGCAGGATACTTACTGTTGTAAGCGCTACCTAACCGCTACGGATATGTAGGAAAAGTAAACAATTTTACTATACGCACATACTGGGGCATAGGTTGCGAGCCTTTTTGAGCGCGAGTGTGAAAAAATATTTTTTTTATATAAAAATATGTCGCGTGCTGCATGCCATGGAAATAAAAAGTGTATCAAATGTTGATGTAAACAAAACAATATGTATTTTTTGATGGAAAAATAAAAGAAATAAATAAAAAAGATTAATGAAATTTTTGTTGTTGAATGCTAGATGCCAAATATTTTATATCTGGTTCATAGCTGGTAGCAATATGTACTACTTTCTTCTGTTAGTCTACTTCTTATGTCTGATTTAATAAAGTTCTATATTTACTGAATTTTCTTCAAAAGTATTTATGTAGTTGCTATTTTTAAGCAATGCGATCTTCTTATGCAGGAATGTCGTCATTTCCTTCGTTTCCGACGTTTACGAATCGATTGGCGAACGAAGAAAATACACGTGGCTGTGTCGTCATTTTTTTTGAGTGTTAAACATATCTATATGTAATTTTTTTGTATACTTATTCTAAAATTTATTGATTTTTTTATATCACCTGTGTTTTTTTTCTCTTCATAATAAAACATTCGCTTACCACCTGTGGCACGCGTGCCATAGGTTCGCCGTCCTTTTACTAAGACTTCCAATCTCAATACTCAATAAGTCAATACCGTAATTTTGGGAATAGTTTAAAGATTATCTCGGGTATTGGAATTAACGATAAATGTTTAAGGTAATCAAATTAAATATTAAGTGTTTTCTGATTAATTATATCGTTTAATGCTGCTGTTTATTTCTACTTTTGTCATAATATGTATGTAATTAATATAGTATAGTGGTTACTTTAGTTCTCACATTTTGTAACAGCCGTTATCATAAAGAGACAATTTTCACAAAAATCTATTTTATTGGTGGTTGCATTGTAGTATTATTTTTCACATTCTATTTTATGCATATCGCACCGAAAATAATGTATATAAACGTCAAAATTACTGTAGCAAATAAAACATGAAATATTTTAGTAATATTAATGTTTGTGTGGGCAAATTTGAATCCGATCATTAAAAGAAAAATATATTACGTTTTGGGTATATTCGTTTTTTTTTTCTTTTTGTACATGGTTCATTCTATACTGATAATTAACCTGCCCAATAACCAAAAAACATAATGATATATACATTCCAATTGACGTAATAACGGAAATATTGACAATCTCGGAATCACAAAAAGGATCGGAGCAATATAGTATCATATATGTGAGGTGTTTTAAGTGCAATTACCATACACTTTTTCAATAAACTAGAAAAAATTTGAAATAAAATGTTGTAAGTAATGGAAAAGCTCTTAATAGTTTTTTTCACTATGTCTTTTGAATAGAGTAACACAGTATTGAGTATATACGAAAATTCTCAACAATTTTACAGTTGACATTTGATTAATTGTGGCATGTTAAATATATGTTTTACTTACCTTTTACGAAGAATTAAGTTGAATATAGTCTATAACAGTGGTTCTCATGTGCGGCCACCAACAGCTTTATAGTAAAAATTTATATTTAAAAAAATGTGTTTTTACAAATGAATTTGTAAAATTATTATTATTTTAAAATTGATTGAATAAACCTGACTTATTCAGCATTACGTCAGGTTTAAGTAAACGACCGATTTAATAATAAAACTGATCAAAAATTTTGTTCAAAGTTATACGTTGACCATGAATCAAGTCGATATACAGAATTAACAGCAATTGCTTTATTATGTCGATTTTACCTACAACTGTATATTGTGATCATTCAGTGTAATGCAATATATAAAAAATAAATATTGAAACTATTTTTATCACAATTGATGCGGCCACGAGAAATTTTCATTTCAGGACAGCTGATGTTTATAATGCGACCACAGTGAAATTTCACGTGAGAACCACTGGTCTATAAGCAATCGAGTATTTACTTTTAAAAATCTGCATCCAATCATCAGAAGTGATCTCCAAGATCAAAAGACAACCGCTCCTTTCTTGACCGTGATTAGCTGTAAGTTATTATTATTCACAACAGCTTTATCTATAACAGCTAATCCGGGCAAATAGTTTAAAATTAACATCACAAAGCAAGCTGAAAAATAAATATGCCACATGAAATGTGAAACAATCATTCATAGATTCCAAACTCATAATTATGTAACAAGTATACTGAATGGAAATTCATCGTCTCTCGTTTTATGGATCAAAAGAATAAATAAGCATTATGTTCAAAGTTATTTTTTAAAGTAACATTATGCGGGTGGAGAGATTTTAAAGTGTAGCTAAAGTGTGGTAGTGAAACCTTCAGCCTCCGGGGAAATATAAACACAATTATTTAAAAGTCTAATTTTTACTTTATTATCAGAAGTGAAAAGTTTCTCAAACTGTATAAATTATGCGACAGTTTAGCAACTCCCTTTGTCTCAGTCGCTGAAAGTCATTTATAATATAATCCAAAATGTCCTTTTCACTGGCGTGCATATTTGTGAATAAATATTAAATTTCCAAAAATACCAATAACAATACCGAGATCACAAAAAGTCAAAAGTGATTAAACTAAATCCAATCATTTTACCGCACAGAAAAAATAAATCAATACCAACATAATATATGAGTATAAAAAAACTTTTCACGTTATGCAGCTATGACAGCTGTTAATGAATATTAAAAGAAATATTAAAAAGGCATGTTCATTGATACTGTAGTCAATCATTTTCAATAAGATTTTACGCAAACATAATTTTGTTTAATAATAAACATGCTGTACTTGAGTCATTTAATGAAGTATCTTTTAATTATTACGAACTAGATTTCTATACGAAAAAAATGCATTAATTTTGTTTATCTAGTCGTTAAAACATTTAAAATAAAGTTATTTGTACAATAATAATGCAGGAAATAATAATACATCAAAATGCGGAAAGGCGAAACTCAAAAAACTAATGGAAATGAACAATATTTCAAAGATTCAAATTTTATATTAAAACAATTTAAAGTATTTTTAATTGATATCTTAGTTTAGTGTTTTATAAAACTAATGACATAATAATAAGCAAGAAGATATAATGAAACTATTAAGTTACAGTTGTTTTAACAATCCATTTGAGAACTATGGCTCTGACAATAGCACGTTGCTGAAACAATTATTAATTGTACTATAAAATTCTTTGCTGTTTTCAAGTTATTTAAGTTTACTATTTCTCAATTTATTGAATAATTTTTATCAACTAACCTATTCTGAACGTCCCTGCCCAGTATGAATTACTAACATTTTCCCAGTCAAAGTTGTGCTGTTCAAGAAAAAAGCTACATGGAAACGTATTCGGTAAGTAAAACATGATATATTTTTAAGTGAGTTTGAAAGATGACCAACAACATTTCTATAATTGTTAACATTCAAAAACGGCACGAATTGAAAAACAATAGTCTCGTCACCACAATCTTATTTCACAATTCATCCAAAATGTTCTATTTTTTCCGCCTTGCCATAGACGGTTATGAATTATGGCAATTTCAATATGAAATATGCAACATTTCAATCTTGTGCATAGATACATGTAATACGATTCTTTTAAAAGTACAATTGAATTCGTATAAATTTTCTTTGTAATTAATTGCAAATATAAAAGTCTGGCCAATTGATAGTAAATTGTTATGATAAATGTTTTAGTGTCTCCCATACATTGTGTAATTTAATTTACCACCTCGCTTTACTCGTGTTGAACGGTTTATTAATTAAATTAATACCTTATTGTAAAATTACACCTTCCAACCTCTATTAGAAAAAAATATGGACAATAAAATTTAAATGTAGTTAAATTGATAACAAAAAATATTCTATACAATAAACATTGCATATCAATGGTATTTATTTTGAAACATTAAATTTTTTAACTCCGCGCCAATCTCTTTCCTTAAACTATCGATATTTCTCTTTTTTTACCCATCACCCAAGGTTTTAAGCGCGTTGCAAGTAATATCCACAGGTTTGAAGATTTACGAATGATGTATTCCGATAAATAATTGATTGCATGTATGCTTTATTTATGTTTTTAACCGATCAATAGAAATATACGTTTGTGACACTATTTTACAATCAAAATTAGTTATATAAAAGCGGGAGCGCTGACTTACATATTTAATTACAATAATTGACTGATTCCAAAGTGCTGTAATTAACAATGTAATAATTAGGAACTAACGTCGTTTCAAGTAACCAGGCGAAGCAATAGTCTGCGAGCATAATAATTGGACGCCCATAGCGCGATCCAAGTGGATGGAGTTATAATATGTTTAATTTTATGAATGTCTGCATATTTACCTAATGCAAGGTGGTCCGAATATATTACGTAAAAATAAGGAATTCATTAATAAGCTTTCAAGTCACTCATTCGTTTTATATGTAAGCTAAGAGACTGATATATTTATTCATATTTTGAACAACCTCATAGGAATTTGAAGCCTGAACTTTTTGAATATTAAATGAAAAATGGAATGATAATGTATTGATTGAATTGGCATTCACTTGGTAGAATTACATTAAAACACGGTGAAAAAATAGCAATGTATTTTAGTTCTACAAAATTATTTTTAACAAATATAGTTGATAGCTATTTCGCCTCACGCCATCGTCAGAACTATGCTTAAACTAACATTTGCTTATCTATATATAGCTGTGCAGAAAAGGCACACAACACATGCTCTCTCCTGTTCCAACGGCCTAGCTAGTTACTTTAACACAATGACACTACATTTTCAAAATTCTAAATGAAACAATAGGTGTCTATGACAATAAGATTATATGTGGGACGGAAGTGATCCTTCTGGAAGCAAATCAGACCACCCCTTTGTACAACGGCTGGGCAAGTGGCGATACTATTATGTTAGTTTGTTCGATACCACCGTGTTATAATGGAGTTCTACCAAGTGAATGCCAATTCAATCAATAAATAGTTGATAGCTATTTCGGCTCACCATCGTCAGAACTATGCTTAAGCGAACATTTGCTTATCTATATGTATAGCTGTGTAGAAAAGGTACACAATGCATCTTCTCTCCTGTTTTAACGACCTAGCTTGCTTCTTCCTCGCAATAAAACTAAAAAGGCAGCTATATCAATAAGATTACATATGGCACGGAAATGGTCCGTTACGGAGACAAAACGGCTCCCCGTAGCGGGTCAAGCAATGGCGATCGACATATATCAGTTTGTTCGTTAAGAATCTACTATCACAAAGGATAAATAATAAATTCAAGATGCTGTATGGTAATATTATACATAGATGTTGCAAGGAATATCGCAAAAAGACTTTGATCAAACCATTAAAGGTTATTTCAATTGTAAGCTAAAAATGTTTAGAGGGTTCATTTTTACGGATCCATTCGTATAGTGAAGCATTTGGGCACCGTGTAATTATAGTTATGCAGATGGTCATGCTCCCATTTTGAAATACGATAGATGAATGAGATAGATCATGAAAGGACTACTTTCTCTAGCATTCTTTTTCAGGAAATGTATATGAAGTAATAATACAGATATATGCTTAATAAAATATTTATATGTACATCACTATTCATGGAAAGACCAAGCTATTCTTTTTTAAGATATTGCTGCGTTTCCGCTTTATCTGTTAATGATTTATTCATTGGTAGCATTTCAAGTCAACGATGTTAGCAAGTAGCTAAGCAACAACAAAGTAGGCCAACCTGAAAACTCGCAAATCTCAGAAGTTTAACCGTATAATTGAGGCAATCGTTGAATGAACTTTAACCCGTTTAAAAGGAATAAACTGGCGACTCATAACTTATGCATATTAATGGATATACAAATTTACATCAGAATAACATCATCACTGCTTCAGTACTAAAGATACATATTTCGAGTCATCATTATAAAATTTTCTTGTGTAAAATAAACATTAACAGGACATAGAAACGGAATGTGAGTAAAAAAAAATATTGAAATATACTTTGCTAGGCAAACACAAGATAGATATTTTTTGTATGTATAAAAAGAAACTGAACACAATCAACCTACCTTATCCAGCAGGAATTTCTTCCACAGTGAAGGTGGAACAAAATAAACTCATCAAATTATTTTCAAATAATCACGACTCGCAAATATTTTTTTTATTTTGTCGTAATGGTATTCAATTTTCATCAATGATTGTATGATACTATGATATCAAATAAAATCAATTAAAAGTATAATTTATTCAAATGTTAGAAATTTGTAAATTTACATTTAGCATCATATTTTAAAAATGGTTAGTTTTTGGTTATAAAAAAAATTATATATATATATTCTAGAGAATCATCAAAGATATGGCATTCAATTTTATGTCACAAAACTTTGATTCATTGGAAAATTTTAATATAATAACCAATTTTATAATGTCACTCACCACATTATGGCGATTGTTTTAATCCATATTGTATTTTTAACATTAAACACTGTTACATACAATTCTATCTTCAGTCATATGAAGGTTGAAACGCTGTCAAACAAAGAAACATACTAACAGCCTGTGACTGAAACGAAAGCTTTGTCTTCGGGGTTTTGCTTCTATTGTCTCTTTAATTAATCTGTATGCTACTCCACCATGCTCTATTTCTTAATATATCTAGTCGACTACTTTATTCTGCCCTCGCTTATTTTTCAGACGTCAGAAGAAAAGTTTTTATGAAACAAGTCTTAAGTTTAAGAAGCTCTATAATATTATTTAATTATTATAATACTTAAGATCTTCTCTAGGCATTGAAAGTTTAGTAGTAAATTTTTAAGTTTTTTTTTTCAGCATGCAAGTGTTTTCAGTTTTTAGAATGTTATAAAAATAAGCAATTCATTAGCCATGAAGCAATTTTGCTAACTCCACAAATAAAACTCTACGTTCATTCATCATAATAATAATCATTGAAGTATTATTTTTGTCACTGCTAGAACCAGCCACTAAATATCCTTATTCACTTGAAAAAATGTCCTCGATAATATGATTTCTTTAAATATTACCCCGTCCTCATTTCACACCATTTACCGCTCATAATGTTGAGCTCATATAGACTGCTAAAAGAATATCTTGATAAAAAAATGAATTAATAAAAGCTGTGAACCACTTAACTAATGACTGACTTCGTACAGGTTGGGGAAAGAAAGACGGAATAAAGGAAGAAGTATGAGTAAGACAGCTTTTGTTTCCTCTGTCTTTAGTTCATGTGAGAGTGGGTAGAAAAAATAACAGATATTCTTACCTTTCGTTGACAGATGGACGGTATTTACCTCTGGCATACAAATATGAGATTCACAATCAAATACAAAGATAATAGTAATAATATTCTTATAATGTGTGTTACCAAAAACAATGTAGACGAAGATATTAAAAATTTTCGTGCTTAGCTCTGTTTAGAATTAGAATTTTCTGAATGTAATCAAACCATCGATTTAATAAATTCGAAATGCATAAGGTTTGTGTGATAAATAACTTTAAATCATAAATAAATGAAACCATGTGCTTTCGAAATTCATTTTATTTGAAATACTCGGTATGCAATTATTCTGTTGAGTTGAGTGGCTATAAATACATAATTATCAATATTTACAAAGAGCTTACATTTCATAAAAACGTTTGCATGAAAGGGTCCTTAAGCGGCCAATGAACGTCTGATAAATTCTATATTAATTGCCTAGACAACAAATTATTTTCGGAGGCTATTGGTATTAGATCCACTTAGAAACTTTTTAGCATGTCTTTGTTGAAAAGATAAAGCGCTTTAAGTAAATATAATTTTTGATTAATAGATCAGGTTAATAACCCTTTTGATTAAGATCAAAAGGGTTGTAAAGCATATAGGTGAGTATAGCCTCTCTTACTTTAACCCTACCTCAACCTGCAAATAATGGTCCCTGCAACCTTGAACAACCATACAAATAATCGTGAAAAAGAAACCATATATAAGAGCTTATTTATAATGAGAGGCATTACCCTCCGAAAAGAGCTTTGGGCGTTAGAAGAAAACAATTGAGTCTGCCAAGGTTCATCCCGAACGCCGGGAAAGAAAAGTGCCTTTATTTATAATTTAAAAATCTGTAATATCTTTCGCTTTGTTCGTGAGTCATGCAGGATGTGCGACCTACTGATTAAATACTTAGTTTCCCTGACTTAATCGCAATATCGGTGAGCCAGAGGTTGTTTTTAATTATTTCTACGACACTCCGCTTAGAGAACGAAAAACGTGTCACAATGTTTTGTAATGCAGGTCAATTCTACGATTTATTTTATCATAACATATATTTGTTTTGAACAAAATATCGTCAAAATGCTGCGAATCTGAAGTAATTACAAGCAGTCTTTAAGTATTTAAGTATCTGGCTTAAAGTTATAAAATATAAGTTGTTTGTTTGGATTAAAGAGAAATGTTTTCATTGTACAATGTAGTTAGCCTTCCAGTATGTAAATTATTAGACAATGCTTATTTAAATATCTCCAATCAGTTACCTTAACGACATGACGTTTCTGATCTATACTATACATTATTTGAACTATTAATAGGGACATTATAAAAGGGTGCATATTTCATACGATCTCATGGTGTGGAGGTTTGTCGATAACGTAAGGGGTTTCCGAAATTAATCCCTTTGAATCTGGGATTACATTTTTTTTATTATGCTCGTATTTTTCTAAGGGCGTAACTGCTAGTGCAGATGCTAATATTATATTTAAAAATCACAATTATAACAGCTGAATAACTTTTATTTGTTGTCGACTAATAAATTAACTCATTTAATTTTAATATTAAAAAATACATCATCGTTATCAATAAAAAATGTAAATTACTTGTAGTAACATACTATATATATCTATATGCAACAGCGTTTAACCAACAGCATTAGAAGCTTTAAGTAAACAAATATTTAACGTTAGCTCAGAGCGTCTCGGGAGTATGAGTTTAAAACTCGTTCCATGCGTTTTAATCGTCCAAAGAAAGATTGGTGACGACTGGAAAGTCAAGAAAATAATATTCAAATCGGTTTTTATATCAGCGGTTATTAGTAATGTCAAAAGCTAATGTAACATTGAAGATTTACGTTATTTTACCTTTGGTTTCGGATTTTTTTAATGCACTAGCTACCTCCATTGAATGCAAATTGTAATTGACATCACGTTGGAGAAAAAACGTAATTATTAAAAAATAAGAAATTTTTAAATATTTTTAAATTTTGTTTTAAGGTGTCGCTCGTACTTTTAGGACTACGGTTAATGATTCTACATGATTCTACAAGATCTTGTGCAAATATGTAATAAAATATATATATAAATTATTTAGCAATAAAAATTGCTCATTCCTTAAATGAAATAATATTTTCTCGTGGAGTTCTACTTACTTCCTTTTAATATGTTATAATAATATATTCGACCCTAAAAGCTGTAATACAAAATCCATTAGTATTGCTTGAAACTACGGTTGATAATACTCGTAAGAACTGGCCTTCGTCATCGTAGAAAAACGGAAATACTACGACACATATTGTGTTACTTTTAATGTTTTTCCACCAATGAAAAATGAACAGTTCAAAAGTGACATAGTATTTCATTTAGCATGATACCATCAAATACGTTAACGATATAGACTAACAGAATAAATAAACTTTGAGTATTCTCTATTTTGAATTTATGACTTGCATGTTGTTGCAATAAGCATACAAAGAACTTGATCGTACGGCAGAGAAGAAAATTTATATTCGACTCAAATTTATCGACCGAGGACAAGGATGAATAAATAAAGGAAATAATATAGGCGGACATCGATCAAGCGGATGCGATATTCATGTATTCCACTACGTTTTGCGGATAGACATTTTAGATGTACAATTTTTATACGTCATACGTGTCCACGTATAACCGACAGGGGTGTAATATATATCACGTTACAGCGCCAAAATTTCAGCGCCGTGGCTTAAAAAATACGCTATGGAATTAACGTACATAATTTTTATTCCGTCTAAATATTAAATTACTCACCTACTCGCTGAGAGCTTTCAATAATTTTGTGTATGTGAACTTTTTATGACTTCTGAGAAAATATTATGAAATGCTATATGAATACATGCAAAATATGTTTTTTAATGCGTTCGATAAATGATACGATAACATTATTGTAAAATGAACAGATTTCAAACATTCCATTTTGATTAACAAAAAAGTTCGTTGTATTGTTAACCATTTTGATCTATATATATTTACGATACATTATTGTATTTTTTTAAACGAAATTAATTTTTTTTTAATTAAAAAATAATTATTATAATATAATTTAAGTCGTCACCTAGCCTGTTTAGTGGATAAATAAATAATACATATGTTGTTTTTATTTTTTATCGATTATGTAGATTTTGTTTTGTGGATTTATACATGATAATGCTGGTTGATGTTTTGTTTCTTTAGTGTTCAAACGGACAATGCGCAAAAAGTTACAAACAATGAGTCAATAGAAACAAGAATTAATAATTCCTTTGGCGCTAATGGATGGCGCAGATTTTCGTGGCCCTATTTATTCCTTTGTCCATGCTTAGATATGATGAAATACGATGTTTGTATTATGCATGTCCACTATCAAAAGGATTCAAAGTTCACATGCAATATCAGAACCATATGAAATCAACTTCTGCGATTCTTCTGTGATTTGCATATTCATCATCAGCAATCGTCTCAACCAATTAATTCCTACCAAAATACCACTTATATATCGTCTTTGTAATTTCATAGACTAAGCGAGTAATCTGATTCTACCGTGTTTTACCTGTCTATATCGAATCAATCGTGCTGTATGTAAATGTCTAAATGGACATGCATTTACGAGATTCTGAAGATTGGCGAGCAAATTTGATCACAGACACATACGGCTATTCAACCAGTGAAGTTGGTAAACTGACACACACGTGAAATTAAGAAAATATCCTATCAATTCCTCCATATCACTCAATCCAGGCACATCCGATGCGTAAGTTTTTATCCAAAAAAAAATCAATCGAATAAATTTATGCCTAGCATGCCCTTGATAAGTTTAATTAAAAAAAAAAACAATGTAAGAAGATAAAACCCCGTTCTTCTTTTAACTTCTTTTCCTAAGCTAAGTGACTCAGTGCTATTGGCCAAAGCATATTTTGGCTACAGAAAGTGAATACACCCTTAATCTTAAAAGAATAAGCTTTAATCAATACTGATGCTTAATGCTTCTCCACCATATTTTGTAGGTCGCTGATTTATTTTATAGGTGACATCTCCTACATACAAAATATTCAATCAATTACTGCATCCATAACGTAAAAAACTGTATTGTTTTATTATTGCTATTTCAAAAAAAATCCCATTTTTTCATTCTATAATATAAATCAAGCACACAAGCGTTGGGTTCATCGTAAATTTTAGGATGTCAAAGTAAAAGGACTTTTAGTAGTTTATTCTGTGCTGACAAAATATTTTTATTGATATCTCTGATATAAAGCGATTTGAATTTTCACAAATATTTTAGTCAAATAAATTCTTATTAAGTATACGGTATCATTCGACAACGCATTAAATCATGGTGTATAAACATATACAATATTTTAAGCATCAACATGGTTAACATATTTCCATGATAGCGTACAAAAATTTATCATTTTTTTCTATTTTTTCTACTACTACACTCGAAATGTATAACGATCCATAAAGCGCCGCTCACACACGCGCGTTTTAATATTTGAACGCACTCTTACGAGTGAGGACGGTGCTTTACTCGAACCGCTGTCACGCCAGCCTCGCTAATGTCGAATAAACATAAACATCCATTTACCAACATTAAACTTGTTTGATGCGGCCCCGTGTAAACAAAACAATTTGAATATGAAATGGCGGTCTTTACTGCGATATATGTACGCTGCCTACTGCCATTTCGCCTTGTTTGGTAGCATGTTTCAAAACCAACATTTCATTTTCCGCAGGCTGCTGTTCAATTATTTAGCGGGACTTGAAATACTGTGACCGCTTTTGAAATCGGTCGAATCACTGTATATTTTTGCGACGTTTTATTCAGCTTTTGTATTTTTTTTTTTTGCTTTGTGAATGTATTTTGGTACCCATAATAAGAGGAGGTTAAGCTAATACACGGGCTGTGGCCCGAACATATAATTCAAAAACATATTCGAAAAATTCAGATTTTTTTTTGAGGTCTAGAAAACTGAATTTGACCAAGGATCCGACAAATGTTTTTGAGTTATTTGGTCTGCGGTGCTTACAGACTTTGATTGCAGTGCTCTATGAGACTAATTCTTTTATAAATTTAATATTTCTGTTCAAGAGCGCGTTAGCGATATCTCAAATAACCTCCTAATCTATCTTATCTAAAAAAAAAAGTTGCAGTATAAGCAGTTAACACATCACTAGTCATATCTTAGTTCCATCTTTATATAACAACTTTCTTAGAGTAATACAAAGTTTTCAAGTGATTACCAATAAGAAATACCCGTATTCAAAAATATAAGACATTAGAAGTTTATATTCTTTACATTGGAAAAGACTTGGTCAAAATAAATGATACTTATATCGTAAAATAAAAGTGATTACTTCCTTATATTACATATTCGATTAATATTCTAGGCCAGAAGCTTTTTGATCTAACAATTATAATCATATATATACTATCTTTGTTGTTGTTGTGTAGATTGTGGCTAATTTCGCACACTCGTGTAAAATAATGTTATTATATTGTAAGCCCATCTTTAACTGTATTAAAAAAAGATAATTGGACAAGTTATAATATTGAATAAATCATGTATTTAAAATATTTGATTGAATCACATTATGTCTATCCATAATTTGGATGACATTAATGTCACACGTTTCGTGGAAGTGATTTTAAAGTAATATAATATGATATTAAAAATTTCACTTACCAATAATCACATGACTAATACAAAAAGATTTCTGTGTTTATTGTTAATTTAAAAAGTGTTTTATACAATTAAAACGTTCAAACCAAACAATTGAATAAAGTAAAATATATTTTTTTATAATTTTCTTCTTCTCATCTAGAAACTCGCGCCGTTATTATGCTTATTAAGACATTATAAATACGATAAAAACGCTAACATTGCCAAGGAATAAAATAATATATCATTACTTTGCTAATAAATTTTCATTATAAATTGCTGCAAACTTAGTTAGGTCTCGAGTTTTAAGTTTAAAACTTCTGCCCGCCTGAGATCTTAAATTCAAAGGATTTTGATAGGAGGTAGCTAATTCTTTATGCACAGTTTCTGTAGAACAACAACGTAACTGCATTTTTATCAGATCTGGGAGCCGCTATCTACATCTAGAGCGGTTTTGAAATTCACACATCTGAAACATTTCGAAAAATATTTTTACATTATATTATCGACTATGCATAGAAAGTAGTAACGTAACATACCGTTGATATGAAATATCCGACGCCTACGTTTTGAATTTTGTGGACGACTTAGTAATTTTTGGATACCGCAGGCCACTAGCATAAATATAGTATATTACTTCATATTTATACACAAAAAGATCATTCATATAAAGAGTACTCAAAATATAAGAAATCAATTATTTTTAAGCTAGTAAATAACTCTCAGGTTTACCTTTTTAATTGACTTGTGAGAACAGATTGTTCGTTTTAGGTCACAAATTATTTTATATTGCGAAAGATAATAATAAAATATTACCTAAAACTATTCTGGTATGTAACCTTAAATAGAACAAAATGTTCGCATTTTTATGCTGTTTGGTTTTCTATTATGTTGCAATGCTACAGCTACCTAAAAAAACTTTCTTGAAATATAGTGCTTAAATTAATTTAGGAAGACTTTTTATTGTGATCTAACAATCTTGAGAAAGAGAGACCAGCTGAAGTTTTCTTTGAAATTGTCAAGTCATTAGTGAATTGAATTCATGATTGTTACAACAGGAGATCGCTTAAACACTTATGGCGTTTTGGTTGACAGCACAGACATAGACATCTTGACAAAAATAGGAAAACCTGCAGACAGTATTTTACAGTTGGATTCTACATTAACAGATTTTAAACTGATGATAAAATATTGATCTTGTGCTGTAATTCACCACCATTTTCGTCGATTCAAACTTCTGCCTTTACTATTAGATTCACTTAATAAAATCTTTATACAACCCTAACCTTAAAATAAAACCCAACTGAGTGGATAGTAAGATCGGGAAAGAGAAGGGTTATACACATTTATCTTTTGAAACCGATTGAAAAAATCACAACCGACCTACAATCGCTTATTTCCAGCAATATAAATTAGCATAATTAACATACAGCAAACAGTTCTGATCAACTATAACGCCAGGCCATTCCATTAGTCACAAAAATTAACAGCTAAACTATTTCCTCAAACACTTAATCATGCCAACAAACTTTCAACTGTTCTTTTTCTCTGGATCATTTCCTAAGAAGGAATAAAAATTACAATAACAGTGAAGTTCAAGGTAACCTTACTTTTCTTCGCAGTTAATTTTTTAACAATTGCGACATTGAAAACAAACATAAAGGTTATATGTAGCGATTGCGTGAGATTTCATTGCCAACTAAATGTTTTAAATATATAAATGTTTTATTTCAAGAAAGCTTATAGCGAACCAGTATTAATAAAACTAACGTCTTTATCTTTCTTTCTTAAATGTAATAATATATTAAGAAAAACTTTTAATGAGCTTAATGTTTAACTGTTACATCTTAATAGAAAGCTTTATAACTCAAATAATAAAGAAGATCAATTGATAATGCTCGCGATGAACGAAATCGATCTTGACTTTAAAATATATCGTATTAATTTTTATTACTTAAAATAAGTCACGTTCGTTATAGCACATTAGTAATTTAAAATGGCGTAGACATTTAGAATTCATCTGAAAATACTGACACTCTTTTTGTATGTGTTATATTATAAGCTGTTTGGTGTAATCTTGAATGATTTGAAAAATATCTCTGATAAACAAGATTCAATTTAACTTTGAAATACTTTTCACAGCAATGATGATAGCTCGAGATACTGTGTTTTTTTTTTCGAGAAGTTTCCCACCAAAAGATTAATCATACACCCTGAGTTCTTTTCGGTTGCTAGATCCAAAAGATCTCACAGTTTTTGCAGTAAAATAATTGTCAAAATGAAGCCATCTAATATTCATTGAAAAATTAATGAAATGATATTTATACAATAAGTGGACCTATGGAGTGTAAATTCGAAAACAAGGTAATGAAGGTAAGTCCTGAAGTTTTTTTAATAACAGTTATTCTCTTTCTATAAGATTATCATTCTCTGTCTTCTTAACAACAGTATTTAGACATATTATAACTATAGCTTCAAACTACAGAGTCCGGACCTATTACTCCCTAAATATCTTAATTCTCCCAAAAATAGATATTGAACAACTAGGTATCAGTTTTCAAAGGAAAAATTTTCTTCAAAATTCAAATTGGAAACGGACGTGATAAAAATACGTTTTTTACTAAAATAACTCACACATAATATTAATTGTTCATATCAACATAATATGCTGTATAATTGCGGCTTATGATGCTAAAAAAATCCGTCTGCTACCAATGAGATACAAAACATCGCGGAATCGATCTGACGGAAAATTTCTCTCGTGTGTGTTTTTCGGCGATGCCTTCTGCGGAAGTCATTAAAACATCCACTCTCATTAACGAAGAGAATAAAAGCTGTCAAATGCGAAACTTTTAATCTTAACGGCCGATAAAATGGAAACAGTCGCTCTTAATGTAGCTATTTATTTGAATGCGCATTAAGACTAAACTGAAAA
The DNA here is from genome assembly GCA_028555115.1 of Himalopsyche japonica. Classification (NCBI taxonomy): domain Eukaryota; kingdom Metazoa; phylum Arthropoda; class Insecta; order Trichoptera; family Rhyacophilidae; genus Himalopsyche; species Himalopsyche japonica. The sequence continues at coordinate 259,974 of JAHFWJ010000428.1, read as the reverse complement.
AATATACAAAGTCAAATTTATGTCGAATGGCCGTGAAAATAAATTGTTTTCTCACGCAAAGTTTTGATGACCTGCCATTCAAAGAAAAGCTCTGAATTCATTATTTGAATTTGAAGTAGGAATCAAAAATTTGTGACAATTTAAAAAAGATTTCCTGCTTAGTAAAATATGTATTAAAATATTAGACTCACATACGCTAGTTTACGCGCTTAATAGGATACAAACGAAATCGGATAAAATTAAATATAATACAATATATTAATACATAAATAATTACTAACATTTATAGGTTTGAGATAAAACGATTTAAATTTAGATATCTAACACATATTTCAAAAAAATGGTGAATGTAGAATAATAATTTTATCCAATCAAAATAAACTTGTACTTAAACCAAACTTATAATTAATACATAAACATAAAATAATAATGTTTTTTGATATTAAAGATAAATATGCAAATAGCAACAATGCGAAACAGTTTTAGTCAATCCAACGATTTCCGAGTGTAACACTATACTATAATTAAACGCAAGAATAACACTTTAAAAACACAACAAAAATGTATAAAAATGATAAATGAAAATAAAAAGTGGCATGTGGACACTGTGTTGCGTATTTTAGAAATAAGCTCCTGTAATGAAATAAATTGTTAAGATTGCTTTATAATACCTACATAATTTTGAGGAAATTACCATTTTCCGTAACCATTGGCAGAGGTGGAAAACACGTTGCCTTAAACGTAGCATTAAAAAAAATTGTTTATTGAAAAAAAAAAAAAAACACTTAACGGTTTTTAATATTTCACACTGAAACGTCTCGTTTTATTATTAAAATGTTCATTTTCAAATAAATATAATACATGGAAATATTTTTTATTTAAATAAGGCAAATGAATATACTTAACCATTTCTCTGGATCGGTAGGCAGTTATTATTTAATCTGCTTAAATTGATAGAATATTTTTAATATTGTGAGTGTCGCCCGACAAGGTAAAACTTAAACAATATTTTATTACCCAATCGCTACCATGTGTCAACCTAAAATTGTTCCCTCCCCTGTTCGAAGCGCTTGGTAGCCACTTTTGTACTCACTCCAAATCGTCGAATAACAAGAACTACCCCTTGCACCCTCATTTTTCAACCGTTTCCACTCGAGTCCCGTCATCGTTCACCCTTTTTTCAATTAGGTTATTCGGTAAGCGCTCATAGAGGCCGATATGAAAGGAAAACACTTCGCTCCAATACATTCGACCGTCCATGACGAGGCCCGGCCTCTCTTCGCCTTTCATGCAATTTCTATTGAGAATTTCGTATACTTTATGTCACACATCATTAGGGGTGGCAAAAGTCTAAATTAAAAAAGTATATGATAAATGCCAACTTTGTATAATTTCTGATCAACATTTTATTACACAGGAAAAATGATGTGTTAAACGTTATCATCAACGGTATAATGTAAGTGAATTAAATTTCAAATGATTTTTCAAAGCCAAAACACATTTTAATCTACAAGTAGAAAAAGACGTGTCCGTTTAATTCATATGTATTGTTTTGAAGGCCATCTCCTCCCTCTATCATAGTTATCGAAAATTTATTAACAAATATTTTTAAAATACCCTTTTATTAGTAATTAAACGATTATAAACATAACATTATATTGTAGATTTTTACCAAACATTTGATACCCTCAGTCGCACAATACAGTGTATGTTAGATAAAAAAAAATCTTTCTAACACAATTCGTCAACCTTATTAATTGGAACCTTACTCAATCAAGTTATCTAGAACAAAATCGTATTGTTTGCTATCTATCGAAATTTTAATTAGATAAATTGCTTAGTGAATGCTAAGAAGGAAAACGTTTTGAGCTGATTTATTACACACCGTATTCACCACAATGTTATTTCGCATCGGAAACACAGACAATGTTAAATAATTATTTTACGAAATAAAATTCCACATCACTGCCAAATTTATCGTTAAAAACAAATTTAAACAAATATATAGAATTGAATAAACAAAGTAAACTGATCGAGATCAAAATTTTGAAAATACTTTTTTTATATTATATAAGCCGAAGTTTGATATGTTCCATTGGTTGGCAACCCTTGTTTCAGTTTCAAAGATTATTCAAATTTAGTCATCCGTAACTAATAATTTTTGTCGTCGTTTATTCGTGATCCGAGGAAACGGTTGTATCAAACTAATAGGTGAATATAAATATATACGTAATACCAAAATAATTATTATGCTTCATTGGTTGCCTTCGGTGACTTATTTGGGATTATAATGTAGCGTCAAAATTACCGTTTTGGTACAATAGTTCGATAGCAAAATAGGTTATCGACAAAAATAAAACTCATCCGGATAAAAATGGTGACATAATTTCAATACCTGAATTTTATTACAAAGTTTAAAATAAAACCACAACCAATGAGCTACATAATCTATTTCGGGATAGCTAAATTTTATTTACGTATTCAATTGAATTCAATGATACGAACCCCAAAAATCAGTAGTTGTTGAGACACTCTCAAAATATCTCAATAAAAAATCTTTTAGACTATTGTCTGTTCACTCAATTGCACGCGAAATATTTCAATAGCAAAAACAATATCGTTGAAATATTTTAAAGGTCGCCGTCAACCTGTTGTCTGCTGAGGTACGCAATCTAAATCCCAACAATTAATATTTCAAAAAATAATTCAGAAGTGTAGTTTTTAACCAAAGATTATTACAGTTCAACTGTGTGTCTTTTTTCATCAGACTGCAATCCCACGTCTCAACAGTTGAAATTTTAGCAGTTATACGGTTGTTGATACCTATTTATTGTATTTACTATATTGTTAGTAGTTTTGACAAATAGCTAACATCAATGTACCATCGAATGATTGAATTTGCATTTATTTAGTAAAACTCCATTATAACACTGAAAAAATAACATGTATTTTAGTATTTTGAATAATAGAAAACACATTTTTTAGTACTTATTTTCACAATATATTTTATGATGATTAAGGTTTTTTTTTTAATTTGTATGAAAAGACTTGCTTGTAGTTTGTATCCTATCAGATGATAATACTGGCGATGAGCAAAACCGGTCGTGATCTTAAAATTTATCGTGGAAAAAAGTACAAAAAATGTGTTTTTATTATTTCAAATATAATGGCTTTTCATCATGATATGACAGTTAACACCTTTAAAATAAAAAATTTTAGTTCTAAAAATAATACAATATAATTAGTTGATACCTATTTCGGCTTACGCCCTCATCAGAACTGAATAGAAAAAGTAATTGGTCTTATAAATTTTGTAAAACTAAAATATATTAATATTTTTTCACCATGTTAGGAATCTATCAAAAAAAGTAGAGGTCCACACTTTCTTATTTTTATCCTATTAATATAGAAGTCTTTCAAGTAAATACCAAATAAATAAATAAAGAAACAATTCATGTCTCCAATTAATTATGATTCCTAATGGGTATTTGATTTATAATTGTGTTGACATTCTTGCCATTCCGGAAGTAATTAAGTATGAAGTTTGGAATATACTCTTCTACTTTACACATCGTCGAAGGGTGAATCCATATAATCCAATATCCACAAAAATTCGTTACTTAATAAAATTGTTTCGTAAAAAAAATATTTATAAAAGTCATCAGTGAACCGGTAAAATAATCTTTTAGCCATGAAGGATAAAAAAACGCAAGGCGAGCACTGGCAATCCAACCTTCAAAGAGATTTTCCTTTTCAGATTGTCAATAAGCTATAATCAGTGTTGTTAATCGGCAATTTATGATTACAGTGATTGGGTATCTATTCTGTCGACCCCGAAGCGCTCTCGCTCATGCCTCGTCGATCGTGCCCCACTTTTTATAACCAATTTTCCCCAACAATGAAAACGATTATATGACATATTTGATTGGAAATATAAAACTGTATGTCATGGCCATTTTATTTATTACCATTTCGAAATGTATCAAATTCCATAATATCTTGTTGAAATCTGATTTTTCTTCCGTAACCATATAAACAAAAAATATCGTTAAACACGGCAATATAAAAGATAAGTCTACGCATTTTTTCTTTAATGATGGAATTATCTGCCTTATATTATAGTATCGCCATATATGTTCATTGATTTGTAAATGTCAAACTTATTAAAAAAAAATAACAAATGTTAACACGTTGAAAAAATAGCAATGTATTTTAGTTCTACAAAAGTACAGGTATAGTTAATAGCTATTTCGGCTCACGCCATCGTTAGTTATGTTTTAACATACATTTATTAGTTGTGTAGAAAAGGTACGCAATTTCAGCTAGCTTTTCTAAAAAAATTCAAAAATAGCAATGTATTTTATTTCTACAATTTTTTTTATACGACATAGTTAAGCTATTTCGGTTCCGGAGCCAAAAAAAAATTTAGAGCTAAAATACATTGCTGTTTTTTCACCGTGTTATAATGGAGTTCTACCAAGTAAATGCCAATCCAATCAATAAACAAATGTTAATGTTGAATGGTTTTTAATTTTTGTAAGCTGAATAATTTTAAGTACTATAGTCTTGCATCCTGAAACCCATCACTTAATTGAAAATTGCAACATATTATAAAATTGACAATGCTTGGATTATGTGGATAATTGCATAAAAAGAGAACTTATTAACTGTAATAAACAGTAAGATCTTTTTTAGGTGTTAACTGTCACTTCTTAATAGAAAGGCATAATATTTTAAATAATAAAAACACATTTTTAGAACTTATTTCCACAATATATTTTTTTATCATGACCGGTTTCGCTCATCGCGAGCATCAGTTGATAATGCGAAACCGGTCATGATAAAAAATATACTGTGGAAATAAGTACTAAAAATGTGTTTTTAATATTTAAAAAACAGTGAGACGTTAATGTTTTTTTTTATATGCACAGTTTTTTATTTTCGTTCGAAACTTGTTAGGCAACCGTGTATAAATTTATTCATTTGTTCAGCCTCATTTCAGATAAAAGAATCAACCTTCTCAATTATTTTGAACCATGAAGTATTTTTAGATATCTGTATCGGTAAATCGATTGGTTTTTCATCTAGCTTCGAGTATTTTTATTCACTTTGTTAGTTTCCCACGAGTTGAAATAGATAGCATCCATTATGCAGATTGCGGGGTATTTAAAGACTAGATCAAACACTGATTCTGAAATGGCTAGATATAACTTTGCTGTAAAAAAAGTTTTTAAGTTAGAGCCTACCAAAAGATTATTTATTCCAACACCCGTTCATTTTGCTTTTTTACTTTTTGGAACATATAAATTTTCCAACTAAAGACTATCCCAGAGCCAGTATCACATAACTGGTAATTTCTAACGACTTCCAGTCCGGAATTTACTTTATATATATAAAATGAAATATTACTTGATTAAGTACAACGTGAAATTCGGTTTCTTTTTCTCAATACTTACAAAATTAATACAGCCACAGCCGAAAACAATTTTGGCAAAAATATCCCTATTTTGCATTATCTCGCAAAACAAAACAGTTTTATAATGTTTATATTGCTTCGAATAAATTAAAGGAATTGATATTATTTTTTGATTTATATAGTTAAATTTTATATGTTTTATTTTTATAAATGACTGTCTGATTCTCAATCAATTAAAAAATGCATTTTAGTGGAAAAAAATAATTTTAAGACATGACATAATACTTGGTGACAAATCCGAAACATATTAAAATATTTCGGGATTTTTTTAAATCATCCCTGATCTTAGTAATTATTTTTTTCCAACGTTCACACTACAGATGTATCATATTTAGATTATATTTACGTATGACTTTCATCTTATTCGATTCCGTGATAAAATAATTGCGTTTTTGAATCAAAACTTTGATTCTTTGATTTTTCAATCGATTTCAAGATACGTATTCAAATGCGCGGATGCGTGTATATTTTTTATCATCCGCCACCTAAGTCGAAACAGGAAAGGCTAATAACCAACTTACCACAACACCATCCTCCTTAGTAATACTATCCTACAACTTTCTGTGCAGATATAATACAATATGTTGAGCGAAGAACGCCCAGCGATGAAATTCTACATTTAAATTCCATATATACATTGCTAGCGGATATATGTTTCGTAATAATAATATAAAGTCCCAGCACCAATTTCACGCAGTGACTAACTATCAACTGAATAAATCATATCCGGCCCTGGCCTAAATGAGATGCGTTCGTAGAGTTTTTACTGCGAATATGTTTAATAGCAAACTTATACAGGCAACACATTTAATAAATATAATATATACATTTTCCTAAAATTCAGGTATAATTCAGGTAACGGTGCAAAATTTTCTATTTTTCTGAATTCTGAATACCATTTTTTTTTTAATTAATTTTTTGAATTCTGAATTTCTGAATACCTTTGATTACATGGCCAACGACCATACCACCTTGTAAACACCGGCTCTAGTGCGATCACCGAAGTTAAGCAACATTGGGCGCGGATAGTGCTTGGATGGGTGACCGCTCGGGAACACCGAGTGCCGTGTTCTCTTGGCTATGGGAAGGAAAACCCAGACAGAAAACCGAACACCAACCCGCCTGGGCAGCGTGGTGTTGCTATGTCCAAACCCCCCCTGAAAAAAAAAAAAAAAAACAGGGGGAGGCCTTCATCCAGCAGTGGATCGACCCCGGCTGATGATGATGATGATGATGACATAAAAACACAATATCAATTATAATTTACGTCTAGGTTTTTTATAATATAAACGCTAGGAAAAATTTGGCTTAAAATGTGACAATTTGCAATCATTATTGGATAAAAATAACGAGTTTTATTGTATGTGTTGTTACAATAGTATCAATTTGGTGTCTTGCAAAAAGTGTAAATGTAGTTGCTTACAGTTATGGAACTGATCGCCGTACCAAAATAAAACAGTCATCGCAGGATAAAATCACCAAAAGCATTAATAATATCCAGTCTAATGGTAAAATTTGTTCCTAAATATGAATATTTTTCATTTCATTGTTTTCCATATATTTTTTATCAATAATCTTCAAGACATGCTATTACTTATAATTGCTATATTATATATATTAATTATTTATAAAAAAATTATTTTAAAGTACGTTTATAGCTTAAATTGGATTTAAATGTTTGAAATTTTACATTGACGAAGCTCCCACTGTAGCCTCCTTATGGATGTTTCTTATTTTTTTATGTATGAGAACTACTTGTTACTCAAGTATTAAACTTCTTATTTTATTGATTGTATTGACATTCACTTGGTAGAACTCCATTATAACACGGTGAAAGTATATATATATATATATATATAGTTCTGACGATAGCGCGAGCCGAAATAGCTGTCAACCATATCTTAAAAAATAATTTTGTTCAACTAGAATACATTACTGTTTTTTTCACCGTGTTATTAAGCTTATCTTTTACAATGATAGAAAGGATAGTGTTACGACATGGCTAGTGGTTAACTACTTGCTTTCTCTACGTCCTTTTTTTAGATCATATGAGTGAACGGGAATGGTTATGGTTTATATTGCAAACACCCATCTTATCTAATAGAGCCTATCAGTCGATTGAAAAATAGAATGGTTTTTGTTGTATACCAAATTTTAATTTGTCTGGTTCGTTGTACAGTGGTCAACGACGTTGTCGTCTTGGGTGGATTTCACAGGATTGAATCCCTACATGAACTGTGACATAACATAACGGTGATTAATATAGATACTCAAAATATGAGTTGCAACTTTTCTCAAAAAAAAGTCGAAATTTCTTATTCATACGGTTGCTCGATGGAGACTGCCAATGCAAATCGTCTTACTTAGTTGTGAAAATGAAGTGAGAGGAATTGCCAAACGATCACGTCTTCAATCTCGAGGCTTATCTACTTCCAAGATTAGCTCAATAACGTTATATTATTATGGTTATATCAACATTATTTAATACTGTTGGTATAGGTTTCTCACTGCCCCAATTGTTAGAAGTGGGTAATATGACACTAAGAGATTCTTAACTTCGAAATATCAGGTTATTTCATTATTTAAAAAATGTTATGTCACAATAATAGGCATAAAAAAACTGGTAAAATAAATTTTCATTTTTTTAATTCATGTACAAAAAAAAAATATATATTTAGTAACATTCAAAATGAAAAAAATACATCAATAGCACATCTAATTATGACATATAATTATAGAATTTTCATTTAATTAAGCATCGCAAGAATAATTGACTGTCCTACTTTAAATAATAAGTAAAAATTGTCAAAACATGTATTTGCTTTAACAAATTACAACATAATTCTTTTATTTTTAGTATATGAATATATCAAAGTTTTCCATTTGAACTCAATCAAATATTATAAATAGAAAACAAGACGGTGTATTAATAAAAAAACCCATAAAAATCATTTACGTAGGAGAAATTTACACTCGACCAAAATTTATTTTACGAAGGTTCAATTTTCAACCAATTTTATTTTCATAACCACAATATACGTTTCAGAATTTCTGTTTTTTTACTGTTTACGTATACTTATATCCTACACATGAGTGTTAAATATTTTCAAATTTCTATCGACTGAGAACCATTTATTAACGATTCATTAAAAAATTCGAATGCAAACATTTTCTTAATAATGACATACATATTAAAGACGCATTTTGAACAACTAACATTTTTTAGATCTGTGTTAAGATAAAATAGAATACTAGAATTAGAACTGTGCTGATTTTTATTTTTCGTGTAATTTGGCTTAACATATACATTTATGAACGATATGTTACGCCTCCATAATAAAAAGTTTAATGTGAAACCTTAGAGAAATTTCTCCGACATTTTTAATTAATTTTATTCTCTCGCTTGCCTATACTGAATAGTTTTTTAGTTTCAATTGACAGTTAAGTTTTAAGAAATCGCAATAAATACTCCATAATGGTTTTTCCTAATAATTACAAAAAGATTGATGAATTACTGACAGGCAATAGTCATCCATAATTGATCTACCCATATCATTCTTCAAAATTGTGATCTTTGACACAATTACTATTTTTTTCCATGATTTCTACGTGATTTAAATACACTTAAATACCCATTATATTGTTACATATTCATTAATGCACTCGGAATCATTTGGTACATTTATCTTTAAAGTAACAAAAATATCTAACACCGAGTTTTGATTTTAAACGACCCAATTTTGGATATTTATGTTTCTCCGAAAGGAAGCAATATATTTTTTTTAAATGTTGATATCGTGTCCTTTTTTTGAATATATTGCAAGCGATATTTAGGTATAGTTAAAAGCTCTTCAAGGCAGATACAAAATTAAATATTATTCTTTTTTTTAATCCAATTAATATGTAAATGTTTTAAGACGTACACTTTTTTTATTTGCCTTTAGAATACTTGAAAAGTAGAATAAAGAAAATTTTATTAAAATAATCATTTTAAATCGAATTGCGTTCGTGAGCAATTAATAAAATGAAATTATGCAAATCATATAATTAGGTGGAAAAAGAAATCCTCACGGCCCGGCGGGACGTTTCCTAATGAAATATTGATTGCTTCATTACTGCAATTTTGTGAGCTCAATCGGCGCGAATTACAAGAAAAGCAAATAATTTATGATCAATTAAGCGCAATATCCAAGAGGCTAGTATCTTGCACACTTCTCAGCGATAGTTTATGCAAATTAAAATAAACGAGACGTGAAAAAAATATCGAATTAATTAAAATTTAAAGATTACTGATTATAAATGTTCGAAATTTTATTCGATTTTAATTAATGTCACATTAAAAATGAATTAAGAATTGTATTTTGATTATGGCCACTGTATTATTGAAAGAATCACGAGTAATAAATGTGAATTGTTTCAAGAATTTCAATTTTTACTACGAATTTAGTCACCACAGTCGCCCATAAATAAAATATACTATACATAACTCCACTTCAGAGTATCCCACCCCGGACTAATTCTAGGATATTGGAATCCGTATTTTTTTAACATGGTATCACTTTATTATTTTGCGTAATTTCAAGTTTTAAAATGTATATTTATGTTCATTATTGCCTCAGTTTCGGGTGAATATATAATGATAGAATATTTTGTGTGAAGTGTCTTGTAGGACGGCAAAATTGCTACTACTGACATCGGTTAGACAAGTTCATGAAGTTCAAGACATTGCTCAGATATTCAGACAGCGGGCTTAGAGTGGAACGGGACCAGATAACTCTATGGCCTGCGTTCGGGTCAACTACCCATCAGCAATCGGGTTGGCACATTAGGAAAGGAGACACGCAAAATTTAGCCCCAATATATTGGCTTCGCCAACTGGTTAAAGCCTCGGAAGGAAGTCGAAAGAAAGGCGGAGACCTCCAAGAACTATTTTTTACAGCTATGGGGCCCGATAAGCCGGCCTCCAGGACAGCCATAGACGAGAGGTAATAACTGGCGAGAGTGATCACATCCGACGGAAGGCCTTATCACTAACCCTTTCCAACCAGTCTAGATGGCCACAAGATCGTACCCGGACCATCAGCTGAAGACAGGTTAAGATCTCACATTGATGACATAACTCTTCCCCCACGAGTCACCAGGTGATAACAAACATTCACTCAGGGGATCTTGGACATTGCTTCCAGAACACACAATATAGGAGTTTTACCTACCAATAAAACTTTTATTGTGTTTCCAGCAATGTCCAAGATCCAGGTAACCCCTATCTGGTGCACCTTGAGTGACAATGACATACATAACGGCGTCACCCGGATGGCGTGGCTTGGGTAGGGAAGAGAGGGGAGAAGAAAAGGTGTTGCCAACGTAGGATTTGGACGCATCATCTCAGGGGATCTTGTACATTGCTGGAAACACAAAAAAGTTTTATTGGTAAGTAACACTCCTATATTATGTTTATCCAGGAGCCTCTAAAAAAACTATTGTATATTTGATCGATGTTTAAATTTAATATTCATTGATTGAATTGGCATTCATTTTGTAGAACTCCATTATAACACGGTGAAAAAAATAGCAATGTATTTTAGTTCTACAAAATTATTTTTAAAAAATATAGTAGTTAGCTATTTCGACTCATCGATCGTCAGAACTATAATAATATAATAATAGTTCTGACGATGGCGTGAGCTGAAATAGCTATCAACTATATTTGTTAAAAATAATTTTGTAGAACTAAAATACATTGCTATTTTTTTCACCGTGTTTAATATTCATATTTACAAGGCGTTCTCAGATATTTCAACTCATATAATGTTTAGTTTAATTCTGCTTCAAATAGATTCATTTAAGGTTATTATAATATAATATACAATACAAAAAGTAATATTGGTAATAATAAAGTTATCTTTTAAATATGTTATATTACAAGTAGTCTGAACCTTGGCATACTTAGATCTCAAGCGCAAGTTAATTGATATGTTAATAGTCCTTAATGGGGACTTTTCATTCTTAATTATTCACTAAGTCGAAGTCCGACTGTGTTTTTTTAGTGCTATAATAATAAAAAACGATTAGTCAAGTAAGAAGTATGAATAACCATTAAAATTAGCTATTTACTAATCTGCAAACTTTCTCTCTCTCTCTTTGTTCGTCAATTGATCATCAGTTTCGCCACACTCAGCAGTCAAATCGATTCGTATAACTTGTTTTAGTTTCATTTTCTAATTATATTTTAAGCGAAATAACTCTAAACATATCAAACACTTAAAGAAATTTAATAATGCCGTGTATACTTGTAGTTTTTTTTTATAGCTTGTTGTTTATGAATTTGAAAGTATCTTATTTTCGGTATATTTATGACCAAAAAACTCACAACTCGACCAATATAATTATTTATTGTTTACGTCAACCGAATACTTTATATGTGGAATGTTATAAACACCTTTTGTGAACAATATTCATTAAGGTAATTAACGTGTAATTTGCTAACTGATGTTTCCTAAAATGTGTTACGAGACTCCTCACTGTCGATTGCTCAGCTCTGCAGCGATTAACGTAATAAATCAATACATAAAAAATGTAGTTGGTATGATAAGTAGACTTGAAGAATTCTGATGCTAACGCGCCATAGACCTTATGCTGCATAAATTTAGTATAAAAAAAATACGAAACTGTTTATTTATTTTCACCATGTTCAAAAAAAATCAAAGGTTTTTGAATTTGATCAAGAATAATCTTGAATATTATTAGAATCTTAATATATCTACAGTTTCATATCCATGTGATAAAATCCAGCATTGTTAATATTTCAGAATAAATGTAGGCTTATCAAAATAAAATTAAAAATGAATATTCATTGTTAACTCATAATTGATAAACAATGTGTCTATAAGACTTAATCAAGATAAAAAAAAACTCAAATAAAGCTTAAGTGGGGTTTATTACCACTGGTACAATACTTATACATATTTAAGTTAGCGAAAGCATTGAAACTTTTTTGCTTATATCACTCATATTGAAGTGCACATTATTCTAACATTGAAGAAAATGTTGGGGCTGCAACTCATTAATTAACTCGGTGGAAAATGCTGCCCTGGTTTCACAATTGGGTCAAGGTTTGCCTGCAGTCCTTGATAGAAATTCTAGTGGCGTAAATAAACAATTATTATTTCATCACATCCTTTGTTTAATATCAAGCACTTCAAATAGGAAAACATATATTAAAATAGACAAAGATTATTCTTTGTACTTTCTCTATGTGGATAACTTTGTCTTACATGTCAAACAATTCTATTAAATACTTTGTAATATATTTTTACAGAAAAGGCTCAATTTTAGTTGTTCTAGAAATGTAATTTACATATGTATCGCAAACGGCTATTGTACATGTGTATTTAATTTAACTCATTTATTCCAATTACCCATAATAAGTATATTGTTTTGACGATGCACAAACAATTAAAATATACAAGATAGAAAAAAATAGCTACGAAATCAACTATGAAAGCCCATACAAAATTTATATCAATTTATTAAAATAGTATTCGTCTATGCTCACTCTCGTCTTCCTCATTTTGACGAAATCCTCATTTCGGTCTCGTTTTACTTGAAATAAATATTATTTGTGTCTAAGTACATTTCCCTCCAGGCTTTAAATTGTAAAATTTATGCATATACAAGAGAAAGTCAGATGAAAAAAGTGAATGTACTATGCATTCAATTAATGATCTCCAGAAATTTTTCCACGAGGACATATATTGAAAATTCCTTGGGGATAAAAAAAATCAGGCCACTTCGAAGGTACGTACAAAGACATTGTAAATTAAAATCAAAATTCAAACAACCGAAATGGCTCAATGCAGATGGTAAAGGCCAACATTTTTAATTATTTGTTGCAGGTTATCTTAAAGTGATTATTGAACGTAAGTTTTCTCTCAAATTGTATGCCAAGATCTCAAGCTGATGAAATTCGCGAGAAAATTCATGGAATAGCGAAAGAATAACTTCTGTGACCCTCCTATAAGCAATATAAGATTACATGCGTCAATATTGAACTGGATTTTGTTACACACCTTCTCTATTCTATTGTGCATTTGAAAAACATTGTTTGATACACACATAGATACGAACAAAATCTAGGAAACAGTTACAAATATACCTAAATGAATGCTTATTACATGATCTTGTGTTATTTTTACTTCAAATATTGTTACACGGTGAAAAAATTAGCAATGTATTTCAGGTCTACAAAATTATTTTTAAAAAATATAGTTGATAGCTATTTCGGCTCACGCCATCGTCAGAACTATGCTTAAGCGAACATTTGCTTATCTATATATAGCTGTGTAGAAAAGGTACACAATACATCTTCTCTCTTGTTTTAATGGCCTAGCTTGTTTCTTTCACGCAATAAAACTAAATTTTTCAAAAATTGTAAATGAAACTAAAAAATGCGACTATGACAATAAGTTTACATGTGGCACGGAAATGGTCTATTGCGGAAGCAAATCAAACCCCTTTCCCCCCGTGGAGCGGTTTAATTAATGGGCTAGACAATATATTAGTTTGTTCGTTAAGAATCCTTAGTGATAGTTGATGTCTATCGATTTCCAGCTGCTCCAAAGCGGTCATACTACGACCCTTACTGCAAAGATGCAAACACTTGCTGACGCGCTGAGTTTGAATTTATATTATGTGATTCCTTTATAGTGTGATAAGCGAATTGTGAATTTATTTTTTTACTATTGAATGATCTAATATGTTCCTTAGCTCGAGTAAATATGCTCCTACCTGTCTGTCCGATGTAAACAGATAAACATGAGCCACAGGACATGTTACAAATACCGCTTCTGTCAAGTTTATTAATTTTATCTCTACTATTTTTAAGATGTCTGCCTAAATTAGTGTTGACCTTGAAAGCTTCGTTTACTGAGTTTTTAATTTACCGATGAATTTTTTCACTAATACTACCTAGGTAGTTGAATGATTTAAAGAAGCGGTTCTCCTGAATTGTGTTCGGATAAATATTGTTATTTTTAATTATTGTCTCAAATCCTCTCAAAGTCCATCTTATTTAATTTCTCATGAGATTCTTTTAGCAAACAGTTTTGGTTATTTCAACATTTTTGAGCTTGAGCAAATTTTGAAAGGTGGTACTTATATAAAGTGTTAATTGGGTTACTTATAGATATGATATGACCAACCACTATTTTTCTGGCACGCCATTAAAATTTAATGATAAAAATATTAGAATAAAAACACTAGCATTTTTATTTAATTAATATGAAATGGATTCGATGCTTTTTGGTCAGTGTTATTTCGATAATAAATTTTATCAACTTTATCGTCGCTTAAATTTCCATTGAAAAGTAGCGATAATAACTATTTCTGTTTTTATTACAGAAAATAAACCTATTGTTTATATACGAGGAATTTCATAAGCATTGGATTAGAAATCAGAACGCGCCTTTTTGCTATAAAAAAGTCTGCAAAAATAAACAATAATTTCCGTGAAACGAATATGAATTGTTTCGATTCCTTTTAATTCCGCTTCGTTCGATATGCAGACGGGTAATAAATAATATATTCGCTACATAACTTAAGTGTTTTATAAATGCATTATTTATTATAGCCAACCACTAATCAAGTGGGAATATGTATAAACTGTGATTATAGATCGAGAATAGAGGTTGAAATAGGCGTGAACACGTTATTAAAACTGTCATTTAGAATACATAATTTCATCCGAGTCACATGCAAAATAATTCTGAATATCATATTGCTAACTTACAATGAACAGATGCTAACTCCCCTCAAAAGGTAAACAAAAAAAATAATTAGAAGTATAACTAAAGCATTTCGCTATAGAAATACGTATATTTTATTAATCTAGCTTACTAAAAATAAGTTTTACTAAATAACAAATAACGTATTTAATATTATTTTTAAGCAATCATAAATAAATCTAAGCAATTTGCTGTTTTAAGGTTTCACTGTGAATGAAGGCTGTTTGTTGAAAGCGTGGGGTATATCAAAATTATCATTTATGGAGGAGGACATTTAGTAAAACCATTTTTTTTAAAAGCTTTTAAGTTAATACAGTAATTATGAAATGTATTTTTTTTATAAATTATATAAAGTATTACTTAATTTTTGGTTGAAATGGAATTAAGAAATTTACACAGTTAACCTAGGCGCACACTAAAAATTCTGCGTTCCGATTTCTGAATTCCAATCAGTTTCTACAAGTCCTTACTTACCCTGTAAACGTAAAAAAAAAATAGAATTCAGAACTTTTTTTAGTGTATACCTGGCTTAAGATAGATAATGAAAAGATGCATCATGTTTTTATGTAGCTTGAACATATTTTTTAGCGAAGCGTAGCTATTTTATACAAGATTTTGGTATTGGTAAAGGAACATTTTCTTTGATTAATAGAATTTCTGGAGAATAAAGTATTCCACACCAATGATTCAAAGACTTAATTCACAACAGAAATAGCTGGTCATATATGACACTTAAAATTAAATTAATCTTGTATGCAGTCGGAAACGACCTACAAAACACATTACAAGGTATTAGCCGTCACTACTCGATGGAAAGACATTAAACATATTTAAATAATAAAACACACTGCAGAGCGCTGCACTACACAATTTAATATTCAATATCAGGACCAGTTTCGTCAATTTCGAGAAATAATTGATAATTCTCCTGATCCTGTACGAATCTTAAAAATATTAAATGGTTCATATATTGCGAAACATTGTGTTTATTAATTGAAATCAAATATATAATATGATGTATATTAAGGAGTGCGTCAAAATACCGTGTTGATAAGAATTTCACAACAGAACCACGCTGTATATTAAAAACACGCCAACTGTACCTTTCATCTAATTAAAAAATCTGTTTTATTTTTTAACAGACATATCTACCGAAAACAATCAAAAATGACATGATAAACATCAATAACCACCCTAAAATCAAACATCTAGTGCACGCAAATGGTAAAGATACAATTAATTTGGCACGTGCTGCATTATATGCACGATTAATTAAGGGTTATTAAGGTATATAGTTTTTATTTGTCATAGTTTTAATTTACAGTCCAAAATATGGGGCGTTAACAATATGAGCCCAAAAACACCGGAGCCACTGGTCTATCAAGGCGTCCAGACGCTGTTTATAAAGCCCTACGGTCCATATTGGCGCAAGCTTCGTTGATTAATGTGAAAAATGCATATTTAAAAAAAATATCAATTAAAATTATAGCTTTGTTATTCCAGTCAATGTGTCATATCTAGTGAATATTAACAAAACTATCAATTTTAATTTATATTAAAATATAATCTCTACAAATTTATCACCAAATCAAACGAAAATATCATATTTATTGATTGAATTGGCATTCACTTGGCAGAACTACATTATAACACTAACAAAAATAGCAATATATTTAAGTTCTACAAAATTATTTTTTTAAGATATAGTTGATAGCTATATCGGCTCACGCCATCGTCAGAACTATGCTTAAACAAACATTTGCTTCTCTATACACAGCTGTTCTACAGCCGTCATCTTGCGACCTTTATTACAAAGATGCAAGAAAAAAAAATGTAGAACTGAAGTAAAATTTAGGATAATTTAGGTAACTCCACAACAAGACACATTCAACTTAAAAGGATAAATCTAATACTAGCATAATGCCAAAATGTCCATCAAAACATGCAGGTGATTCTCTAGGAACAAAAGAGCCAATTTAATTTAACTCTCCAATACCCTTTCAAGACGTGTGTGATAATTTGGATATCCTCATAATTGTTTCTCCATTTATTTTGTAGAAATGCAGTTTTATAGAAAATCTATGATAAAAAAAAGTATACAGAATATTGTCGTACACGCTCTTCCGATTTTTCCTGTGTGTAAAAAAAGCTACCTACGATAAATCTGGTTGTAGCTTCTGGGTAATACGCTACCTTAGCTGGAATCAGTAGACGCTTAATCGCTTTAAATAAATAATTAAATTGTGTACAGACGTCAACTGTACTTATTTAAACAATAATCATGCTAGGCTAACATTATATTATATTCGTTACAGTAATAATTCATACGTTCTCGTTACGATGATATGTACTTGCTAAAGCTACCTTTTCTAAAGTGGCAAAAAGTCATTTGGAATCTTTTGATTAATTAATAATGGAGTTTAGTATGTAAAGTTAACTCTAAATCTCTGTAGAATTTTAAGGTGTTACACACTCTTGGTTAAAATTTACGAAGTATATATTGTAACTGTGTATGTAACTTTGGATACAACGTAATGAATATCGTCAAAGACAGTGCTTTTATTATTAATAAAGGTCATGGTCGCGACTACCAAATGTCAATAAAAACCTTTTTTTATTAAACATTTTAAGGTTATATAAGGGACCCACAAAATTAAATTACAATGAAACCCCGATACCACATTTTTCAAGGGACCCTAAAAAAAGAAACGAAAAATACGGGAATGCTTCAAATACTAATAAAAAAGTAAAATCTTAAAAAAAAAATCAACAAGTACCCCATTTAATTTCCAAAAATGGGGTTAACAAAACTTGGTAATTATGAGTGGGTAAAAGTAGCTGTAAAAATTAAAGTAATTAAATCTTATTAATTGAAACAATCGAATAGTGTGTTATGAAATTCTGTATAAATAGACTTGTTTGTAAATTGTATTCTATCAGTTGATAATGCTCGCGATGAGCGAAACCGGTCCTGATCAAAAAATATATTGTGGAAATAAGTTCTATAAATATTTAAAATAATAAAAAAAATGTAGATACGCTTAATATTGGTTACGCCACTGGATAGTGCCTTATATCATGAACGGATGAGAAAACAGGGTGGGTGGAAAATTTATTGCCTATTTATTTGATTGATTGAAAACAAATATTCTAAGATTTACGTCGAATTGTTTCGATATTTCAATAATTTGTGAAATAATAATATTACTAGTAAGTGATTGTTATCTCAACTGAAATCTCAAAACAAAGTGAATGACCTTGTAGTCAGCTGATCGATCAGTGTTGCATCAATTGTTATGTTTATTATTATCCTCCCTCACTCAGCACATCATATATATGTATGTGTTAATAAACTGTACGCTGTTTCTTATTTATAGAAACTGTTCTTTACGGTAGCTGATTTACAGTATTTATCTTTGGTACAGTAAATTGATTTAAATTATTATCATGATGAAAACAGTTCAATATCCAATTGACAGAATTATCAGCTGTGCACATTGTATATGTCGAAAGTTTGTTCATCTGTATTATTAATTGATCGAAATGTGAAAAATACTGGCTCAAAATGGAGTCAAAGAACCGAGCGAAAAGAAACGTTCCCAACAATATCGT
Organism: Himalopsyche japonica; assembly: GCA_028555115.1. Taxonomy (NCBI): domain Eukaryota; kingdom Metazoa; phylum Arthropoda; class Insecta; order Trichoptera; family Rhyacophilidae; genus Himalopsyche; species Himalopsyche japonica. The sequence goes on along the minus strand of JAHFWJ010000428.1, from coordinate 241,104 downwards.
TTCACAGAGAACATATTTCTGGAGAGCCAATAAAGATGGGTGAACGCTCGAAGAATAGCAAAAACGTCAGTCTCAGCTATTGTAAATTAATATTCGGTCGGTCTATACGAAAAATACATTACCCAGGGGTGAGTGAGCGGTGGTACTTATAGAATAGTGATAGATTGATGGAGTATCTATGTAGTGGTAACTAGACAAGCAGCATGGCCGCCGGAAGATTCACGCATGCGTACATCTTCATCTTGTCTCTCACTCTTACAACTGCACCCTTCATAAAAAAAGATGTAATCACAGAACTGACTAGCAAAACACAGTTTGTATAAAAACAATAACGATTTATTATCAATATTTACTATTAACATTAGTTAAGCGTATGTTTTTCTATGACTAGTCTGTACATATACAATATTATAATGGTTCTTTTTTTCAGTTTTGTATCTAAGCAATGTACAAATCTATATATATAATATATAAACCAAAGTACACATCTCGGCGACATGTCATTATTTTCATGCACGTTTTGAATATAATATTACAGTCGCAATTATTAATTACCGAATTATTCTCTTCATTACATCTAGACATTAAGGTTACATGTTTATATTATTTTTATATTATACTCGAAGCGTGTATCGGCGATTTTTTCATAACTGAGACTTTCTTTGGTCTTTCTTCGGGGCCCGACGTTACGAGACACTACGATCACTATTTTTGGAATAGAAATAATACTATCACATCGAACGGTCGTTCAGACCGCTTCGTAGCAAGGTAAGGGAGGCGCGAGACGAGGAGGAGGTTCGCGCCAGTTCCAAGCTGCGAGGGCCTGACAGGTGTAGGGCTCCTGCGATGGCCCGGGAGCGCGATAGGTCTCCCAGGCTGCAGAGTAGGGAGCCCCGACTCGGGCCGCCCTCCGCTTGGCACTGCGAACTGTAGGAAGGTTGTTTTCGAAGGGCCGACGCCGTTGTCTCTCCAGATTCCTGAAGTGACAGGGATGAATCATAAGAAGAGGTTCTATCTTCACTCCTTGCGGAGGCTTCGCGCAGTCCGGCAGCTCGTACTCCACACTGCAGTCCACGTGTAATGGCACCGAATAATCCGCCACGGGGGGCTGGGAAGCCACCGCGTAACATGTCGACATCGACATAGCTGGATAGTTACACTCTTATGTCTATAAATTATATTTACAAATCAGTCTCTTGATGATATTAAATTGTGTGGAAAGAATGTATAAAAATAGTTCGGCCTAACTTTGGTAACCGCCCGGCTGCGGTGTCTGGCCTCGACTGAACGAATTTTGCGCCGGCGCCTCCCTTTGCCCCTCAAACTTGATTTTCACGATGCAATCGTGAAAATTTTGCTGCATTTCCTAAATAAATGAAAAGAGTGCTGACATCTATCGGAAAAGCCTAACAGTGTTGAAATGATGATTATATACCAAATTAATAGAGGACACTACTGTTTTTACTTCAACAATAGCACAATTAAAGACATGTTTTTTTTTTTTTTGTAAATTTTATTTCAAAATAATAATACATGCTGGAGTATTAATTTATTTTTACAAAATAAAATAATAATAAATTAAACCAAAGACCGAAGAATCCAGATATGGTATATATATTTTTTTTGATGGCAATACTATTCAATGAAAGCTGGTCGTCAAACGCCATTTAATAATTTAAGAAATCAAGTGACATAACCCTACATTCATGTCTTGCTTCTAATAAAACCGGTCGAAAGGTGGTAGTTTATGTATTGGTTTCTTATACGTGTATAAATAATGAGGTTTTTTTGAGTTATGAGTTCTTACTTTTATTTAGATGTATCACTGTTAGTATATTTGCGTATTTTCTGCTACTAATCCATTTCTCTTAATACACATAACCTACAAAAATATAATTTATTATATACTTTCAAGAGTTATAAATAATATTTAATTTATCTTTGGTGTAGTGATAAGCTTTAATGAGAATCGAAATTACAATTAAAGTTTATATTATTCTGAATTATAATTCTCTACTTCCATTTGTTGCAGGGAATTGGATGATCAAGAAGACTTAACGCTAAGTGTGTTCGATTTTAAAAATCATGTTATGCAATCCTTAGAGACGGTATTTGGAGAAATCGCAGCTAGTATTGATGTTGACGTTTTGAAATACATTGAAGCCACAAGGCGAGCAATTTTGAGAGTTCCAAGTGATTTCTATGTCAAGTTATATAGCGCACTTACTTTGAGTGGCGTTTATAAAGACATTGAATGTGCTTATAGAGTTCACAAAACGACACCTTGTCTCATAGGATTGATTGCAGACAGCAGATTTTACGACCATTAGGTATCTATCGCATTTGTACACATCATCGATGATTCTGAATCTTTGTTATTTAAATTAACCATTGAAATTTATTCATAGTATAAATAATTCTATTCCCTTTAAATTAAAAAGCGTCTTCCTTAACAAAAATATGTTTCGAATGAATGATGTATCATATACAACATTCATGCCTCATGATAATCAAAAATGATTCCATTTACCACAAATAATCAGCTTTCTGTTTTGACTTAGTTTAACTATTTGTTAGAAAGATTCTCCGGACTGGCATTCTAACAAAAACCTGTGAAAAGATTTTTCATACTTTGTATTTAAAAAGATTAGCATATGGCTCTAAAAAATACTCAATACTCATCTATCAAGACAAAACAATCAAAACATAATTTTAAAGATTCTTTAGAGCTTTGTTTTACAGTTTTTAATCATTTTACCTGTATTTATAAATCGTTTAATAATTCTATGATAATTCAACAACCAGCGATATTTTAATAAATTAGCGTTTCATTTATGATTACATATTTTGAAAACACATTCTCAACACATTGATGGATTTCTTGATTAAGACACGTGTATGATGTATTTATTTTCATCTTCATTCCTTTTCCTTGAAACTCCTTGAATAACATACATAACATTTCTCATGAAAGAAAATATGTTCAGATACTTTTTCAGGATTTGGAATGCTATTAAGAGTGAATTTAATTGAATAAATAATTTACAGTGCCGCCTGTTTGCGTTCTATTGCTGGAAAATTTTTGTTTTTAAACCAAGAATGGTTATCTAAACATCCAGTTAAGTTTACTATCATAATGAATGACTAACTATTTTTTTGTTTTTCCAGAATCTGATAACCATCTCATTGCACAAAATAACTTAAATAAACATGTCTGTCCAATTGAGACTGGGTCCAGAGGATAAAGATTTGGTAATATTCGCAACCAAAGAAGACCATTCCACACCTAGCACTGTAACACTACCCGAGCCCGAACCATCACCTGGACTTATATTAGCAAATGGAGACATTAACTGGAATTGTCCATGCCTGGGTGGCATGGCAACAGGACCTTGTGGGGTACAGTTTAGGGAAGCATTTTCTTGCTTTCACTACAGGTAAATATTTTTTTTTTATCAAACTACACCCTAAATGTTATTAAGTGGAGGCTATAATTGGCAACACCATCAATTTGTATTTTTATCCAAAATGATAACTGTACAAAAAAGTTAAATACTAGCTTTACTTCGTTTATGGACATTGGATATAACGGACGAAAAATCCGGTCAATTTATAAAAAAATTCAAAACGTCCTGTTGATGTTATACATGCTTAAATTCAAGTGCGACCACTTTTAAACAATTTTCAGCAGCCATGATAATCACTTCATTCGTCTAGCACTACATTTCGAGACATATCAGACATATACTTCGACATCAAACAGCAACGTCCCTTCACGGCGATTGTCCAAGGACAATTAAATAGAATTTTGTTTGTGTTTTGTGTTTTTTATTTTTTATTTTTTATGAATATCTAAATAGTGTATTTTTGAAAAAAAAAATTTTGATTTACATAACGGACTTTTGGACTTAACGGACTACCCCTCCCACCCAATTAGTCCGTTATATTGAGGTTTTACTGTATAAAGTTGATTGATAAACATTCATTTTCTTATCTATATATATATATACATATATATATAGAGGCGCAGAAAAAGTACACAATGCATCTTCCCTTCTGTTCTAACATCCTAGTTCTATTTTTAAATAACAAATTCTTAAATGTGGCAAATTGATTTTATATATGTCTCGATGGTAGGTCTTCTTTGCCGACCATTGGTGACCTCAATGGCGATCAATGAGTTAAGATAAAATGTGCGGAAAGCATTCACTCTTGTTCATTGAAATAAAGTGCTAGGCAAATGAGCAAATTAAAAGAATGCAAAACTTTGTTAGCAGCAATTGAATACTTTCCTTTGCATCAATTTTATAGCCATTCTATTTAACATTTATCAACACATAGTACATGTCCTCTATTGAAAACATACTTAATATGATTATTGTTTCTTGAATTTATTTTAAATCTTACTAAGTGAAACTAATATTGTAATAAATTCATGAATTCAAAATATATTTCAGAAAATATTTCATATTATTGGTGTACTAGCACAGTTATGTGTTAAAAAATAAGTTTAGGGTTTTGGTTGGCTTTTTAACAATGAAGAAATTTTTGTTAGCATACGGTGAAAAAATAGAAATATATTCGAGTTTTACAAATTCTATAAAATAAATTTCAACTATACACCTTATGAGTTTTGTAGAACTAAAATACATTCTTTTTTTTCACCGGTTCACCGAAAAAAAACGATTAATTGTAATGGAAACTAATTTTTCGATGATACCTGTAAAAACCTAATTTTTATTCCATTTTGAGCATACCCTTAAAAAATCTCATTATTATAAAATTTCCATTCCAAATTGGCACCAGGATACATAGTAAAATACAAAAATATCCAAAACCAGTTTTTCATTGGTGATGTTTAATCTACAGTAAAAATGCATCAGTATTGATACTGTGATAATTTATTTTCGTAATTTTATCATTATATTGCTATAAATCCTTAACATTGATAACTGTAATAAAAGATAAAAATAAAGATAGACGGGTTAACCAATTTCAAAAATTGAGATTGTCAATTTCTTCAAACAAAACTAAGGCCTCTGTTCAAATTGGTTAAAATACAATCATCCGGATGATCACTGTAGCATGTGCTCTATGATCCTTAGTAATAATATAAATATGATAACCAACAATATTGTTTTATAAAAGTCTTGTTAGATGCATACAACGACACTTACAAAATGATTGCACACTAACCAAGCACTAGAGACTTTTCATAGATATTTTATTGCAATATATAGTTACCTCAACCAAGCTTCCAATCCAAAACCTGCAAAAAAAAAGGCACGGGGACATTTAGTTGGTTAATAGCTTACCCGTGTAAAGGATATTCCAACACCTAATCCAACTAAACTACTGAGATTGTCTAGAAAAATAAATTAAGAAATTTTTCTATAAAAATTAATTCTTAGGTTAATGTTTTGCCTCTGTTAACACTTTCATATAATCGAATGTCATCTATCAACACATTGCAATCTGCTGTCTTGAGAGTCAAAACTTAAACCATCAGGGGTTCACCAACCGGCCTGTAAATAACTGAAAAAATTTAACAGTTTTTTAATAAATGAAATATTTCAATTTTTTTTAAATTATTATTTTAATTTTTAAATTTGAACCATATTTAAAATACTATGTTATATTTTTTCTCACTTAGTAACCAATTTGCTTTTTCACTTTAATGTGAATTAATATTTTCAAAAATCTTTGATGTAATTTCCAATCTTGACTTATTAACACCAATATATAATATATTTCAATTATTTGATTTTGATAGTAAGCAAAATATTGATCCATGTAACTTTAAGCTTTATTTTTATTTATCTTCTTGTTTCAGTGAGGCAGATCCTAAAGGCAGTGATTGTTATGAATCATTTAGTATAATGCAAGAATGCATGGCAAAATACCCAACTCTCTACAATAAAGATTCCGCTGATGAAGATGATCCGATGAAATTTGATGACCTTAATGACTCAGACAGAGACTTAAGAGGACCGAGCAGTGCATCATCCTCAGATGTAGAAAAAGTAGACTCTAAAGACAAAAAAGAGGAGTCATCAAAACATGAAAAATAACTTTAGTACGTTATTGTTCATGTATTAATTATAAAGTTTGAATTGTTACTGGTAGCTTATAATTATTATGTAGAATTGAAAATGATATTTTTCAAACTGGTTAAAAATTGTCAACTTGATGAAATAAAAATTCTACAGTTCAACCAATACAATCGTTTTAAATATATATTAACATAATTCCTCCCCTGTTTCTTTTGCAGCTTAATATATGAGTAAAAACTTATAAACAAACATAAACAATGGATTTTTTATTAACCTTTCCACAGGTAACTAATTAATTTTAGCTGTGCTGAGTGAGTTTTTTTTTTTACATAAAAATAATAAACATTTTTTTAATCAAATCATTGTAATAGAATGACATAAAAATTGTTCAAAAAAATACAATTCACATTTTTAGGGTTTTATCTTAATAAAACCCATTGCATAATTCAGGTATCACAAACCATTGACACATAGCACTTGAATATATTATTATAATGATTTTTGACATATATGACAAGAACGTCCATACTCCTTTAAAAAAATCGCGCTGACCTACTGGTACTTCCATACTTCTGGAAAAATTAAGCCATCAATGGTAAACTACATGTGAAAAAAGACATTGGATCAATATTTTTTTATATTTTGCAAATGAACATAATTTTTTTAATTTATTACAGTTATTATTCAATTGCATAACTATGTATTATCTATTAAATTTTAATGGTTTAGAATTGGTTGATGCATAATGATACTTCTATTGGCAGGAAATCTAAAATATCTTAGAAAAAACTACACAAACGAATAAATAAAATTAAGGGTCGAGTAGACTTTCAGAATAACAATTTACTAAAATCTAGTATACATTATTATAATTTATATTAAAGAAGCCATATTGAATTATTATTAATTGAATGGCTTTTTTTGAAATATTCCAATGACAGCTTTATACAAATCCTGTTGTGTAGGATAGCTCAATAAAGGAAAATAGACTGGAAATGCATTATACCAAGTGGCGACTCGTCCATGCATGAACTGCATTGCTCCCAAGCAAATTGAGAAATATATATATATATATATATTTATGTTTATTTTATTAATATTATTTAAGCATGTATAAAGCTTGTCTGCACGTCAATACATCCAATATTTATTATACACATTGGTACTAATATCAGAAGTGATTATTTATTATATTTATAGGGTACAAAATTTACAAATTATAAATTCATTGCTTTTGCAATGTTAACATATTTGAACAGAAAGTGTTGGAAATTTAACAAAAACACAGCAAAACAATCAACAAGAATTGCAAAAAAGTCAACCAAGCAAGCTTATGAAACATCTACTTTAACTGAAAAATAGTATTTGCCTGAACTCACTTTCGTCCACATGAAATAAGTCAACATCCGAAGCAATACTGTTGAACATTGTTAATGCTCTTACCATTGACAGACTGGTTCTACACTTTGGAAGAACAAACAAATGCATCTTTCAGAATTTCTGCAGTATCATTTTCAATTGAATATGATAATAAATAGTTCGTAGAGTTTGCAGCTAGAAGCTTGGCCTGCTACTACCACTCTTATACTTTCCTTAAAAGAATCACATTTTCAATTGTAATGGTATAAAAATACATGTAATATTAATTTTTAATAATTTTGATCAAATAAATAATATTTACTGAAAGTAAAGTAACATTAACGAACAAACGAATATATATGGATCACCGTTACTTAGCCCGCTGGGGGGTGCTTCTTTGTTTCTGTAATAGTCCATTTCCGTGAAATATGTAAACTTATTGATATAGCCACCTTTTTAGTTTCATTTACAATTTTTATTTTTATTGCGAGCAAGAAACAAGCTAGGTTGTTCAGTAAAACAGTAGAGAAGATGTATTGTGTACCTTTTCTACACAGCTATATATAGATAAGCATAGTTCTGACGATGGCGAGAGCCGAAATAGCTATCAACTATATTTAAAAAAATAATTTTGTAGAACTAAAATACATTACTATTTTTTTCACCGTGTTATAATGGAGTTCTACCAAGTGAATGCCAATCCAATCAATAATTTACTGAAAGTGCTTTGTGGAATTTGAATTGTTGAAACCTTGTACAATTCCACTTGTTTTGCCACTAATGATCCGGGTTTCGCCTCTCAGGATCTTCAAGCAACCTACAATATAGATGCAACAGAACCAAAGATGTCAAAGTCAAATCCTTATTTTATCATGTGTATTAATATTTATTGACCACTTTAAAATGAAGTGTTATTATCTATATTAAAAAAATAGGAAGTATTATTCCATTGTTTTAGGTACAAAACCACCTATGAAAACAATAATGAATATAACCTGTTCTGTACAGAAGTGAAATGAAGTTTTAACTTGTCATCACTTGCCACATTGCTGTTTATGGTATGGTGAAAAATCAGAACATGATGAATAAGGACAGAGACATTTCAGAATACTTGTCAACCAACAGTAACAAATAACCATACCCAGAGGCAGAAAAATGAATGAATTTATTATCAAGATATGTTCTCTATAATCTATAATCTCATTTTTTGTAATGTGTCTTTCCACCAGAAGTGACAGTTGACACATTAAGAGTATATAATCAAGATGCTTTATTAATATTTTTATGAAGAAAATAATCATCAATCGAAGGATTGATGTATTGCAAAGTTCAAATACCTCCTTACAACATTATGGTTATGTAACCGAATATCAAAATACTGCAAAGATTGTAAAGTATTCAATATTAATACATATTATTGTATTGTTTTACTTTTATAATCAAACAAAAACACTAAATATGTATTATTACAATACAGTGAAAAAATAGAGCAAGCTATTTTAGTTCTACAAAATTATTTTTTTAAGATATAGTTGAAAGCTATTTCGGCTCACCCATCGTCCTAAAATACATTGCTATTTTCTTCACCGTATTATAATGGAGTCCTATCAAGTGAATTCCAATTCAATCAATGTATTATCACACATTTTTTCAACTGAAACATGCATTTAACTGCAAAAGATTATTTTACTTAAGTACTTACTTATTGTGGCAATATAATTTTTATTTACATAAAAGTCTGACAAAAATGACCAGGCAATTTCAGTTTTAATTTTAGAAACTTTACCGTGGACATATTCTTATATAAAAATAATGTGTTTAAAAAAATAAAAACAGTATTGGACTTAAAAGATGAATAATGTTTAGTTACCAAATTTCACCATAATTAATTATAAATATTTTTTAGAATAAAATCATTACAAAAAATATTAATTTTAATATTTTTCTAGTTTGCTTATTTCGCAATGCACTGGTTCACCCATATTTTTTTTTAAATATTATAGTTTGACATTGAATAATATTTAGAGGTCAAAGAATAAACCACCTCTATAACAAAATTAGTTGATTATTGCAATTACTGTTTGTTTTTAATTTTAATGACGGCTTTCTTTTCGAAATTGCATTTTGAATGTGTAATCATACATACATAGCCAAGGCAGCAAGAACTAAGGGAATCCGATTTCGATTGTATAAAATAAAAATACAAAATTTTTGCGTATGCGATAGAGGGCACTGGAAACCGATATGAAATTAACAGATAGTCAAATGTAGCAGCCGAGCCATTACGTATTTGATACGGAGTGAATAAAAATGTTTTACAGTGATTTGTGATGAAAACGATTGTTATTTCGTGTGACAGTTAATAAAATTACACAGTGCTGAGTTTTAGGAGATGTGATACTTTCCTTGGCAGTGTACTAAGATTGTATACATATCTTCGTGTGTTTTTATGAAGTGTCAAAATAATATGATTAAAGCCGAGATGCCTGCAAAACCACCAAAAGAGAAACGAAGGTGGGATAAGCTGTCATTTACCAACGATATTGTTAACAATGACAGTTTAATTTTAATTATCATGTTAATGCTCATTTGTTTACTTCTTTCAAGGATGTTATTTACTATTTTGACTTTATTTCGTTAGGTTGTTGTTCTGAACTCTTAACATTTGCCAGTCCTTGAGCTTTCACTCACTCTTGTGACTTTCATGCCATAATAATTGGATATTACGGTTGTATTTAGAGTGCTATAATGTCAGTTGGTTATTACGCGAAAGGCATGCTTTGTTTTGATACAAACAAATATTCACCATTGGTTGTTCCGCTCTTTTGCGTAGATTGACCTTATTTCAGTAAAGTTGGTCTGACGAGTCAACGCAATGTATAGGTACGGAATATATTCTCAGATAGTAGACTAAATACGTCAGTAATCATGAGTTCACATGAAAAAATGTTCAGTCATAATAATTGAAACATAAACATTACTATCTTGATATTGTATCACAATTTGATACAACCGTAAAATCTGATGATTACTTATTGGTAAATGAGATGGTGAAGTTTATCAAACTATTTCACTTGACGATTGCACATGGCGAAATCATATGAATGCACTTACTTGCAAGTCCTCTGAAATTGAATTGTTATTAAACATACTTTACATTAAATATGGCCAGGAACTTCATATTTAATCTGATATCATTTAATTCGATCGTTTTGTCATCAATTACTCTTGTGTGGCCAGTTAATTATCAATAGTCCTACAGAAAATGTTGAACAAATACTGTTGTGGGATAATATTATTTAGTTTACGTGAAAAAAAAACAACAAAACAATGTTTCCTTTTAAGGCTAGAAGAATTTCAGAAGATGTATAAATATGATACGCATAGGGACCTGTTTTCCATTCATTCACACGAACACCTACTTAAGATGATATACAATAGTTTATCGAGTGCGGCATGTATTATATATTATTTGACAATTAAAAACAATTGTGTTTTAAACCATAAAACATAATCAATATACCACTTTAAAGTTTTTTCTGTCACTTCTTAGTGGAAAGGAATAATATTTAAATAATAAATGCACAATGCTTAGTACTATTTCCAGCCGACAGCGGCGCGGTTCTGATCTTATAAAAATATAAAATAGCGTTTTTTTTAATATCAATATAATGTATATTGTGATATGTGGGATTGTGGAAATTGAATAAGAATCCTTTCCATGTTATTAAATAAATACACATTTCCAATTATGAATGAAATCATTCTAAGCAGAATGGCTCTATATCCATCTGCCATAATAAAATATTGATTGAAATTTTAATCTTATATATAATATGGCGTATGATATTTTATCAATATACTTGCATATTAAATTAATTGAATAAGCATTATTATATTATGCACAGATTTATATATTTTCTTAATTTGCTCCGTCATAATTAAATTCTAGTTTGCAAAGCTTCCAATATTTTATTTTCGTAAGCCGTGGCACTTTTTTGTTTTTGTCAATTTGACACACACTAATTTGTAAACTTATTTTTATTGATTTATTTAATCAGGTGTGCGGATCGAAATGAGTTTTTAAGCGTTAACATTTATTATTATCAATTTTAAACTCCATTATAATATATATTGTAATGCTAATATTCATTATCTCCCCCTATGCCTAAATTGTAAAACGGAATTCTATGTTGATGATTGTGTAAGCCAAAATTGTTCCATGACTTTGATTTAAAATTATCATAAAAATTACCTGTGATCCGAGTTCAGATATTCCGAAAATAGTTTGAATGGTTTTGCAATTCTAAGACTTGATTAATAAAAACGTAACTATGTATAATAAATATAAGTACAGTGCAATTTGTACGATTCCGTATATTTTGTTTCTCAGAAATGAATTTTGAAAAAAGAGACTTATATTTTATTTATGGCAATATGATTTTTCTAAGATCGGAGATAATATTTTAATTTCATATATTATTTATTAACACTTAAATACAACATAATTTTAATACTCCTGAAGAACATCTGTGTTCGAAATAACTAAAAATAAAGTACAATTGTTAATGTACATTTAGTTTTAAAATCTTTGTTTAATATATGCATGCATATAATATTAATGCTCATGTAATGTTGTTTAAATTTGAAGTTATTTTCACCAAGAAATACAATTATTATTATCTGTCATTTTCAAAGCTACAAATAACGAATACAAGACACAAACTGTGTTATTACGTTGAATTATTTTTTTTCCTGAGATTTCAAACCATTTTATGGCAACATCTAACCATCAGAATCTAAAGAGCCAATATTCTTTTACTTAAATTTTATTCCATGATATTTTTTGTCCATGTTCGATAAGAACATTTCTAATTTTTTTAAAGCATCTATGATAATTCGATATACATATAACAAAAACCGAATCATTAGTGGGGAGGGATTGTGGTTGTTCGTTTTTTTAATTATTTTGTATCCTTGAGCAGTATTCTCACATTTAGATATTTAAATTATCAATTCACTTATACGTTTAGTTTTACACAATCCGGATGAAAGATTTTTACTGTATATATTTGTTAATTTTTAAAATTTCTTACATCGTCACCCCATACAATATAATTTATGAGTTTCTTTGGCATAAATGAAACAGTTCATTAGTTTAATTATAATAATAAAGCACAATGTTTAGTACTATATCCACAAATTTGTATCATCAATATTAAGACTGGTTTCATAATATCATAATATTTGCCATATGGAATATATTGCCTTTACACCAAGAAGTGAGGTTAATTATTGCAATTTTTCATGTTACGATAAGTGAATGATTAGATTATCGAATAAAAGTATTGTATGACTAATTACCTGATATCTTTGCATAATTGATATTTACATAATGACATTATGTTTTAATTCTTCTAGATATTTCATTTGATATAAATTTTACATTACCTTACTATAAATTTATTATACAGTTGTGTTTTTATACCAACCATGCAGTCGAAAGTACATCAATTTATCAATATTTTCGTTACAGCTTGGGTTTATTACAACTATTTATAACTTGAACCTTATCATTAGGGACACACATATATCCTTACCGGTACTTGCATGTTATATTAATTATGTCGGTAATATAGTTAATATATATAAATAAGTTAAATATTTCTAATACTGTAATGTGAACTAATTACTGAATTATTCTGTCCACGTGGGCCGAGAACTTGGCAAAATTCTAGCTGTCGTCGGACGTTGTAAAAAAATAATACAAACATCGTTAACTGTTCAACAAAAAAGTAAACAGATGCCGCAACGCAAACATCCAAAACTTTTTGAGATATTGTTTTAAGATTTAAAGATTTAAAAGTTTCAATACCGTCGAAGGTCTTCAAAATAATATCTTAACCCATTCACTGCCACTAATTTTTCGCAAACATTGGCGCTAAAATAACGTTAATCTTTACCAACGAAATCTTTAAATGTTAACCTCTGATAAGGTTAGATTATTACTTGATGAAAACTGTGAGAGCAATTTTGACGTCTTGTAAATATGCCTTACAAAATATATTTTACAAAAATATTTTGAGTGACAATAATAATACTCGACACGAAATTATTCTTGCACTCCATGTGGCAAAAATGACATTATTTTTAAAGATATCTTTTATAATGCTTATGGCCTGGTAATAGAGGCCTCTGGGTACTTATTCGATCCTCAAACCTCTTTATCATGTTTCAAATACTATTTAGCCGTCTTTAGAGCGTCAGCATATCGCTGTTTTAGCCCCCACAACCAACACGTCTAATCGCATAAAAATTAATGTATTCTCAATAGCTTTAGTCAATTTGATGGTAAGTTTGTGGAAATGCAAAACTTTTATCAATAACTAATATTCTAAAATTAATTCAGTGGAGTGTGACACGTGTTTAACCGCTTTGATAACCATCGTCAAACTAAAATCTATTGATTTATTAGATGATACGTTGATTCATATTGTTAATAAAATCTGTCTAAAAATGGTTCTTCGACAAGCAAAATACTTTTCAAGATTAGTAACGCAACTATGGAATGACAATTTCAATTTAATATTAGAAACTAATGCTTTTGAATACTACCATTTAAATAATGCTTGCATTTTGATGCGACTGAAATTTGCGTGCAAATGTTACGACAGAAAAAAAGTTTGGCAACTGTTGCAAATTTATTTTTCTCCTCGTAAATAATTTTGAACTATTTGAAGTTTTTTTTTTTTTTTGCAGAAATCCCGATATTTTATTGTTTAGTATTGCGAACCCTACAAAATGGTGTGCGCTATTTATCTTTAATTACCTAGTTATATTCTTGAATGACGTCCGTATACTAGTCATAATAACAATAATAATTAATTTTGTTTTAATGTATAAACAATGACAGCTGCATTGATATGCAAATTAGTAAAAACAAGTAAAAATCGGCGTGCAAAATAATTATTCTTTACAATTTTCGATGTTTACTGATGATTTTGTGAATTGTGAGCCCGGGGACATTGCTTTTTTTTAAATAGTAAACTTTTCCAAATGACTGAAATACACCCGTGGCCTTTATAACATCCCATCTTATTCAATTATACAATACAAAATGTACTAAAGAGTTTTATTTTTATTGATATTTAATATATTTTCGATGTCTACTGTAGCTAATTTGAAATAAGAGAATCAATTAATTGATTAACAATACTTTTTTATTCAATTTTCACCAATCAATAGTTTTTTGAAAATACTAAATTTATTCGTTTACAGCCTGTTTTAATTGCCCGTAATATTATCCCGTTTTGATCACGATATCACGAAAGAAATGGTAAATCATAAAACTGCTTGTTTTTATCCCAAATTTAATGATCCATTTTAAACATATTCAAATTATCGCCGATAAATTGTCATCGTCCGTACGTCTAATGATATTATTATAATTTATTTTTTCCACAATAATTTTGCCACCTGAAATTATAGCATAGTAACTTCTCCTGGTTGTAGGACTAACACGACTTCTAATTATGCTGTCCTTACTAAAAAGATTCTGGGTCATAAAACAAACAGCAATTAAAATTTTTCACGTAGATTGTTTTTCGATTAATAATATCTTTTACATAATCAATTTCATTAGGCAGACTTTGCTTTTTTATAGAAAAATCCTTAAAATGCTTGACGAAATAAAATGAAACTTCTCGAAGTTTGTTCTTTTTAGATTTTAAATTATTGTTATTTTGTGTCCGGGAAAGATGAAAGTTTTCTTTCAGTCAGTTTTTACTATTTTATGTTGCCTATATAATTATATACAACCTGTTATCATTATTTTTTAAATCAAAATTTCACATAAATGTTACATAGGAATCTGCGCAGTAATGTTTTACCAAAATCATGAATCTTATTATAATATATTAATATAAATTAAAAATCGTACGACAGCTGTACACTACGTGCATATTTGATTTCATGTAGTGTTATATAATCAATTTGAACTTGGGGAGTAAGTAACATTTTTTGAAAGTTATAATTATTTATATTTTATTAGATTTTTCATGACAGGCAGTAAAGTATACCTAAGAGTAATCAATATATTACTCTATTTGGAAAATACACGTTTTACCATACCAGCTTAAAAAAAAATTGGTGGATGTTCAACTACAACATATCAATATATTTTCTATATACAGATATAGAACATATATTGATGTGTTGTAGTTGAACATCCACCAATTTTTTTTAAAGAAAAAAAGTAAATATTTAGTTTCTCAAGAATTTGCTTTTTATGTTCATAGTTTTTAATTTTGGTGTATCTTTAATATCTTCATTATACATTTATATAATTTTGAAATTGAGTTCGGGTAGATTAATATATTCACTGTAAAATTTCACAGTAAAAAGATTATATTGGGTTTGTATGGTATTGAATCAAAAATAAACATATTCTTTAAGAGCATTCCTTGCTTCTTATACTACAAACATTTTTTAAATACTGATTAATTTCCATTTAACTTGATTTTACGCAAAAATCCTCATGAATTATCAAAATTTATATTCATTCACGGAAAATGAAGTTTGCCTCGAAACGATGTAAAAACCCCTTCGATATGTTTAAGAAGCTGTGTCCAACCTGTTGGGTCGCTTGATTGATTAGTAACTGTTTTGGACGACATATGAAATAATAATATCACAGCTTTATTTTTTGTCGCTTTTCGGTTGATTCCATTTTTTAAAAGTGCCTTAACGTTATAGATTCTTATTACTTTTAGAGTGCATAACATTTTTTGCTATTCGATTTGGGCCGCATCTGAACCCTGGGCCACGAGATGGACAGGTCTGGTTTAGATAATTGTAGAGAATTCCGTCAGTCTCGAAAATTTTAAAGAATCATTTTGATTACGTGAAACATGGGGTAAATGATCACATTAACACAAAAAATACCAAGTTGCAATTCCACCCGTCAAATATTCTTGGTTATGGCTTAATTGTGCATGAGAATATTTATGGGTTAGTAACATTAAATTTATCGTTATATAATGCACTATATATTGAAAAATATCCAGTAATTTGATATCGCATTAATATGTCACCTTACCGGCTTATAATTTTACATATTACCTTTATAAATACAATTAAATCTTAAAACAAAAAATATCTTATAAGATTTTCATACTGCCCGGCATTTTCTTAATCAATCAATAATAATATAAGTTTTATTTCTACCATTTACGTATTTCTATTAAGTTACCTAGTAAATATTTATTATAACCATTTTTTGTTAGGAACAGTATACAGGAGAACTTGATATCTCACTAACCTTACTTAATTATACATCATAACTACCGTATTTACAGTCAGTGTATACACTTACTAGCTAATTCAAACATTGACCAGTCTAAGTTAATGTGAATTTTAATGATATTAGTTTGAATTGGAATTGCTAGTGAATGTATACATTGATGAGATTTCAGACTTTAATTTGGAAATGTATGTAAACTAAATTTTACAGATAAACCGATAGAATGATGTTGCTTAAAATTCATATAAATACAACTACTAATTGCTAGTCATAATAGATAAACATCGTTATAAACATATCTCTACAATTGGCGCCGCTTGTATTAATTTGGTCACACTTCCAAAAATCGACTGCATTCGACGAAATGGATAGGAAAAATCCAACTTTGCGACCATTCCCAATGTACATGTAGCGTTGACCACAATGCGGCCGCGCTATCAGCGTTTTGTCTTGAAATAAATTCCATGAAAAGTGATTTTTTTTATAATTACTACGCTATTTAAACGTTGTTTTTAATTGCAACTTCAGTCTCGTCTTGATAATATTTATTCTTAAAAATAATTTTACACAAGTGGATTCTCCAAAGCAGTGAACTTCAAACTTTGTCGACTCTTGGAACACTTAAAATTATGACTTTTTTCGAAAACTTCCATCCATTATTAGGTCTTTACCAATTGTACTGTCTTCATTACATTTATCGTCAAATGCATGCTGTCTGTAATGTCGTGTATTGTTCTGTAATTCTTTAAATTCTTTAAAAAGATTGAATTGCCATATACTGTGTAGAATTTTTTTTTTAAATCTATATCCGCTTCCAATTCGACAGATATGACTTCCTAACAATGGTATCTCAATAGAAGAAGAGAAATACTTGTTTACCTGTCTTCGAGTTTATTTTTTCGAATACAGTTGGAATAGAAATGATAGAGCAAGGATATTATGAGTGGTTAGCTAATCGCTTTCGCCAGGTTGAACTCACGCTGTAAACAAAAACTTCTTTCTTTCTCAAGATTACAAAAAAATACTATCTCTACACGATTCTTCACTGTGGATAAAATCGGAAGGAAGTAAGAAGTAAGGATTAAACTATAGCATAAAAAATCTATATCCGCTTCCAATTCGACAGATATGACTTCCTAACAATGGTATCTCAATAGAAGAAGAGAAATACTTGTTTACCTGTCTTCGAGTTTATTTTTTCGAATACAGTTGGAATAGAAATGATAGAGCAAGGATATTATGAGTGGTTAGCTAATCGCTTTCGCCAGGTTGAACTCACGCTGTAAACAAAAACTTCTTTCTTTCTCAAGATTACAAAAAAATACTATCTCTACACGATTCTTCACTGTGGATAAAATCGGAAGGAAGTAAGAAGTAAGGATTAAACTATAGCATAACTTGTGAAGTCTTATGAATTAACACGATTTTAAACTTTAAAAACAGAGTACTAAAATACTAGTCCAAACGACATTTGTACACGGTGAAAAAAATAACAATGTATTTTAGTTCTACAAAAAAATAGTTGATAGCTATTTCGGCTCACGCCATCGTCAGAACTATACACATTTGTACATACTGTTGATTTTGGAATATTCAAATAAAACCTGATTTATATAATTATTTCAAAATTTAATTTTAATTAAAGCCTCTCTCGTACTGCAATTTAGTATTTTCGACCGATAACTGATTTTAACAACTATTTTATTTTTGGAAAATCATGTCTTTCATTTACGTCATGACACATTCTTAGAGACGAACATTTCCCAGATCGTATATCTGGCGTACAAACATGGAAGCATTAAGAGGACATTAATCATGTTAAAATTACCTCTTTGAAAAAAATGTTTAAAAACCAACTCTGTCTTTTGACCGCTTCTCGTAATATCCACTATACAACTGGCATACTAATACCCATCATGGCATAACAATCTATCCGAGATATGTGACTATGTATAAAATTCGTGTTATTATCGATTAAATATGCTTATTTGTATTACATCCAGTGTCGGCACATTTATGCCCGAGGTCGGATATAAATATTTTACAATAGAATTTCGATTCTCATTTTGTGTTATGCACCTGAATATATTATCTTTTGCAAAAACTATTAGTGTCGTCCACACAACAAGTCAAATATTATTCCTCATCAGTCTCACTAAAACAATACAGAAGTCTTTTTCTGTTCATAATAGAAAACAAGATGTCGCAATGCAAACATCTCAATGTTTAAATTTGATTTTAATAGGCATTCAAAAAATTATCTTTTCTATCGCCCAGAATAAAATATTGGTTTATTAAAAAAAAAAATTTGGCTCTTGATGTAATGGATCGTTTTGTCGCATGTATATTGTACTGTCGTTCATTGTACACTTACTGAATAAAAATTTTCGATAGGGGCATATTTCAATTTCACAGAAGAAATATACCGTATTATTGAATAATGTTTAAAAGGTATTATCTGCTGTTTGAAGTTTTCAAAACAATCAATCTCGAATCGGTAGACTAACATTGACACCTCGTAAAAGACATTTGATTTAATTTTAACAGCTTATTAAAAGAACTACAACAATTCAAGCAAAAGTTTTAAATAATAATAATAATAATAATATGGGTTGTTGGGTGAGGAATTGTTTGTTTATATACCATACAAATGTAAATTTTGTCATATATTTCCACGATTATTTCACAAGAGTTTCATTTTAACGTATAATTTGCCGATAAATTTCAAAAATACGATACAAGTTAACAAGATCAATGATGTATGAATTTATTTGCAACACGTGATTATTTAATAAACATATAAATGATTACACGATGTTGTCGTTGCCACATCAAATTATTTTAGTGAAAACGGACTATCATCGAGAACCCAATCGTACAAATCGTATGATGCGATATAATAGGGGTAGCCTTAGTGCGGAGCGCAGGCCGTCTCCGAGACCCCAAATATTTAGAAAAAGATAAATGAAAGCTGCTCAGTTTTCAAAATTTATACTTAAAAATGTAAGAATGTCATTGTTGCAAAGATAAATACTTTTTTCTTTAAAATATCCCTCACTGAAGTTTGACTTCAAAAGATACTGTACCTGAAGCTATATAACATGGTTTATTTTAAAAAAGCCAATTAATATTGATATGGGATTTGATTAGATCATTATAATATTAGTACATTTGAAAAGATTAAGAACAGCATTACCACTTAGCTTAAATGCCATTTGAAATAAGGTAACGGTTTCATCGCTTCAAAAAGATTTTATTCATTTTTACTGTCGAGTTAGTTCTTCCAAAAAATCGCAATTTTTCCCATCGTTGAATCGATGTAAAAATTTTGTTCACCATGTATTTTTATTTTTTCTGATGTCGCGGTTAAAAAACACCGTATAACTCCGACTCTCAAATTGAAAAAATCTAATCGCTGATATATTAAACTAGAGTACTGTTCCATCGCCAAATATTTCTTGTATGTATAATGCTATATAGCCGTACCGTTAAATTTTGCGCTCCGTGCAGTAATTGACAGTGTCATAGATGTATATTGCCTCTCCACAGATCGGCAAACATTAAAACCCTATCATTCTCTAATTTCTGGTAGTTATATATCGTGATGTTTATTTAGCTATACGTTTAGTCTGAACAGAATTTTCATGCATGCGAATCACGTGCTTGCGTGTGACACTTAGAACAACAGAAACATAAATTTCAATTGTTTGTCGATAAATCAAAATATTTTTTCTCACCAGACGTTTCTAGCAGCTAATGTTATCACTATAGCATATACCATAATTGCTACCGAGTATGCTAAATTGCCTGCAGTTCATTATCTTAAGTATCAAATCGATTGAAGATTTAGTAAATATTTATTTTCTGCTGTAAATAGAAAGCTATTTGTAAAGAGAAACGTTTCTCCATACAGAGGGCAATTAAATATCCTTTTGATTTCACGATTGTGGGGTAGGATTATGAGCTTTAATGTTATAGTACAATTTATAACTGCTCACCGTTGATTGTGAAGATTTTTTTTAAAATAAGTGTTGCATATCGTAATAATTTAGTTTAAACATTCATCAGTTGAATGTCGTATATTTTAATTCTAAATAAATAAATACGACAAAATGTGACGTTATCAAAATATTTATTGAGTAAATTGGTAGTGAATCTTTGTTTGGCCCAACAGTGAATAAATGTTTATCTAATAATATCATCTTCGTATTAATAACTCAAAATAAACTCCTTAATTTCATTGATTGAATTGGCATTCACTTGGCAGAACTCCATTATGACACGGTGAAAAAAATAGCAATGTATTTTAGTTGTACAAATTATTTTTTTAAATATAGTTGATAGCTATTTCGGCTCACTTCATCGTCAGAACTTTAGTTATATACGTGATAACATACGTGAGCCGAAATAGCTATCAACTATATTTAAAAAAATAATTTGTACAACTAAAATACATTGCTATTTTTTTCATCGTGTCCTTAGTTTAAGCTTTTTTTCCAGATTTGGGATAATAATATAGTACTGTGTAGGAGCGATTTAACAATTTTCGAATTAAATTCCTTTAACTTTAGAATACGTTTAAATGGAATTTGTTGATTACAATAATAATAGTTGTAATATCAAATTTTGCTTAGAATAATTTAATAGCTCAAACCATTAACACATTATA
Source organism: Himalopsyche japonica (assembly GCA_028555115.1). Classification (NCBI taxonomy): domain Eukaryota; kingdom Metazoa; phylum Arthropoda; class Insecta; order Trichoptera; family Rhyacophilidae; genus Himalopsyche; species Himalopsyche japonica. The sequence goes on along the minus strand of JAHFWJ010000428.1, from coordinate 219,722 downwards.
ACTATTTGCAATACTTGTAAATAGGAAAGTGGTAATCAAAAATTTTAATTCTGTTGAATCAGTTATTCAACGGGTATTATGGACGCCAGTCGTATTATGAAATCAATCTTACAAAGGTATTTAAGATTTTGATAATATTAACCTACGCATTCTCAAATAATATGTTAGGTTACTCGCGATTTAACTACGTCATCAATTACTTAATCCAAACCGGTTGTATTAAATTAATTATTTATTACACGCACTTTTAGAAATCATCAGCACATAAATACATATTTGAGAAAGTAAATCATTTCATTGGTTCGATATTGTAAACGGGTATCGCCTTGTGCTCTCAACATGATGATGTACCTTTTTGATAAATGTACTTTATATTTATGGACTACCATAAAAGCGTTGTGTCCAAAAAATACGACATTTTTGCGATCGGCCAAAAAAGATAAAATTGTGCCGCGCATTTGTTGGTTTGACATGTTTAGTCTTAGGCGTCTCCTCTCGCAGAACCTATCATACTATTGAAAACGTGTGACTTCAAAAAAAGCGTCTTTTACCAAAATATATTATTTCAATAATGTATCTTCGTCATATTATAGTGCGACATCGCGGTAGGTTGATTCTACCACGTTCACATCGGCTCTACTGTCCAGTCAATTTAATCTCTGATTTGATTGTACCCAAATGTTATGAAACTGTATAATTTTTGAATATCCTATCAAGGAAAACATTGCATAATGTCGTAGTTTGCAATATCGACTCCTGATCTTTTCTATTCATATTTTTGCATATTTTTTGTAAGCAAGTTTTTGGTTTCAACGCGTCAATTAACATCGAACATCTTTATTTTCTATAATATATTAACGATTTTTATATTAAAATGAATATTGATGAATATATGTACATTACAATCGTTACTTTTTATTCAGAAAATATTGAAATTTTTGTTATTAAAAATAATAATGCATTTGACTTAAAATTATTTATGATATATATATCGTTAACATTTTTCCACTTATTGTGTACATAGTTATTATTAAACAGGTAGTTAATGAAGATACGATGTATAAATTATTAATTATTTTATATATGAAACAATTTTTGATAACACTCACATAATGATGTTTCAAATAACTACATACATATTATATAATGTGCAATCAATTTGTAGCTCTATGGAACAAATAATTAAATTTCTTGTAATGTATCCCAAGTCGCCTTACTCGAAAAATCTCTTCGTGATACGAGAATATAAAACCCATGATATGTAAGATTTAACACAAAGTATATTATAAAATTAAAACCGACATTTTTCAGAGACTTTCAAAGCTTAAAAATAGTCTCATCAAATTAAAAAAAAAACGAAAATAAAATAGTCAAAAATGAATTGTTGAAATTTTTTACGATTCCACATGTTTTGTCACTAAAGACCTGGATATGCCGTTCGCCATTTTCAGGCATTCTTCATACGGATACAACAGAACTGACCTGCCTGAATAATCTGAAAGACGTATCCCAGGTCGTTAGTGACAAAACATGTGGCCAACATAATAAATACTAAACTTTTCTAGAGTTATCTTTAATATATGATATGAATTGACAATGGGTGCTTGATAGAATGTCAATATCAACTTTTTATACATTTACAGTTTCAATAAATTTAGAAAAAAACTTATTATATTTTATTTAGATATCGAATAAGACTAATATTCTATAGAATAAAAAATATTTGTCCTACTGCAATTGTGTGCAGGCTTATTCTTAGAGATTTGCTTTCATGAGACGCGTTCTAGTATATAAAAAGCAATACTTCGTGCAAGTCTTTTCGAAAGCAATTCAATTCGATTCCTTAACATAATATTTGCTTGCAGGGGAATTGTTAAATATTTATTTTATTTAAAAAATAAATATATCAATCTCAAATGCATAAGAAATCACACCCATTTTACATAAAATTATTGAAGCAAAAAAAATATGTCTTATAAAGTTTTCCTGACTTTGGTATAAAAAAAAATATTCAAAATACATACATATGTCGCTTGAACGTACCGAATACATCCTCGGTGAGTTTAAAAATTAGCATAAAACCTGTTTGCATTATGTGTTTTTTATGTTTATTCATACGGTTATTAATAACATAATATATGTTGAGTCGATATTGATTTTTTCTGTCAATTCGGTAGCTTGTTTTAGTGCTCATTAACTTTCCTACTTTAATCTTGATATGATACATTTTAACATGTATGCATATGTAAAAATATTGGGAAACACTGCTATAAGACAATGCTTAGGTCGGGCCAAGACTAGCTTAATATTCGGCCGCTTGGCGTAAAAAACTCATCGATTTTTTCAACACTATAAATAAATAGCTTATCCCAAAAAAGGATTCCCAAATCCTTCATCGTTAAGAAAAAAATCAGTAGAAAGGTATTAAACCATCTTAATATCATTGAATTATTTTAGTATGTTCTATTTTTTTGCTGGTACATATATCTCTCAATCTAACTTAAATACTTAAAGTAACTCGAAATCGTCTTATATTGTGATACGTTTCTTAACCCAAAGGGTTCAATATAAGATGACTACACCAGTGGTTCTCATGTGCGGCCAACAACGATTTTATAGTTATAATATTAATATTAAAAGGCATGTGTTTTTACAAATTTGTGAAATTATTATTATTTTAAACTTGATTGAATAAACCTGACTTATCCAGCATTTAGTCGAGTTTAAGTAAAGGACCGTTTTAATAATAAAACTGTTCAAAAATTTTGGTTGAAGTTATACGTTGACCATGAATCGAGTCAATATAAAGACTTAAAAACAATTTAATAACAAGCCTTATTAATTTTGTTGATTTTACCTACACCTGTATGTTGTGAAAGATTATCCGGTGTAATGCACTATATAAAAAATAAATATCGAAACTATTTTTATCACGTTTGGTGTGGCCACGGGACATTTCCATTGGACAGCTGATGCTTATAATGTGGCCACAGTGAAATTTCTTGTGTGAAACACTGCTGTACACAATGAATGTAGTGTAGTTAATGTTTTATTATTAATTTCGGGTACGCACTAAAAGTAATTTGTAGCATTGAATTGTATTTTATTATGATTAATAACTTCAATTCATTAACATGCTTGTCCAGCGCTATCCGACGTTGATTCTTGGGAGCGTCAGTCTCGACAAAGAAATTGTTCTGTGCAACATTGTGTCGGCAACACAAAATCCGCAGAATGGGCCAGACAGCGCTAATAATATTTAGGTCGTACATTGGCGATTTTTGAGATTCAGCCTCACTCTGCCCGTTTATTATAACCGGTCTATTCAGCGTTGGTTTTCCTGGATAGGTAGGTGCTTGGAAAGTCCCGAATTGCTGGCGGTCGATTTTTTACCCTTTTGACTTGTAGTATTGTATAAATGTTGTTATCGCGGAAAGCTAACGTTGTTTTTTCGACACAATTTAAAGATTATACCGAACAGTGAATTCTACCAAGTATTTGAAGCCGACCAAAGAAAATTTTTTGAACGTTGAGAAAAAAAGTAATTTTTTCAAATCTCATTCCTAATATCGATGATATAACATTTCTCATAAATTATTCGTTTAATATTAGTTTTATATGACATTCAATTAAGATCATTTTCGCCAGTATTTTTTAACTTGTAAATAGATTCACGCTTCATCACAATTTTTGATAAAACTGCGAACAAATAACTGAAATAACTATCTCCCAAAAATGCTCATAAATTTATTTAAATTGTCATGTTCAACACGATAGAACTATTTTTGTGTATAGTATTTTTATACCCAGCTAATCTTATGTGTTTTTTTTTCTATTTCGCACCGAGTTACTCGGACAAAACTCGCGTAGAATACTTCTCTCGGTTACTGTGTTACAAAGATTTGTCTGCTTACAATAATATTTGGTTTGTTTTTATCATTTAGTTATGAAACATTTCTTGTGAAATGGGTCCTCTTGTATGTATAAATGCCATTGCGTTAAAGAGATTTAGTTTGAGTTGGCTTTAATCAGATGTTTCACACATTTATTTGTGAAACATAGTCTGATTAAATAGTTTGTAAAATATAAAAGTTGAATAGGATTGTCTTTTTCAAAACAAAATTAATGTTACCCTGTATGCGTTGGATGCTTCATTATGCGTCTCAAGCTATATTTAAAGACACGGTGAAAAAAATAGCAATGTATTTTAGTTCTACAAAATTATTTTTAAAAAATATAGTTGATAGCTATTTCGGCTCACGTCATTGTCAGAACTATTCTATATTTAAAGGGTTGCTATAAGCAGATTTTTTAGAATGAATTGCAATTTCAGTAACTTTTTCAAGATATTTTTAAAAATAATTTTATTATAAAAATGATGAAATTTTACTGTCGAAAAAAAACAATAGAGAAATTATTATATCTTATAGACTTCGTTTGAACCCAAAATTATAACCTTATACTTTGGACGTCGTTGTTTCATAGGATTGTATTATTGTGATGTGTCTAGATCGATTTTTTTAAATTGTTTATCAGAGCTATTCCAGTCCGTTTCTTTCGTTTCGTTACTGAATCGGCTAAATTTGAATATAATAAGTGACATTTCACATGCAATTTTTTTTATTGAATAATTAGAAATACGAGGTAAACTATTTGTAGAGATTTAATGAAAATTAAATAACGTTACCAATCGACTACGACAAAATGTAATTTTACCGTAAATTTATTTTCAATCGTCCTCTCATTATTAATTATTGTATACCAGAAGTTTATGTAGAACATACACACACAACCATGGGTGAGCTATTAGATTGTGTTCTTAATTCCATTAAATCAGCATGAATAACAAACAATACGATTTTTTGTATAAATATTTCACTATGATACAGCGAACTATTTCACGATAGCTGCAATTTCATCTTACCATATTCATTGCCTTTACTGTTGCTATCTATGAATAACTATAGATTCTATTTTTTTACTGAAAAAAGTGTTTGACCGTGTTGAGACATAAAAAAATGTCATTTCCTTGATCTTTAAAAACCTTTCATAAATTCGGTTTTCTATGGTATATTTGTTTTATTTCTAATGTTGTTTTAATTTATTAAATATCTATTTAACCGAAATACGTATTTTTTTTAATGTTGCGATAAATGTAAAACTATTGGGGGTAGAAAAAAGTTTTTCTCGCGATTTTTTATAAGACAAAAAAGAAGAGGTCTTGTGAACACTTTTTACGTGTCCTGCAAACGGTGTCCTAAAAAAGTCTAAATCTACCACAGCATCTTCATATATACTATGTTTTGTAGTTGTCTGCATATATGAATTTAATTTACTAGTCAAGACCGAATATTTTATGGATAACGAATCGACCACTTTTCTAGGTTTTATATTCTCATAGCATATACGTCAAATATTTGTTTTGAATTAATTTACTCTTTTTTGTTGTAATTGAATTGTACTGCTTCTAGGTTTTGCTATTTAGCAAAACTCTCGCTCGTTAAAAATATTTTACCATACAATTTGCAATGTAAAAAAATGTAATATTTTCCTGTATGAGAGTTTTTTTTGTCGATATTCCAAATAGAAAATTCTCTGTTATTATTTGTGCATAATGATTATTTAATAATTCACCACATTAGTTATTCATCGTTTTATTCGATTTTGAGAACAATTATTAATAACACTGGCGTGCACTTACTGCGCATGCGTTTCGGTTTATCCAGTGCAAGTTCAAGTACTGGGTTACAACTCCATTCGTAATGCAACAGAAGGTTACATGCATCTATGCTATTTTATGTCGCTATACACGCCGTGTGACTGTCTATCAGAGATGTTCTCAAACGTTTGTTCCATGATTCCCAAACATAATAATTGTATAATAAAATTCAATAACTATTCATTTATCGCTGCTGGCCATATTATATGTTGGATGTTCTGGCCGTGTAATTGTGTGTTATATATATGAAATTAAATTATTTATAAAATAGTAATTTGATTCTAACTAAGTAAACTGTAAATTTTCTATTGGTTTCAATTTAAATAAAGTAACATTAAATCCATATGTGCAAAAACAGTTCATTTGTTTTCTAGTTGTAAGTCTCATTGACGATAAAAAATATTTTTTTACGAGATTTTTGTTTCCTTTTTACTTAATTTTTTTTTTTTAAATTTTGTATTTTAATGCCTCTATATTACTTTAAAAATAATTCCAACAGTCCCCACTGAATATCCAATACATTAAACTACATTTTGAGTTGATGATGCTCGCGGTAGGAAAAACCGGTCCTCATTTGATTAACATAAAATGGTAGAAATAGAAGTAAACACTGCGTTTTATTATTTTAATACGATCGATATTTTAATAATCAATCAAAATAACTCATCTTTTAAGTGATATATTTAGCTTATGAAGACTTACATGTTTTTTCTCTTTTTTTTTCAGGTAATATCTTTTTAGTTTAACAGTCAAGCGAGGACATCTATATATTTATCCACGTTGGAAAAACTTCAGAGGTGTCAGGTAACGTTACAAATAACATTTTTCATGATTTAAACAATGAAAGCGGGAAAACAATACATTTGCGATCGATGCCAATTGAGAATTTTTCATAGATGTCGTGAAAAAATTCATACTCGAAGATTAAAAGAAATTTTGAACCCCGAATATTAAGTCTTAATACCTGTCTATAGTGTGTGCATATATTCGATTTAATCGTAGTAAGTTTGGTATTTGTTTTATTTCGAATTATAAGCACATATTACATAATTAGTTTATTAAGCTTAGTATCGTAGATAAAACAATGTAGAGCTAAATACTTGCTAGACATAATACCTAGTTGACAGTATATATCTTGAATTATGATGGTGTTGAACTAAATCATCGATTATATCAAGATCCAATGCAACACCGAATGAAATTTTTATTAACCCAATGATGCCAGTACTATATATAAACGATCAATATTCGAATATCAAATAGAGCATAATATGTTGATCGAATATTCAACATAAATGTCTAATAACAACGCAACGATAGTACTTACATTTCTTACCTGGATGCATGTTTTCTTTGACAGCAAAATAACCGTATTTGTACAAGAGGAACAATAAATCGAGTTCCTCTTTACGTCACTATAGCACTATAGGAAATCGAACACATTTTTAATGAGTGTTTCTTTAGAGTACATGTTTATTGATTGAAATGTTGTTCACATTTAAATAGTGAAACTACTCTATAATGGAGTGACCAGTAGCAATATATTTGACGATTTTCAAAATTATTATATGAAGATTTCGCGCACCTTTTTACATCTTATTATTGATTCTCACAGAAAGTATTTCCCACTGAGATTTTATATATTTGAAAACAAGAAGCTCGATTGAAAAAGAAAAATTAAAATATTATTTATGAATTGATTGAATTGGCATTTACTTGGTAGAACTCCATTATAACACGGTGAAAAAATAGCATTGTATTTTAGTTCAACAGTTTTTTTAATAAGATAATGTTGATAGCTATTTCGGCTTACTATCGTTAGAACTATTTCTGACGATGACGTGAACCGAAATAGCTATCAACTATAAAAAAAAAATGTAGAACTAAAATACGTTACTATTTTTTCACCGTGTTTATTTATGAACCTTATTTCGGTAAATTACTATTTTAGAGACTAGGTTTACCTAAATATGCATACATTTAAATATTAATACATATATTTTTTGGGCTGGAATGATCTTATAATGTTATGTTGATTAAACGAGGCTCAAACTAAACATAATTTTATCGAATAAATATCCGATGGTGGTATAATACTAAAATAACTTATCATGTTGGTATCTCTTTATATTGAAAAGTAAATAATGATTTATTGAAACAATACCCGTCAATTTTGAAAAAAGTATATCACAGCCGAAACACTTTTAACGCATGCCTACCGATAATGTGACGTGGGCGAAGTTTTCAGAACTATTCACATGTTTTCGTATATAATATAGCTCTTGATTTTTCACACCTTTCACGTTGTATTTATTATTCATTGTGGGAATTTTCACAGAATTTTTATGTAAATTTGTTGTGTCATTCTTTTTATTAAAATAAACCAAAAGTAATCGTCTATAATGGAGATACCCCTCGTTGGCATTAGTCAGATACTGCGAAGTCGTTGAGGTTGTGAGACAAATAAATCTCTTTGAATTATTTCGCTTATACAAATATGCAATAAAATGACATTACATAGTCTAAAATGCTTCGGTCTTATTTTCATGTTTGATAATCATTTATAAATATGGCAATAGGACCGCTAGTGTACTTATTTCAAATAACAATTTCATTATCATGTCCTTTCAATGTAGTCCGTTAAATAATAATGCGGTGATATTTTATGACGACTAATACATACGGGAATTATCATGTTCTTGAAAAAAATGCTAATTATTTACAACTGGGTTAATATGCAGTAATATTTTTCAATATTAAATTAATTTAATCTTTTCTTCAAATTATGTATATTAAAATATAATAAAAGACTTCATTGAGATATGATCGGTACAGATTTTTTTTTTGCATTCTGATACAGATACATTGTTATGTATAGCTAAATACTTTGATATTTAACCCATACTTAATACTTAACTGCCTAACAACTTGAGTTAGTCGACCGTTATTAACAGCATCATTTAAGTGAGACTAATCTTTTGATTTTTTACTGGTATCAATAATTGAGAACTTTGCTGTACTATTATATTATAATTACACCGCTTGTCTACTGTAGGAATAGTTATTATTCCACTCTTTGGGGATGTTATGGCACATCTTTTCAACCACTCTTCTTTTTAATCCTGAGTGATCATAACATACGATTCCAACAGAGGTGTATTGAGAATTACTCACAATTCAGATGCTCGATATCGTTCGAAGAGATGATCAGCTGGACTCTAATCTTTGACCACACAACCGACTTAGATGAAATCCGACTCGGTTACAGTAAAACCGACATTCAAACAATCTCCTTCTAAGATATACGAACCTGTTTTTATAAATATCAGTGACTTGTGAGTGCGTTTATTATATTTCCGGATTGCACGAAGGTTCGTGGGAAAACGGTACTTCATCGTTTAATAATAAATATATTGTTTATTGAAATAGTATTTAAAATATATGCTTTAATTATACTATTCAAATACTTTACTGGTTCTCATGTAAGTAAAAAAATGTCTCTTCTCAAAATGTATTTTTCTTCCATTTTTATTCTTATCAAATAACTGAACAATTTTGTTAAACTTTTTATTTTACAAAATTCAGATTTGGTTTTTCAATTATTTTTTATTCGACAATATCAATATCTTTGTGTTGCCACAAACGATTATATTTTGGGAGTTAATCGTCTCTGATAACACTTATCAATTGGCTCTCTTTGGCTGGATTCCCGTCCCTCCTCCCCACAATTGAAAATCTTCCCATTCAGTTTGATAAGATAGCGGATTTGAAAAAAGTCGCCAAATTATATCACTGATATTACATGTTCGTTATCAAAACATATTTTGTATTATTTATCAAAAGGTGTCACTGCATATGTCTTGAAATCAAATCAAAAATTGTCACCATAATAACTTCAGTCATGATTATCATTCCGTAATCACAGCACGGTAAAATTCTCCTGTTAAAGGTTTTTATAGATTCAATCGTATTATTTATTATCGGTCATATTTGGTTTGTTGTATAACAGTTTAGTGGTACAGTGATTTGATTGAAATTTTGTGGATACTTTGTGATCATGGTGACCGAAGATTTCGGACAACAAAATAACGAAATGGCCTTTGCTAGGTTTACCCATAACCGGCCATACGTCGAGCGGCAATGCGAGACGTACTGGCCTCAAAATTACGCTTGCAATACTCCATTTCACACCAATCAGCAAGATTCTCAACAAGCTTTGACTCGTTATAATTGGACGGCAAATATTTCCATTCAGCCAATACAATCCGTAAATCACAACCACCAACTCGAAGGAAGGTTTTCTACTCCTAACGATTTATCTCCGCTTCATCAAATGCAGTATATTCATCCAGGAAATCCCCGAGATTTAATGTATTATCAACAGGGTTGGAGAATGGATCAAGGTTACTGCGATCAAAATACAGACGTTAGCTTTCAAGGCGTAGACGATGTAAATATGACACCTCCACATGGAGTCATAGCCCATCTTCCGTGCAATTCGGCCCCTTCGCCGTGGGATTATAATACTATGTGTTATGATATCGAAGGCGATGGGTCATATCATCCTTGCCGTTACTCTGATGCTGTAGATCTTGAGGATTTTATGTGAGTTGACTTACATAGTATTATAAATTCAATCATCGTTTTTTTTCACCTAATTTTTACTTAATTATTCGATTTTTTTTTATTTGACAAGTTACTGTTCTCTAATAATATTGAATTTCAAATATACATATATATATATATACGTGGGCAATCATTTTTCAGTATGAATCATAGAAAGGCATTATAACTTAATGCATACGTCTAAATGTTCAAGTTTATTTGCGTATGTAATGTTTATCTTATTATTCGTGTTATCCTAACTCTATAATTCTACACACGGTGGGACAGAAAATAGAGTTCCATTCCAGAAATGTTTCGTCTCTTGTGTATATGTTCTACACTAGAAACGGAAGTAACATTGGTTTAATTTATGATATCGACTGAAGGTGCTTGATGAAATTTCAATATCAAATTTGAATTGTTGCAATTTTGTACGATTCCACATGTTTTGTTACAAACGACCCTTCGGCTTCTTCAGGTATTCCATCACACGGATGCAACAGAACTGACTTAGTCTTTGCAACAATTCAAATTCAATATTGGTTTGCTTATTATGTAGACTATTCTGTACTACAGATATACGTATCAACGATATTTGTTATATACATTTTTACTTATTAAAATGTAGTTCAACCAAGTAAAATGGTACTGTAAAATTTCATTGATTTTCTCCTATAATATAAAGAAACTTTTAAAGCAAAAGATAGTTGACAAAAAATCACAAATTGGTCTGGTATGGTGATTATTTTCAATTGAAAAATCTGAACCTCGGTGCAGTATAAAATTTTATTTCAATATAAAATTTTAAAATATCATAATGGAGGTCGCAATTTCAAACAATTTAACAGTTTACTCATATTTATGAGTAAAACTATATTGCATAGATTCTCAACTTTTTCCGGGTGGCGACCCTTTTTCATAAAATCCATGTGACCCGCGACATCCCATACAATCCAAAAGCATACAAAAAATATTTTTTCTGTTGACCATATAAGTTGGCGACCCCCAGGTTGGAAACATATGCTTGTTGAGAATGGGACACTGTGTTTTTAGCTATGAAACATGATGCTTAGGAAGAATGTCTCGTTTTTCAAAATTCACATTTATCAGACAGTATGTGGATCAATATATTTCTCTTGTTGTCGAAAAAAGTTATTTAAAATTTTACAGAACATTGGTCAATCAAAATCGCCACATAATTCATATTATGAATGCGATGTAAATTCGCATGTGCCATTTTTTTAGTGAGCACTATTTTATTTTCCCATATACAAATCATAAAGTGCCACTGAATGTAACGACCCACCTCAATTGGTATGATAAGTGATAAGAGGACTGTTTATCTGTCAGATTGTTCAGCATGGATCCGTCAGTCGGAGACAGACGCATAAAAAACGATATTACATAACCATAATGCGACTTTAAGTGACAACTGTGTATTTATGATTGTGCCATTTACTAGGACGATTACTTCTATTAACTGTATGGTTGGACCCAATTTGCCAGACCTGGCGAAGCAATGACATGCGTACTAGATAAAACATCTTCATATATATATTTCGGTACTATCACAAAGGATTCTTAACAAACAAACTAAGATATGTCTATCACCATTGCTTAACTTGTTTCTGTAATAGACCATTTCCGTGCCATATGTAAACTTATTGATAGCCGCCTTTTTAGTTTCATTTACAATTTTTAGTTTTATTGTGATCAAAAAACAAGCTAGGTCGTTAAAACAGGAGCGAAGATGTATTTTGTACCTTTTCTACACAGCTATATATAGATAATCAAATGTTCGTTTAAACATAGTTCTGACGATGGCGTGAGCCGAAATATATATCAACTATATTTAAAAAAATAATTTTGTAGAACTAAAATACATTGCTATTTTTTTCACCGTGTTATATATTTCGGGCCTATCACTGTCATATGCCAGTCACTATTTCCCGAAAGATATTAAAATATAATCCTAGAATCGGTATTTTATTAAAATTTTAGTTATCTCTTTAATGTCCTCTAGTAAGAAAAAACAGCTTGAGTAAGTCCATAATGATAATATCTATATTTGGCACGCGGCCACGAAAAGGTCTTCAACCACTTCTATATGAAATTGTTTAGTTTTTTTTTTCACATATTGTAGGTGTCACTCATAATTATTATATATTGCTTGTAAGGTTTATTTAAAAAAAAAATTTTTTTTAATGAGATTACCAAAAATTTTATATTGATATCAAATTTGATAGAGACCGCACAAAACAAATGTACCCAGTACATTATATCTAAAACAATATTTTGCGCGACGGTGTCTATGTGTTCATGTGTCTAAGTCGCATATGTTGTTTGTGCAATTATTTTTATTTTAGATTGTCCACCAGTGTTACCCTTGTTCTTACTGGATGGTCTGAATACAGTGAAACGATAACCCTACTTCGCGTGAGCTTTAATTTTTTTAAACAACCTTTGTCAATTAAAATCAATAAGTTCTAAAATGGTCAATAAGTAATTTCAGAATCAAAACATATGTTTATTATTTAAAACTGACACTCAGATGAGATGTCCACGTTTGATCTCAGATGTGCTCACTCGGAAACCGACAGAAATTTTGACACACTTTCGACCTTGACCTACCTCTAAATAATTTACTCAATAATACTGAAGTCTTGTTTTTGGTACTGCACTTTATTTTTTCACATTTTTTGTTGCACATAATTTTTAATGTATAAAAAACAATTTATTTTTTGAAAACTTATACTCGCTAATACGACTCTAATAATTCTATTATATTAAAAATGTGTAATAACAATTGCTTATTATCATTCAGTCATTTCACCAAATTACACAATTTTAGAGATAAGAAAACATTTATTATTAAAAATATTTGTTTTAACGGCCAGTTAGACATTTTTAGCGGTTTTATTCCCACATTGATTTGTAGCTATTTGTATATGTTTGTTAGTTTAGTGATTAGCCATTGATAAACATACAAATTAAACGATATACTTTTTTGTTGAAGAGTTTCCCATGTATATAATTATGCTATTTATTATGTACCTTCATTTAATTTTTTCATTTAAAATATTTATATATCATTTACATTTACATTTACAAAATAAATTTTTGTTTTGAATTAATTTTTTGTAGAGCAAAATTATTATGATTTTTTTTTCAATTTTTGTCCGTCAATATTTGTTAGCAAAATGTAGACAACGCGTTTTGTTCAGCCGCTTATTTTAAAGGAAGCTGTCACTGTACTCAGGATAAAGTGCTACAACTGTGAAAGGTCGTCGGAGGTCACGGTGCTATATTTTTTTTTTTTATCAACTCGCCGATGTTTTTAATTTTAATATGAGCAATCCCCAGCGGCGTTCTGCCAAACTATGCATGCGATGTAGCCGCATCTTACTCGTCCTATATAAAAATAAATCGCTTAGACGTATCGAGAAATTATAACAATTCTCAGGAATTATTTACGACCGCTTTGTGTTGGATGTTGTGTCTGCATCTTTAATGAAAGACATTCAGTATCGCTCAATAATATTTATGGTTCACTTTTAAGGTGTTAACGTTGGAAAGGCATAATATTTTAAATAATAACACCACATTGTTTCTGAAATCTTAATGAATTATTGATTTGACTTTATTTTAATTACGAAATATTACTGATAGTTCCTTAACATTTTATTTGTAAACTTGTATACTTCATTTGGATCGATATTGTACGATAACATGTAAATTGTTTTCTCAGTTCTTAAAACATTGGTTTTGTATATCTACCTTTTACATGTTTTAGTGAGATTATTTCTGCAGATTATTATTTCAGAGAGTGCGATTATGTTATTCAATGAAAACACGATATAATCAACATTTCATACTTATAATAAAAAAATTCGCGCAGTATAAAAATCTTTTTTACAAAAAAATACAAAATCTTAGTGTTGGTTTAAACAATATGGAAATCAGTTATTTGTTTCATCTGTTGTCAAATAAAATTAAAATATTGATTATTATTGTCTTTTTGTAATGTTGATTAAATTTTGCTGCTGAATATAGCCGCATGCAAACTTTTCACAGGAGGCATTGCATTTTGGTATTTTTTACCATACGATTTACAGTTTTTATGATACAATTGAAAACAATCTCCTTAATCTTCAAGCTACATATATATATATATTCTTTCTATCAACTAAAATTTGTATTGTACTCAATTGATTTAGGACATCTGAAATATATTGTGATGAAATATTTTGGAAAAATCTTGATCTATTTTTAATTCCGTCGTCTGTAATGGGAAATTCGATTGATTATAATGCCAAGGATTAGCGGTTAATCAAATATCACAATAATTTATTCAATATTTTTTTTTCTAATTTGAAAAGAAATAATTAAATATTTATATATAAATATATTCACACATATTGGTTGACCTATACAGACAGTCCGGGCGCTTAGGTTTGTTCAACTTTTTCAAAGATAAAAATATATTTATGTTCTTGTCAGTGATAGCGTATTAAAATTACTAGTAATCGTTATAATTTCTGCATATCAGTAAAAAAATATGTTTAATTTAAATGCATTATAAATGGAGCATTTTTACTGTATAGTTTTTATAGTACACACAATAACATATTTGAATGTCTCTTAAACGTTAAAACTTACAAAAAGGATTTGATTGAAGATTTATCTTCAGTCAAATTCTTTATAATTTAAATTTTAGAAATTTTGTTCGATTCTCCATGTTTTGTTACTAACGACCCGGGTTTCGTCTTTTGGTATCTTCAGGCATTCTATCACACTGATGTAGTAGAACTGACACAAGAAGAATAAATAATAAAGTTAAAACACAGACCATAAGGCTGACTAAGGCAGAATATAAATCAAAAATGACTTTCAAAACTAAAACAAAACTAGTTTTGAAAGTTATTTTAGAAAATATTTGAAATCGTACAAAGTTTCAAAAAATCAAATGGAAACCAGCTTTTAAAATCGTCGTTAAAATTACATCCGATTTTACATTAAAATATATAGGTTACATACAAAGCAAACTTTAATTCCATAATATAATGTGTTCTATAATAGTTTGTCTTCCATACTTGATTACACATACTGCAGTTTATTTTATGGAAATATTTAATACTGAAAAGAAAATTATTAATGATTGTTTTAATTGTTTTATTATTATATAAACTACCACAAAATTCCCTCCGGGCTGTACACTTGATTGACATCTAAAGATTACAACATAATACAATTAACGAATACGTATGAAATATGAGTTTGCAATAGTATAGTGTGTACCATAGTACGACAATTTACTGAGTGATAGGAAACCGTTCCTAAAAAATAACATGAAATGAAAGCGATTTAATATTTAATTGTAATCTTATCATTGAATGCTGCGGCGCTGTTGATAGCTTTCATCTTGTTTTTGCTGTTAATCCTCACCCGCTCCGCTTATCACAACGTTTTTACAAAATGTATACTTAAAAATCAACTGTGGTCTACGTTGCCAATGTGCATTTAAAAAAATCTTTTTCAATTTATTTCAAACCAAACACCTGCCATATATTCAAAACTATTGAAGTCATACTTAAATGTATTATGGAGTCTAACAACGTTTCTTAGATACACGACATAAACCCTTGGAGCGAAACGATAATATTATGTGATCTTTGAAGTTTATGTATTATTAAATGATCTTCTTATAAAAATACATAACCTTGACACGCGTGAGTGTTCGTGGTGTTTTCCTGCCACTTCCTCTTTACTCGTCTCTTGGACCGCGGAAAGGGAAAACCACAATGCAGTTAACATGCAATTTATAGATCCAACTAGAAGTTGATATTAATTAAGGTTTTTAACCTTCTATTTCTTCACTTTGATTGGAGCTTGCTGTAAACACGAGAATTTCTATTGTCGAAGGTATTGTGCTTCCTACAAGTAAATTGGAATACAGTCTATTTGAAGAATAGAAATTGATGGCTAGATTACTAGGATATGATGGTATCTGCTATATTCCAATATATATATTTTAAGTTACACAATCTTTTGTGGCAATATTTTCATGTGAAATTGTCAGATATTTCCACGGGCTATCGGCATCTTTGTGTGTTTTAAAACGAGAAAGACTGTACTTCATTATCACTTTTAAGGAATTTGTCGTTCAAAGGTATCCAAACTACCAAATTACGGGCCGAGATCGCCAACTTTAATGTCGGCTGTTGTCAGGTTTATATAACCCCCAACTCCTACGTACGGTGGCTGCATCCAAAATGCCCCAAAATTTCTTCGTTTTTTTTTTACTCATTTCTTTCATAATTCTGATAATTGAAAATTGATACAGTTAAAGTAGAGAAAAATATATGATAGGTGACTTTCAAATATTTTAAATAAATTGTGTAAAAAATAGCTAACGTGTTTTTACAAATGTGATAATTTAAAAGACAACTATTTAATAATTTATTAACCTAGTTGACTTCCTCTGCAGTTGCTTGTAAATCCTAGATCCGCTCACATGACCGCCGTTTTTATTTAATAAAACGGCGGTATTTTTTCTCGTTTCTTGATGCAGGTCACGGGTCTACCATTTCGCATGATTTTTGGCACATCTTGTAACGTATCATCATGTGATCTCCTACCCATTCCATACTATTAATAAATATAATAGTTCTAATTATATATGAGGAAAACTTATGTATAGTGCCGTCAATGATAGATAAACTATCAACAGATAAAAATTTACCTGCATATCCGATAAATAATACAGCGCTTAAAACAAATAATACAACCATCAATTTTAATTCATGCTATTAAATTACAATACAGTTAGTCTGAAGATGCTTATCAAAGATCCGATACACGTGCCACATCAAATGCAATAAAAAAGCTATGAATTTTAATTTGTATTAAAAATTATCTTTCAAAAATAATAATTTTGAAAGGACGGTGATTTAAATAAAACAATACATTTTTAGTACTATTTCCATTATTTTATAATCAAATGCATTTCGCGCATCGTCGGTATTATCAACTAATGCAATACTAATATAATACAACTGAAATTATATAATCACAAAAATATATGACTGGCCACCTACAAATAAAATATCTACAAATCTATTATCAAAATTAAATGTCCATATTATGTCAGAAAAATGAACTTCTTTCTAGATTTGCACTGTTTCATTTGATAATCACATGATAGGCAAAACCGATTTATAAAATTGTGAAATTAGTACTATAGAAATTGTGTCTTTTATTTAAATAAAATACCTTTCTGTCAAGAAGTCACATTTATTATAGATTTTTCTAACGTAATCTAATAGGTGATATAATCTCAAAAGATATGATACACGCATGTATTTTTTATTTCATATTTACAATCACAGTTTCGCAGATAAGATTGCGAATATTTTTTTTATAATTAACTGTCATTGTTGAATAAATTTAAATTTTATATTACATTGTATAGTATTTATTGGCAAAATGACAATTTAATTTTCATTTATATATTCGTATTGACTCTAACATAAAAGTTGTTTGTTTGATGGCTAAAGCTGATTATGGATTGATCTTATGTCATTGATAATGAAACACTCAAAAATACATCTGATACATTACGATTTTTAAACTTTATTTATAACCATAATCATTTTCAAAACTTACATATTTACACTGTACCTTGATTGCTTTTAAAAAAATGAAATTATATAAAATAATGCGATAAAACTCAAAATAATGATAAAAATATAATATTCTTTATTTTTAACAATAGCATATAGACATGGTTAAAGAATGTCACCATTTTTACAAACATATACCATTACAGTAAAAAATACATATTTATTTTGAAGACATCGCAGTTTTATCAATTTCGCAAGAATCGGTCCCGCATTTACGCGTTCTTTTGGCGTAACTTTATCGCCGCGAATGCTTTAAGTTCGTTTGATACTACTCAAATATATCTCAGATTATATAATTTACAGTTGATATATATCTGACGCGTTGCCGGCTTCTTATCAAATCAATTTATACAATTAAAACGAGTTGTTTGTCACTTTTACGGTAAGTATTATATATAGAGTTAACATATGACAGATATTTTTATCCCGCCAAATACTAGTCATACTTTTTGTTATATAATACGCTTTTCATCAATGTTAATATCGAGCTCGTGCTATGTTAAACTATTAAAATCAGATGCGGTTATCAGAGATCAAATCACTGGATTTTACCGCTATCGACAATGATAACCTCCCACAGTTATAAATTTTAATCGTTATCACTGAAAAAATACCTATAGTCAAGATAATCCAACCAAAGAATCGCAGTGTATTTTTAAATGACATTGTGGTAATCGTTCTGTGTATATTACTGTCATTCGAAATCTGTTACCAGGTGAATGCGTAATTATTTCCAAGTAATTTTACCAATTGTTTATAGATAAAAGTATCTTAGAAAATTCCGATTTATGAACGATTAAATGGACACTACTATTCTTTGTTGCCCCAATATTATCTTTTGTCTGGGATCTGCTATCAACAATTCTAGCTAGCTTATCATTTTTTTTAATTTTAAAAAATACTTAATTATTTCTACTTTTTTTTTTTTGTTTATACATTTGAACGGAATTCGTCACTTATCACTTTATGAATCGAGTTTTACATTTAAATATCTTTATTATTCAATGTAAAAGCGTACCATATTTAAATACTTTTTTCAACGCGAGAAAAAATATCATATATTTTATAAATATATAATATTATATAAATCAGTTAGAATTTTTAGCTGACATTAGTTTATGAAGCTTCCATTTTATAATAAAACAGTATTTTCAATTATGACGGAATATATAAACATATTTTTGCATACGGTAAATTATTCGTAAACTAAATTTGATTTTGGCAAAAGAATTTTATTGAATGAAAACTTTTTTTAAAAAGTTCTCACCCAATTCGATTACTTTGAATCTAATCAAGAAATATTCATATTTTAAATACATATTACCTAGATACCACCTTTGCGAAACTGTTACAGTTTGAGGTTATGAATTTCTAATGACATTTTGCAAACTATCGATTGTAGCGAATTTTACAATTTAGTAGGTCACTTTATTTGAGTGGCATTGCAAAATACATGCCGGTTACTCCCTTGTATACTATATACATCAAACAAAACATTTTTTTTCATATAAAAAGCATTGTAGAATTAGTGTAAAAAAGTGTTTTTTTTTAACATTTTCTAAGATGTAAAATATTAATATTTTTATTTAATCGGTAAACATATTTATCTATTTTAAACGTAAATAAACTTCAATGTTTATTGTAATATGTCTACATACAATTGACAAAATTGAAATATAAATTCAACTGTTTTTTACTAAGTGTGAAGATAAGCCAATAAATAATCATTTTGTATCGGGACTGTTGACGTATCGTCAAATTATTTTTGTTACAGAAAAGCTCCTTATAATGATTTTTTGTGTCAATAAATATAAACCAAGAATACCCATATCCAGTTTCAGTCCAGGTTTTATCTAAAAAAAATACTTATAGAATGGTTAGTTTTCTTGAGCATACAAGTGCATCTTAACAATCAAATAATTTTACCGTTTGCTTCTCCCAGATTGGAGTTAAATTTCGATACAAATATATGTGTTTTTATTAAACAAGAATAACTAAATTTTGTTAATTATTTTTCGGAAGAAATTTTTGATACCGATTGATTTTTGAACCGTTATATTATCGTGTTAAACTGGTATTATCGTTGATAAAATACTATATACTTTTGTCTCACACACCGAAGTCGAAGTAATGTACCATTTGATTTGGTGGCAACCCTAGTATCTACATATTTGAAACTGTTAGAGTATCTTTCGTATCACGGTTATTTATCTCAAATTTATCTCACAAAGCAATTAAATAAACAATTAAGCCGACGATATGTTGACGATCATTTGAAATATTGCCGACCATAATCAATCATTTATCAATTAATATTTTAATGGAGTAAATTAAGACGAAAGTAGGCAAAACGTCAGCCGTAGAATTTAGTTCGTAAAACAATATCGTTATCTATTGCCCTTAATATATACACTTAGATATTTTATATTAAAGTTTAATAAATGATTATAATTCATGCAATTTTTGAAATGTCTGACTCAATTACATACACGAAAACGTCACTTTATTATTCAAAGGCGCTAACGGACTCTCCGTCGACCCCATTATTAGAGAGGGTGCGCTACTTCAAAAAGATTAAAAAAACTGTAAAATGGTATTTTAATCTGGTTGTTAATATTTAATAACTTTACTGATAACTTCTATAGTTTGTCACGTACTTGATAAGATCTAATTACATATCTGTGACAGCGTGTCTAAAATCTATGAAATAATTTGGCAAACACCCGGATCCTTAGATTTCAATGCCTTTTGGTCTCTAAGCCACTTCAGATTTATTCCGCGTATGATAATAATTGTAAACATAATATCAGTTCCGACAAATTTATTCGCTTTACATACGATTAATCACATGCGATCGGGAGGTTTGCATGCTTTAAAACTAGAAAGGGTGTGCTTAACGTTTTCGCGTTAAAGCATATAAACTATCTAATCAGACGTGAAAGCTGCTGAGTCTAAAGCCGGCTACTGAAATGCACATATTACTGTATTTTCGGATACAGAAGTCAAGTTATTCGGTACAATAGTCCACTCAAAAATATCACACTTTTTCTTTAAAACTGACCGTACTACACATATCCCGCTGACTTATAAACGTATCTGGAAATGTATTCCTTGATTTCCTACATAAATAATGGAATGTAATAAAATTTATTGATATTATGTTTTCGCAGTCGAAAACAATACGTATGGTTTATTTATATATAGGATTGTTGAGGAACGTGCTATGTGAGTAAAAAAAAAATTGTAATTTGATTTGATTTAATGAATAAATGCTAAAGAGGTTGATAATGTTATGATAAAGTATTGCAATGCTTGTACATTGGTTACATCTATCTAACTACTAAGCTGCCGGAAAAACTTCGTTGGATTATATTATAGATTGAACGAATTCATATTTCAAATTCATTTTCTATCATCGGTCGGTGTTGCAAGTATCTTTGATATTAACCAATTCTCTTACTTAATTTAAATTATGAACGTTTATTGATTATTTACAGAATGTTTACTCTGGTAATTGTCGATTTCTAACTTGATGACAAATTAGTTTCATGTAGAAATAACTAAATCAAAGTCGAACAAATAGAAAGTAATTGTTTTTTAATGTTAATAATTATTTTGGTTCGTATTATTTTAATAATAAAAAATGGTAAATCTTAAAAAAATGCATATCGCTAATAATAATTAACATTCTTTCCTTGGTATACCGTGGTTTAAAATTATGCAAATTTACAAATTAAAACATCCATTCGTACCGCTACAAATTGTATCTACAACACAAAAGAGGTCACTATAAATTCTTAGAAAACTTTGGCTTTTAACAAATTTTTTATGAATAGTTAAGTAATTTTCAGGCTTCATATTTAAGCAAAATAGACAAAAACACCATCTCTTAGTTTTTAGAAGAAATACATTTTCGCAAAGAGAATGGTACAATTTCATTTTAAATTGAGAATTTAGTACAATATATATAATCAGCTCACTGTGTGCGTTTATTATTTAGTAATACGCAATATATCATATATTGCTATCATAATGTTCTTGTGGGCCCACGATTTTCCGTTTTTCTCTGGGAACCAGAAAAAATCGGGATGCGATATTATTTAACATTATTCTTACATATGCGTGTTTCGCAGGGACTATAATTTTGGGGGATTACTATTATATGAACGCGAGAACAATAGATCGGGTTCCACCAAATGGTTTTATTGTTCATAAAAATATACTTACACTTTATTACTACATATACCGTTTGTTAATATTATTATTTTATAATTATAAAATTTATTACAAAATCGATATATCAATTGCTATCAAAGACTCAAATACTAACTTTAGATTAGATTTGAACCATTATAAGGTGTGATAAAATAAGACGGACGAGCATTTGGTTGATAATCTTTGAATTGTTTCTTAGAACTGTCATAGGTGTTCGTTTATTAATTTCTTATACTCGAATTTAGAGAGATTTTTATCCATACCGTCATTACGACATGTCTATACAAGGCCGCCCTAAATAGTTGAAACAGAAATATATCAACAAAAAACTTTTAATGGAAGTCCACGCAATAATTTACGAAAATCTTCACTCTGTAAATAAAACTCTGTTTTAGCGAAAAGTTCTTAGAATTTTTTGTAAAATCAACTAATATTTTAAGCTTACATATGTCAATCATTTCATATGCTTGTCGTTTTACTTCAAACGATAAGAACTAGACTTCATCGTCTTATCTTTATTCAAAAGGTGTGTATTTTCTAGCCTTAGCCTAGCTCTTACTGTAGTACTTAGTCATCTTGTATTGTATATTTTGTTCAGTCCACAAGATCACTTGATATCAAGTTGTTCAATAAAAATTAATACTGTATAAACCACAGTTTTATTCAACGTTTAACTATTAGGCATGTAAATAATCTCAGCTTAAACTTTATGATAGTTTTCATAGTGAATGTTTTGATTGCTTATATTCGCAAAGTTATAATTTAAAATAGTAAAAAGTACATTAAACACAGTTAATTTTTATGACATGAAGTATTAAACACAAACAATTGATTTTTCGAAACCTTTCGAGATTCAACTCTAGGAAAACAATCTAAATTTAATTTATCTTACTTGATTTTAGACTCATCTGATCACGAGAATAAACCACTACACGAGGGGGCGACATGAATGAAAGTCTTTCGTTAAATGCAAAAAATCGTTTGACGTGTAAGAAAGTGTTAATCTTTTCAATTATCTCTTCTTTAAAAAAAAACATTTCGACCATTCGATAGAAGTTATTCTAGACTTCGTTTCAGTAAAGAAGTTGTAGCCGATTAGCGTTCTACAGAGTTGGATTAACATCGTT
Source organism: Himalopsyche japonica (assembly GCA_028555115.1). Classification (NCBI taxonomy): domain Eukaryota; kingdom Metazoa; phylum Arthropoda; class Insecta; order Trichoptera; family Rhyacophilidae; genus Himalopsyche; species Himalopsyche japonica. The sequence continues at coordinate 196,374 of JAHFWJ010000428.1, read as the reverse complement.
TGAGCCTTGAATCTATAAAATTATTTTAAAAAATGCAACAAAACATATCACACTAAATATTTTTTTGTAGTAGAACAAATATTATGATAATTTCATAAATAACGCAAAATTATACTTTTTTTCATTGTTTCTTTATGATTGTTCAAACCGCCAAAAATAATTTAATGAAATGTACAACAAATGATTCTATACTTCTGTACGAACAAAGCAGCTATCTATGAAAATTTTTGTTGAACATGTTTATTGATTTTCAAAAATGACTGAATATGACGAAATTTTAAATTTTGTTTTTCTGCTGGTTGCGTTGCTAGGTGAGACAAGTATCTGTATAATATACGCCCAATGTCGGCATATAAAAATTATATACGCCCTTTTTGCGATATTTTAAATGTAATTGGTTGTTTTTCTGCGATGGTTTCTCGAACAATATGATTATAATTTGCACGTTTTCAAGGATTCCCACCGATCGCTTGAGACAGACTGCTTAATTGGTAAACAACGCTATCCTGTTGATTGTAAACATGTTTTTCTTATAGATTTCTCATCGCCTAGCAACGTGTATTTGTTTCGCTTCAATTTAATTCTTTTGGCAACCTTCCACACTTTGTTATAAATGAACCCATTCCAAGTTTCTTGTGTTCGAACAATGTTCCACAAAAACATTTCCAATGATATTTTTATATCATCATATATATATATATATATATATATATATTAAAATTTATTTTGGAAAAACTACTTCAATAATTTTATGAAAACTACCTAAAACCAATCGTTACGGTGCACTCACACACCACATTTTCATTTCATATCAATTTCGATATCAATCCGAATCTAGTTGCAGCAGATGTAACTAACGCCTTATGCCCTCAAAATAATGCATTTTTTTTTAAATTTCGTGTGTATAAAAAATATTTCATACTTTTCCCAACATACATTTAACTGTTTTAGCTTTTAACAAAGTTAGCTCAAAATCTGTAGCTGGTGGGGATTTTTCGGAAATAGTTTTCTTTAAAGTTTTTTGATGGATCTACCGTAACTTTTTAGAAGTTCATTTTTAATATGAATTAAAATATACGGCTTTGTTATTCCAAGAAAGCTTTCAATTTAATTAATGTTAATTACTTCATTTATTTTAATATGAAATGAAATATTCATTGCATGAAACATTTATGAAACGTTTTCATGAAACGTTGCTATTAAAAATATTTTCATCGGACTGATTCTAAAAAAATTCTTAAAATTTATAGCAATATTTAGGTTTTGTGTAGTATTTAAAATTTAAATATATATCTATACCAATTTCAACTTCTAATAATTGATATGTTATAAATATATTATTCTTCTTCTAAATATCTTTCATTTTTTTTATTTTGCTTAAGGGATACCCGACAAGACTGCCCTAAATCCATTTTTTTAATATCTTAGACTTCAGAACTGACTCAGTTATAATTTACCGACCTCTGGCCGTTGTCTCGATTTGAGGCTAAGCGAAATCGAATATGCCGCCGACGCTTCCATTTTAATGAAATTAGGGATAACCGAAGCAGTTTCCAACTCAAATGTTAGACAGTTGCACTGCGCCATAGCATTAATTTTGAGTAGTTTTGGAACGCCGGAATAACCTCAGACGATACAAGAAGTAAGGGAACCGTATATGGATAAAAAAGTGTAAAACTGAATAAAATGTCAAATATTTTCTATGTATATTCTGTAGTGTCTTAGAAATCAATAAACAGTTTTATTTTTAATGAATAAATTATACACCAGTGTTAGATTTGTAGAGTTACAAAACAAACCTGTTTTTAGTGCGTGAGTTTTCTAAAAGATCTTTTACTCAAGGTTCACAGGCTGTAGAAAAAAATAGTATGATTGACATTTTTTTTTAATAATTTGTATGCAATGAATTTGACCGGCTTAAGAAAACGTGATATAGTTTACATATTCTTGCTATAATTTGATTAAAGAATTTATATTATTAATGTTATATTTAGTTTGAAAATCTCTTCATATCTACATATCCAAGGAATAAGCATTTGTAATCATAAATTTATATTTGATAAAACCTTGTTTAATGAAGTCACTTACTAAGCTACTTAGCTTAATCGATGATATTCTTGGAATGGGTGAAATTGTTTTTCGTTATATTATGAGTATTCCATACACATTCTCCGCGTTTTAATTAAATTTTAATTGAAAAAATAAAAATAATTACCTTTTTAAGTATTATATGAATCTGATATTCTTGATTAAGTTTTTGCATAAGAATTGGAAAGCATTCCGAGATATCTACCACTGGTCATATAAGTATATGAGATTTAACTAGATAAACATTTTTTAAACGTTATCTACATTTTTGTATTACCACCTAGCACACACACACTTTACAGCATACACAAAAAGAGATCATTGACAGAAACCGGTCCTGATCTAAAAAATATTAAATTGTTGCAATTGTAGTGTAACCCTTGTGTCACAGTGAAAAAAAATGTGATATCTATTGATTTCCAGCTGTTCTAAAGCCGTCATGCAACCACTTAGGCGCTGAGTTTGAATTTATATTTAATCTAAGGATTCTTAACGAACAAACTAATATATGTCGATCGCTATTGCTTAATCCTCTACGAGGGCCTGTTTTGTTTCCGTAATAGACCATTTCCGTGCCATATGTAAACTTATTGATATATCCGCCTTTTTAGTTTCATTTACAATTTTTATTATTTTTTATTGCGAGCAAGAAACAAGCTAAGTCGTTGAAAAAGGAGAGAATATGTATTGTGTACCTTTTCTACACAGCTATATATAGATAAGCAAATGAGCTGAAATAGCTATCAACTATATCTTACACAATATACACAACTATACACAAAAATCTCAATTAAAAAAAGAATTGACGTGATTCTTATAATTTGATTTTTAGAACCGAGTTAGAGTATTGAGTGTGTTTACTTACTTATATTAGTGACTTTCATAAAAATCTTTGTCCCCGGGAAATCGGTATTCTTTGGTGTCGATTGGTATTTGAAGACTTAAAAAAACAATTCTTCAGATGCAAAAACAATTGCGTCCTTTAACGAGGCCTAGTGTTATATCACTCGATTTAAATCATTTATTTATAAGTCACGTAGTGGATAGTCGCCATTCTCGTTCTTACTTTTAAACGATTCGTTCTGAAAACCAAACCGGCTATGTGTTCGAGGATTGCGTAATGTTGTCACATCCTGATATACAGCGCCTCCGAATTTTACATTTGGATTCGGTCGTTTTACATAAGTTTGTGCGTAGAATTTATTCGGAGCAGAGGTCAGGAAACTTTACTTTAAATTTAAAACTACATACACCAAAGCATACATTCCTCTTAGAAGTTGATATTTAAATTTTATCATTTTACATAAAATTGTGCGTAAAATTCATACATATTTATTTTCGTATTTTATAAATTCCGTCTCATCAAATGATCATCAATGAATCACGAGTGGTCAACTTCTAATTCCATTATTTTTTATAAATTGTTTTTCAATTGCTTTAAGGATTTCTATCCGTGGAGTCCGAAATAATTTTCACCCATTCGATTCCAAACACATAGCGACACGTAGCGAGAGCAATAAGTTTACCTAAAGTAGTTTCCTAGCATTATCCGCGTGTTCAAGTCTCTTAAAAAGAGATAATGAGCTTTTCCTGAAATACATTATATATTTGAAGCGAAAAAAACATATAATGCGTATATATGAATTTATAAAATTATATTCTTTAATTTCGCTAATAATGCCATTCTGAAATGTCAATAAACTTTTTTCAAAATATTCACCGTTCTATTTACCGATCCATTGCAGCGTTCAAGTAATTTTGACAAACTATTAATTACGATTTAGGTTTTGCTAATTAACAAGAAAATACTTATATTCAATTCGATTAATGGACTGCGTGAAACATACTTATTTTCATTGCATCTGTGCTTAAAGCTTATTCGTTCATTGACATATTAGAATGCTCCGAAGGTTGAAAACATTTTTCCAATGTCATTGTCATAAGCTACTCCAAACGCTCATTTCACCGATGAATAATATTGTTTTCAGTTGGTTTTGTATAAAATTTACCATGTAGATTTTTTTGGAATTCGACTTGGGGAATAATGGCTATAAACTAACCTCATTAAAATACAGTTGGATGCAAATTAACAAGCGACTCTTAATACAAGAAAATAAACTTCTCAATCGCTGACGTTATAATATTATAAACACAGTTTAATACGGTGAAAAAAATACAATGTTCAATCAATAAAACACATTTTGAAATTGTAAACTTATTTCGTATTGCATATAAACGTATTTGTAATCGGTATATTCGTTAATGGTATCTCTCTGAGGTTAAGACTAATTATTTATTTTTTACGTTAATCATGCACAATTTTCTTTGCTTATTTAATATTACGACGAAATAATCTAGTATAAATTTTGTTAAAAACAATTTTTCAGTGTAATACATGTTTTTACTCGAGAGTTAAGGGTAGCTAAAACAATATGTTGACCATAGCTAAATCAGTTTTTGCGCGTGTCCACCAATGATTTGATGCGAGGTAAGCCACGTTGCCCAATTAATCGTCATATATTCTTCATCATTTTTTTAAATATTATAATACCTTTGTTTATGTAATTTATCAAAAATGCTACATCCTTGTATCTTTATTCGTGCAATTCAAGTCGAACGAATTGTTTTGAAATTGTTTGTAATTTGGTTGTTATCTAAAATTAATATATGTAAATAACGAGAAGCGAAAAAAAATGTCTGGCTTAGAACATAAATATTACATAATTGTTTTTACGACAATTTTTGTTATGGTCCTTCGCTCTACCAGCACAAATTTAAAAATATGCAATATTGAGATTGCTATGATTTTCAAACTTCAATCAAACCTTAATAACACTACCATAAAGTTATTGGAGCTTGATTCTGAGACATTATTATTGTTGAGCGATTAAAAACATTCGTAAGAAGTTTGCTTTTGAGTAGCTTTAAGATGATTGATTTTTAAAGCTTTTGGTATCGATTATTTCCTTAACGACAGAACTACCAAATTTTCAGACGTGGTACACATTTTTTTTAGAAATTCAGTTTCTTTACAATATTCATACACTGTACACAAAGATTTTCAAATATGAGTTACTAACTAAAACACTTATTAGATGGCCTTACACACGGGAGATCTGGTACTGTGTATGTGCTTTAAAACAAGAACGTAATACACACGCTGTCTCGTTTTTAAACCACACAAACCATCCAATCCCGTGTGAGCAAAAGCATGTGAGTGCTGAAAATTGATGAGAATAATATAATTTAAAAGATTTGTTACTTTTTTTAATTGAAATTTTAAGATTTACGTCAACAGATCGCTATATATCACCAGTTAACATACAGCAAACATATTAAAGTTTTAGCGTTGAGAATCTTTTTCGTATACATACCATTATATCCTCCGTATGAAATCGCCTTATTTTAGACAGGACTGATTCATTTTATCCCCGATATTTAGATGAGGATGATGTATTTAGAAGCGTACTTCAGTAAAATTATTCCTGGATGATAATTTGTAGTGGGATAATATATTAATATATTCAAGAACCTTCCAGAAAACAAACGAAATAAAAACAATGGTAATTCTGCGTATCGCATTCAAGCGTCAGTTGGATCGTATCGATTATTTAGGTTAGGTATACAAAATTTAAGCTTACATAAAACGAATGTTAAACACTAAGATAGGTACGTAGAGTTTGTCCTAAATTCGAACATCACTGACAATGAAATATTTTTCCATACTAATATTGTAAAACTCTTGTTGATCTACGCATTTTGCAACGAATAAGTCCCTGTTTGAATTGGTAGAATTCCATTGCAATCAGGTCAAAAAATTATCAAATTATATAGTTATAAAATGAATTTGTAATGCCAAAATATTATTACCTTTTTATAATGTATAAAATCATTTTATTACGCAATTAATTAATCTTCATTTTTTGTTGTATTTAATGATTTACTTTTAGAATTTCTCCCGCTTGGATTCCAAGAATTATAAAGTTTAAATAAAAGTTGAACAATTTGGCGCGCCACAATATATACTGTCGTAATGTAATATATTATAATTGTTTGTTTATTATTATACTCTATCGAAAAAATCTTGTTTCTACCCGAGGCATGTTTTCAAAGCATGTTCGGTAATTGCACATACTTGATTTATCCAGCGCAACGATACCTGTTTTCGTTTTATAGCATAATGTTGTCTATTATTTTCGCGCGAAAAAAATAATAATGGCCCAATCCTGAAATCTTAAAAGTGCTGCCCCTCTATAATTAATACAGATTTCCGCGAATCTCCAGCGTGCGCTCGTGCTTTTTAGCACGCGGGGTAGTGCTACTCTATAGTTCAGGAATCGTCAAACACCTTGTACAATCGGACCAAATGTTGATAACATCGATAATGAGTTTGCGATTCGTTAGATTACACATATCTTTGTTTGAAGTTCGAATTTTTTTGTTAAAATTGTAAATATATTTGATACATAATCGGGATATATTTTGTTGTTTCTTGTTTACGATATATCACTATGTTTATAATTTATCTGATACTCAGGAGCAATATTGCATGGTAATCTTCAAATAACTTGGCCTTTCACTGTACTCGTTATAAGATTATTCGTTGAAAATGATTTAACGTGTTTTATCAAAAAGAATGATTTTTTAGCCACCGTCTGGTGTGTATATCTAGCACATAGGCTCCCAACCTTTTTTGGGTGGCGACCCCTTTTCATAAAATCCATGTAACCCGCGACCCCCCATACAATCCAAAAGCATACACAAAAATTATTTTTAGTTGACCGTATGAGTTGGCGACCCCCCAAAAAACCCTCCGCGACCCCCAGGTTGGTAACCTATGATCTAGCAGAACAAGAGAATATCATATATTTTTACAGTCAATGTGTGCTGCAAGTGGCTCGCGAAACGCGGTTGTGCTTCCCTGCAATAGAATATTAGGCATAGTCATATGTCATCACAAGACCTTGGCTGAATTCCAAGAAAGCCAGAGAGATCACATGTCGATTATTTAACCGTGGATTTGACTCGAATTGTTTAGGGGCAGTTGGACAGGAATCCAAGTGTTGATATCCTGTTAAAGTGATGGCTAATATAAGAAAGACGTCAATGGATGTCTGTTCTTCGTCATTACTTAACCACGTTATTATTATAATTTCAGTTTAGAATTTGTGTTTACAGTTATTGTGCTTAGTTACATATTTTTAACACGGTAAACAATTCCGTTATATTTACATTCGAAAGTTCCACGAAATTCATAGTGATATTGCTATGTAAGTTGCGTCATAATTACTTAGTAGATATTAATGTTTATAACCGCCCCTCACCCGCCGTTAATTGCAATATATTTATTTGTCCTGATTTATCTATCTATCTATCTGTTTGTAACGCGATAGTTTTACTATAAAAATGTTGCATATAGAAATCGCTTATCTTGAAATAATATACTATTTTTTAGATTAAATTTTTACGCACTATAAAAAGATGGCAGTGACAAAAATTTTCAAACTCAATATCCTTTAATACTGTATTTTATATTGTTAAATAAAATTTTAATTCTTATTGCCATTTTGATCAAAATAATTTCTTATAATGTAAGAAAATACTGCCACTTGGTATTTTTTAAATCTTACATTAAAATCAATACATTTATTATAAATACAATTAGTTAAATAACAGAAAAAAAATATACGGAGTGAAATAATAATTATTATCAATTTTACTGACCTTAATATTTGCAACCGCAATTTAATTATAACTTGCATACTATCGTCATAAGGAAAAAAATATATTTGGCGAAATGATAAAGAAAGTACTTACATATTATTTAGAATATTCTTTTTCCATAGATTTTATACATGGGCTTTATACGCCAAATTATGCGCCGTAAAACGATTTAATAACAACAAATGAATATTACCAACGTCTAGACTCTAGAGCAAATTAAAGCTATCTTTCTTAGAAAATGATTAGCAATCGGGAGTTTTTTTTCATTCATATTATGGTAGCATTACTAAATATCAATTGAACTTTGTTGTTTACTACGTATGCGCAAATCACTTTCACTGCATAGAAGTACATGTTATTCTGAAAAAAAAAGTTTTAATAAATATCATCTGAAACAATTTTTCTGACTACATTACTTATTAAATCGGCAACGTTAAATTTTGTCGGGAATGTCTGAGGAAAGTTACTCATTAAGTCTTGATAGAACGCAGAACTTAAGAGGACGTTTAAAATAGAAGAGGTTTTAACCTTTTTTCTGGAAGCTTTTAACATATATAATAAAATATTCAACGAAAAAAATAAATATCGGTATTACGGTTTGAAATCTACCAATATAGCTAGTTTGAACACTTTTTTAAAAGAGACGAAAGTTGTAATACTTATGAAATCGGAATCATTATTTTAATAAGATGGACATGTTTTTATTTTCCTTCCGATCTGCTCCACGACCATATTTTACTTTAAGTTTTTTTGTAAAAACAATAATAATTGTTACTTACCACAATAAAATAAATTGATTTTTAGTAAATAAACATAAAAGTGGAAATTTGTTACAAAAATACCAATTTTTGTACTGGTCAATGATAGTATTTCACTAATACGTGCTCAACATTAATTTTTATCGGTACCCTTTAAACATATTATATATCATAGTCATACCAATGGACTCGCAAAAGATAGAATGTGATTGATTTGAAAAAACCAGAGCTTTATTATTTATTCCATTATGCGTCTTAACTCGATGTTGACTAAGTCGCTGCATTATAACAAAATATATAATTCGTGTCGTGCATAACGTTCAATTAAAAACAAACCATAATAATAAAATAAATATAAAACGCACGCCTATATAATATGGACTAACGCAGCATTAGGGTAATATGTAGGAAAAGTATTAATTAAAGATTGGCTTAGCGATTCAAGCATTAGTATACAGTTCCGTTAACTATATATAGAATTATTACATTACGAGTGAAAAATCTGCTTACAGATATTTTATTTGTTAAGAATCAATATATTATATACATACTGTTACTTTAGTAAATGTACAATTATAAAAACGAAGACTAAATTTAATATTCTGGAATTATTTATAACGCGAATCCGATCGTGTTATTAAAATATAAATTCTGAAGTGTGATAAATAGATATTTTTATATAAATATGTTTCTTATGTTTTATTCATCAGTAAAACCCGTCCTGATTTTCATAAATGATATATCTATTTTTTAACATTCAAAACTGAGATAAAATAATACATCGTAAGAATATTTTTTTTTATTTTTTTTTCGTCGAATAAAAATATATGATTCAGTATCTACAATATTCATGGCATTTCATTAGAAGCTATATAATTATTGTTTACTTTTCATCCATTATTTTACCGTGTGTGTAAAATAAATTCAACATGTTTCTATAAATTATTATATTATACAATATTATTATCTTACAGAATGACGTATTATAATGTATTTATAAAGTTAAAAATAGAAATATTTTCTTCATTTTTAAATATTTCAATTAGTTATATGAAGTCTAGTTTCTCTAGACTCGTTATTTAAAGATTAAGAATTAACCTTTTACCCGCGATCGTTTAATATAATAAAATCCATAATATAAACTTTCCTACTTATTTCATATACATATTGGAGGTCTAGCAAATCTGATAACAACTTAATTAAAAACTGTATATCGTCATTCTATGATTATAAATACAGTAACCATATTGGTTTTTGATATAATAACGTGAAATCATTTTGGACAAATTGCCACTATACTAAATTGGACCAGGCTGTGTTTCAACTCAAAACACCCTTTCAATCGTATCGCATATTTTATACTACAAGAACACACTCCAACAAATGACACCGGCGCCGCGTCGCTAATGAGTATGTGTAATGACAGTTTTATGTTTTGTGATTTGTGTACTGACCACTAAATTCATCACCTTACTTGTATAAAGAATTCAATGATCCACAAAACATTTTAAATCAGCTACTGTCAAAAGTTAGAACGCTTTATTTTCCATATTGCTGCCTACATTGTTTTCTTGTTTACTGGTTTATTTTGAGTAATTGATATTTTAACGGACCAAGTATTTTCTTAGCAAACCCGAGTTATTTAGTGTGCAATGTCGACACCAGATTATGAACTTTAACATTATATTGGCTCTTGGTAGTGTTGCGACCAGCCCTTCAATCGTGCGTCTCCAGTTAATAATACAATTTTAAAATCCGGTTTATCCGGATCAACAGCGAGTTTTGTATTTTTAGCAAATGATCGCTTAACACATATAAACATTTGAAAAAGCAGTTATTCGTTCAAGTATTGAAACCTTATATATAATTTAAAATAATGTTTATATGTCCTGTATAATATAAAAAATCAATTTGATGATAGTTTCGTCCAACGAGTCCTTAATGAATATAATTGTTAATTAAAAAAAAACTGTTTAAATCGACAAGGCGATTCGATTTTATGTTTTATTTTTTTAATTATGCTTATTTATATATATTTATTTATATACGGAGCCGAAGTGAGATAGAATATCAACAAATCAGGTATAAATACACAGTATTTTTATTTAAAAGTCGAAATTTGCAAAATGAAAAGTCAAAGACTTACAGTGCTTTTTAAAATGATAATCCTTGACTGCTGAAACTCCACTAAAGATTATCATTAAATTATATGAAATTCTTTTTAGGTGTTAACTGTCTCTTCTTTGTGGAAAAGCATGATATTTTAAATAATAAAACACATTTTTATCACCGGTTTCAATCATCGCGAACATTCCTGACCGGTCCTGAGCATAAAATATATTGCGGATATTAGTACTAAAAAATATGTTTTTAATATTTAATCATTAAACATGTATCCAAATAATCCAAAATTTAGTAACATTCTGTTGTCATTGATTAAATTTCTATTCGCCTGGTAGAATGCCATCATTATAAATTTACTATTTTAATGAATGAACTTCTACAAAATGTATTAATTCTAATTCTTCTTGTAGTATATGAACCGTGTTCTGCTGACATGTCATACAATAATAAATTATTTATTTATTTTGATTCGCTTATTAACGTTTCCGTTTATCTAGTATTGAAAGTCTTTTGAAGTAACTACTTACAAAATCAATCTGAAACGTTTTGTGGTCCATATCTTTTATTTCTTATATGGATCTTGATGTAATTATAATGTATGATAGTTACAGCCGTATAGGCAGCTTCTTCTTTTTAGCCACGCCCGCAATTAATTATATGCATTTATTCATGCCCATCACTTTGCTGCGGCCGTAAAGGTTACAGCTCGGCTAAAAATGCTCACGTCCTGTCATTGTTGATGAGGAGTTTCAAGAAATACCACACGCTAAATAGACAATTTTCGGTCTTTTGTTTTTGGGCTTGACGTCATCATCGTCATCATGACTAGGCTCTATGATCCATTGCCGAATAATGGGACGTTGCTATTATCATATCGATTTACAAGGAAATGTCGACACTTTTGTAGTTTTCTAATTCAGGTATTGTAAATATGACACTTTAAGGTTCGCACATTTTCGCTTAATAGCTAAACCGAAATAGTTTTTTCCTATTTTGATTTTAGACCTCGTGTATATTCTTATCCATCTATCGATAAATTTTGAAAGTAAGAATTAAAATTCATGTTAAATTTTAGTAGTATAGCAGCGCGTATCGAAAGACGCCACATTGTATGTACGTTCCTGGATCGTAATGTTTGTCTCAAAAATGACGCCAATGTTTCCGCGGACCGTAAATTGTTAAGGTAAAACACTCAATTCTTAATGAAAAGTCATATTTATATTATATATATTTATAAAAAATAAATGTTTTTTCTTATCATGATCAAGTTGGATTTACTATAATAGTAAATTTACAAAGCAACTCATTTCAAATTGTTAGGCAAAATAAACTATACATTCCAGTCGCCCGGCGGATTTCAGAGATTTTCTTCCGTTTTATTTTTAAGGTCTTAAACGCAGCAATCGTGTTATTTTTTTTCCAAAAATAAGAAATCAGTCAAGATATTCCTGATTCGAGAATCTCGTCCTCGCTTTTTTTTATATTTAAACAGTCGACGATGCTCGTTTTCGGTTGCGCAGAAGTCACACATCAATTGAAACATTTTAGGTGTATCATTACGTGTTGCAATAATTTTAATTAGTCTTATAAAATTCCTCAAAAACTATAAAATACCATCGAGTAATCATTAAAAATTTTGGAACTCACTGAAGTTATCAATTAATATTGTTTTCATATTGCCAAAACAATAGTGTCAGGTATTCACTACCGGACTCTTTTACTTAAAAAAAATACCGGAAAATTTAAATTGTAGGAGGAAATAAATGTAATTAAAACTACGAACATATTGTTAAAATGTTACTTTCAATCTGAGGGATGTAAATTTCAAAGAGCATCCGATTTATTTTATTTCAAACAATTACTTTAAATATTTGACTGTAAGAAAACAATTTTAACAGTTCAAAATAGTTAATTAATCCAAAAAAAATCATTTGTCGATTTATAAAAAGACGACTACACTAAACGTCCAGTTCTGTTTGAAATATCATTAATTCGTATCGGTTTTCATATCCTGTGCCAATATTATTTAATATCATAGTTATTTAAATGTACGATTTCATTATAACAATTTTGAAATCTGGCGTAAACTGCAATCTTAATGGGTGTACTGATGCCATACACGAAATTCAAAAACCATTTCTAATTGAATAAATCAGTACACGTTGCCTTGAAGTGAACAGGCAGGTGACACACGTGGAGCGGTTCGTGTTTTGTAAACTAGGACCTATTTAAATTTATTAATGTTCATTCACATTTCATATATGTTACGGAAGTAAACCGTTTCCTCTCACGGTAATGAACGCTGAAAATTTTCATGCCGTCAATCATTAGAACTATTCTTATACTTTTACGTCCTTATATAATATTAATCCCAATCTTTTTCTTCTGCAGCTCCTCCGAAAATCGAAACTCCAAACGCAACACTTATCTTAGATACAAGCGTAGACAGACACGTGCGATTCAATCGGTCGAATTATAGGTTTATCCTTTGATTCTGATTTAGGAAATCTCTTTTAATGTCAACTGGCATTAATACTTTCTCTTGTAAGTCACGTAAAAGATATTTCAACACCAAATACTCCAATATATAATCCAGTAGTGTTAGTGTTAAGTAAACTTCTCACTATACTCGGGACTAAATAGTTGTATTTAAACACACATATACTAAGCGCTAACTGAGTGTTAAGCTCGTATACAAGTACACGAGATTTAACATTTCAATATATTTTAATATCAACTACAATCGTCTATCTTTTTTATATTTCTTTATTTTATTTAATTGCAGGTTCTTCAAACATCAGTAAAAATAACCGACATCTTTAAGGTGTTAACTGTCACTTCTTGGTGGTAAGGCATTATAAATTAAATAATAAAAAACTCGTTTTTTAGTATTTATTTCTACAATATATTTAATAATCAGAACCAATTTCGCTCATCGATGTCTCGCTCTAATGCCAGTAATGAGCGAAACCGGTCCCGTCATAAAATACATTGTGGAAATTATTTCTAAAAAAATGTGTTTTTATTATTTAAAAATGTTTTATCGACCTTACAAAACTAATATAGTAAAGTAATTGTTTTTTTAAATGTTGATTTTTATCACTGTGGAAAATATTATCTACTATATATATATATATATACTATAAAACTCGAAAAACTTCACTAAGGTACATATATGTCATTTTATAATTGAAAAATAATATATTCCCAACGAAAATATACCATATTCGTTTTCATCAAAAATATGGTGATTAACTACAGGTGGATGTGTTTGGACATTGTGTCAAATTAATATAATCATTACAAACTTTGCTGCATATTAATATGAATAATTTTATTAATGAAAGATGCTAGTTCTACATTGAACAATAAATTATGTTATTAATACACGAACATATTTCACATTGGTGTTATTTTCGTATTTTTATTTAAATTGTTAGGATTAATAAAAATGGAACCATTGACTTATTAATCGACCTTTTAAACTTTGTTTTTCAACCGATGTTGCGGGTCCAACAAAATTTTCGGTCGATAGAAAAGCATTTGTAGTTGACAGTCATTTTTTTACCGGCTTGTATGTGTAAAATGATAGGGAAGAACTGCTTAAACTCAATGATTGCTCGACACTCCTTGGCATACCGATAAATGGCAGTGACGTTGACATCCCTAGACCCTCCCGTCTCATGCATATCTCTCCGCATACCTATCAGGTCTCGTATTCGCATTCCTCGAGACGTAAACAACAATCAGCTGTATGGGTCAAACACCGTTGAATTTAGTTATTTCTTCGATATTTTTAAACCGCGGTCAACAGTCTACATGAAAAAGAAAAAAGATTCAATCTGGTAAATGATAAAAATATCTTAAACTCACGAACGAGTTTATTCAATCGAATCGGTCGAAATATAATTAAAACGCACTGTTAATAACGACTATTTGTCAGTACAAGCTTCGAATGAGAATTCGAAAAGTATAGAGAATAAATTATCTCCACACCAATTAAATAGAAAAAATATCCCAAATATATGTATATAATTCGTATGAATACAGTATTAAAAAATTTATACGACACATGTTTTATTACGTTGTTGATGTTTTTGAATTTGGTGTGTGTCATACAATCAGTGACAAAAATGCAGTTACTACATTTGATCAAAGACAAACCAATGCTGGTAGAAAGGGTGTTGATTGTTGCGTTCTTAATGATATAGAATGTGAGATTCTGATGCGTAATGCAGGTATTAAAGATTCAGAAAAGTATGAAATGGATTCTGATGTGTGTAAAAGACACTACTGTAATTACGTATATCGACTTTTTATACAAGTCATGTGTTGTAAATTATTTACAATTTCATTGTATAGTTTTTTTTGTGGTTTTCGTTATTATTTCTGACATTAAAAAATATGAAAGAGAGACCTTATAACTAATATTATACGTCATTAATAAAAAGTAGAATGTTGATAACGTCTAAAGTGGTTTGTATTATTTCTTAGTTTTTGGATTCATATCATTGTTTACCATTCTATTCGTGTTGTATTAATCCGTTTGACTTATTTACATTATTGCTATGTTTTAGATATGCACCTGTTGATCTATCACTCTTTATAATTATTTACGGACAACTTGCGATGTTTAAACTTTCAAGTCAATATGACAGGAAATTTTGACACTTATTGAAATACCTTATGCTTATTTTAAGTAAAGTGTCAAGTTCTTAGTTAATCAACCGCATTTTATGCTTTTGGAATGTCCATTCCGATGTTGTCAACTGGTTTTTCTTGTTATTCCATTTCGACAGTCAATTCCCTTTTCCTGCATATAGTATTATTAGAAATATTAACAAAATTTATTGTTAAAGAAAATTTGAATATTAATACGACTGTCGTATGACCGGCTCAGAAAGCAAAGTTCGTAACTAAAAAAAAATATTTAAAATCGTTTCTCACAAAAATTTACAGATAGTTACATATTTATTTTGTTTTTTTATCGAATCTTTTATAATTACCGCTCGGTTTCGGTGTTTTATTGCCAATGAGAAGTTTTTTTTTTATAAATACTCCGCTAATATTCAGCTTAAGAAAAACAATTTTTTTCGGCCATAATTTGCAAAATCGGATTCCAATTTATATGCTAATAACATCTGTTTCTCCATACGCAAAACAACATTTTCTAATACTGTTTATTCAAAATAATGTATACGTTTTATAAATAAAATCGTGAGGTTGTTGGTTTTAGTGTCAATTACGAAATCTTATTATAAAACAATTAAATCTTACCCTCCCGTTTGACGGTTTATTCTCAATCATAAGGTAAGGCCGATTTTCGTAAAAATATTTCGAATCTTAAAATAAAATTACAAATGTGGATCTTTAAATTCTCAAACCGACCAATCAATTTTCACTAGAATATCGACGGTTGGATTTGTTGCAATTGCTGTGAAAAAAAAACATTGTTTCTTATATATAATAATATAAAACTGAAAACTTCGTTATTATGTCTTGTTTAGTTAGTAATTGGAGCATATTTCACCACTTTTTCACGTATTGGAAACAGTCACCGCTCATTCATCAAAAATATTTGATTAATTTGTTCCCAAATTGATATACATCATTTTTATAAATACGTTATATGTTTGTATCTGTATTAAAAAAATCCTATTTTAACGGTCTAAATACCACAATTGGTATCGGTGGTGACTTTTTTTATTAAATCAAATATTAAATTATTTAATTGTATGCGTTATCGTTTTTAAAGTTACAATTTTTCCATCTAGACTTCGATTAGATATCAGTCAATTTTGTTTGATGCACCTACTTATGCGTTATTTGTTTCATTGGACATATTAATTCGTAATCGAGTTTCATCATTGATGTTGCTTCAGTTACACCCGTCGAACATGTTTGTACAATATATTGTTCGAATATCATTGCATCATTTCAATACCGTTGTGTTAAAACATTTTGAAGATCGGAAGAAGAATTCTTACCAGAAGCTAAACCCTACACCCCTGTATTTTGTATACAGCTTCTTAGAACATACTGATTTGTTGATATCCAAATCCCATTCTATTAATAATGCCATTATTAGCATATGAAACAAAAAATACTGCAAGGCAGTCGATAAATTACTGTTTTTGATGTTTTGAATGTTCGATTATTACAAAGAGTGTTATATAGGACACTGGTATAAGTGAAGATATTATCCATTTCTTTTACGTTCCAAGTTTTGCATTATCTCTTGAAAACTGACCATAGATTGTGTCACAGGGCTCATAAATCATTCACTATCGAATGAGGTATGTATGACATGTCGATTTGTATAACGACCGGCCATCGTGTAGTTATCGCTTGAAAATATTCTACGTTCGGCCCATCACTGTTAAAATAATAAATATGATTGAAAATATTTTTAATTGTTTTGTTATTATTGATTCTCCTTCAAACATTGACTTCAAATTAACTTGAACTATGTAATTAACAAGAGCCAGATTTTTCTTATGCACAGCGGTACAACAAAATAATTAAAACACTACAAGACATAAAATTATCATCATTCACAGTGTCTATTCTCATTATTTTTTGTTAAAATTTTTCAAGAGATAATAATTAATCATAGGGCTGATATAACTTGTTACTACAATTTTAATTGGATTGTTAAAAAAATATTTTTTACGTGGCAGGTTTGGACTTTTGGACTACTGGATTCTAGAGTAACTTATGACAAAAGTTCAGTGAATCGTTTATATGCACGGCATGCTGGAATGCAGGGTCGTTTCCAACATTTCTCTAATTGACCATAGTCACAAACAAAAATATTGATATTTCAAATAATAAAACATTTTTTTTAGTACTTTTTTCACAACATATCGCGACATTATCAAACAATCAGTTGATATTGCTTGGCATGAGCCAAACTGATTCTGATCATAAAATATAATGTGAAAATAGTACTATAAAATGTGTTTTTATTATTTCAGTTACTATGCCTTTCCACCGCGAAGTGGTTAAATGTGAAAAATATTGGTGTTGGAAGGTTGATAAGTCAATGAGTTTATCTCTACAGATTAAAATTCTTGTATTTTTTTTTTATATCTCAAACGTCGGTCGAGACGAAGATTACAGGTAAAGTCAACAGTAAGTAAATTATAACGTAGTTCGATTCAGCATTTTTAAATTTTATGTCACAAATTTAAACTTTTTTTTATTGTAACCAGGGCTTTAATAAAGTATCAATGACACACTAGTTAGTATGTTTATGTATTTACCGGTCAAAACGTTGTTAGTAAATTGAATAAATAAAAATAAAATCATTCGTCGAGAAGAATGTTTTCAAAACACTCGACAATACGATATACTTGATCCATCGCATCATTGTGCGTTATTATATTCCATCTCGCCGCCGACGCAGTACCCTTTTTTCTATTTCTCAAGTGACACAATAAAGAATCTCTACACGACTCTCCCAAAATTTACACGACACCCTTATAGTGAATTTTGAAAAAATCGTTCGTTCCACGGCTTATTTGTGGAATTTTTTTAATTTTCTAAATATGTTTCAAATTTATTATTTTAATCGTACACAGATTTTTTTTACACAGCATTCGTTCCTCATTAATTTTAAATTAGAATCGTATTATCAATTTTTTGATGTCAATAAGAGCATGGAGTATTTACTTATAAATAAAATGATTTTTAACATCGTGGCAGCTCAACGTCGGTTTTAATTGATAAGTCGACTTAAAACATACTATTCGATTTCATAATATTGGTATTAAACGATATAAGAATTCTAGTATTGTTTTTTGTCAATCTTTTGTCTAAAATTAATAAAGAATCTTAGGTTAGTAGAAGCTGAACAATTATTCGATTGTATTTTTTTTTTCTTGCGAAAATGCACCATGACTCAATGATGCATCGAAAACATGTCAAGGTAGCCCAAAAATAAATGGTATCAAACTAATAACTGGTACAAGTTTTTTTTTTATAATAAAAAGAACGAATCATTTAAAAATAGTCACCGCTACTAATATCTGCCAACTTCGTGTAATTTTTTTGAGCAATTAACATTATTTTATTAGAATTTAGTTAGAAGTTTAAAAATAGGTAAAATTGATAACGCTAGTCGCTTAGATTTGTTATTACTGTAAATCAATTTTTGGCCAAAATTTCAGTACACAATATATTTAGACTTGAGTGAAATGTTGTTTGCCTTGAAATTTTATGTGTAATATTTTAATACAACATATTCTCCGTTATGCAAAAATCATTATTACAATTTTTGATAGTTGGAAATTTGAATCGTCAAAATTTTGTACAATTCATTGTTTTATCGGTAATTGCTCGGGCTTCGCATTTTGGCATCTTCGGCTATTCCAATTTACGGATGCACTCGAATTGACAGCAATTTAACGGTTTAAATCACACAAATTAAGATCAATATATTATGCTATGTCTAAGAGCTAAATTTTGTCTGAATTAATTAGCTTTATCTATACCACGACTATTCGGAATAATTTGGGATAAGTGTGGTCCGAATAATCTTAATCACTTTAAGATATTATTTGTCGCTCTCTATAAAAGGCATTATATATTTAAATAAACGAAACAATATTATTTTTGGCGCTATTTCCTTATTTTAAATACAATGATAATGATCGATTTTAAACATTATCAATTGATAAAATAAATATCATAACATAGCTATTTCTTTATATTGAGCTATAAATTAACAGGTATACAAAACAACTGGTTTAATAACTAAGACGAAAATCAACAGGTAATTATAAAAAATATACTGAAATGAAATTGAATAGTCGTCATTTGGAATTCTGTGGACCTCTTACAAATTTATTACTTTATATAGTATAGATAAAATTATGCGTGTTTCTTACATACTACATCATCACAGATCAATTGATATTTATTTGTAAGAGACCCTTATTTATTTATATTATTTTTTATTTGATTATTTTATAAAGTATGTGACTTTGGATCATTTTAAGTGTAACCAAAACACTGCTGTTAACATAGTAAATTGTAATGAAAAACTCGCTCCTGCGTATTCAAGACAAATAGGAACTATCATTGTTTATAGCATACCTTACTCATACTTACACCATGATCACAACAATGACTAACTTGAAAATAATGTGGATAAGTCAATTATTATTTTTTTTACCTTTTTGACATTACACACAATTTTTATTGTAAGATTTTTGATGTTCACAATTTTTCGTTATGTATGCATATTACAATGTATACCCACATTTTGTAATAATTAATTAGATCAAGTTTTCTAAGATAAAAATGGTAGGCGCTGTGATAAGAAATGCAACTTTGTCATAAAATAAAGTTATTCTTTTGTTATGTTAAAAAAAAATGTTTCGAAATTTACGTAAAAAATTATTTTCGATGTTATCATACATCATATCACAGTTCGTTATCAAAATAAATCGTTATCTCTTTTTTTCTTACAACAGCATGCTTACAAGTACCAATTAAAAGGTGGACTTTCAGCTTACTTGTGAGACCTTTGAATAATTTTCAATTATGAAAGGTCATATATAAGTGTGCTAGTATTGTAATAATAATATTTGGTTTAAAATACGATTCACTATCTTAAGCACAGAACAGTTATTTGCTTATTCGTGCCTATGTCTTATTTGAGTTGGCAATCACTTCATAGAATGCTTAAAATTTGTTTACTTATTTTGGTAGGCTATCACTGATTAAATACGTCAAAGAAAAATCTATTTTACTATGAAACACTTTAAAATAATTTGCACGCTTATTTCATGATAATCCTCAATGAAACGTTATATCGCGTTATAATAAAAACCTGTGATTATGTTACAAAAATAAAGAAAGAATGAATTAAAGAAATGTCATCTGATTGTTAAAAAATCAACAAAAAAAACTCACGATACTATTTACTGCAATCCAATTTCGTATTCAAAAATAATAATATAAATGTGCCTCATTAACATTTATTTGATCGTATTCATTTACAAAATATTCTCAGCTCTAATGTTTGCATTTCAAATGTTCCAATGGATAAATTAAAGGGGGTTAAATGTGTCATACACGGCCGACATATTATTAAATAGGATTTGTAGCCGAAGATTATTCATTTAAAAATTGATGAGTGTTATCTCCGCGTATAAATATATCAACATTTAATTTTACGTCCGCTCTCTTGTTATCGCTTTTCTTTTGTTATTTTCTTCGAGACTTTCTTTTGTTTTTCCGCTCTCGAAACTGCAAGGCGCTGTTCTAATGTTTGTTTATTCATTTCGCAGACTGTAGTCTTGTCAACCGCTTTATTTTATTGCACTTATTAATACGTTCTCTCTAACATACATGCATACATCCAATTGCTTTTCTGGCAGATATATAGATATACATGGTTAATTTTCCACGCATTCTGTTATGTAAAGAATTATTTAATCGTTTAAATAATGTCAATCGACAATTCAAGATGAGAAGTAACTTTATTTATAGAAAAACATTTTTTTGTATTCATTTTTAATGCCATAATTCACATAAATTACTTTTAAATACAATCTTGTTATTTGTATTGTTTGGTAATCTACGCATTTTTATAGTTAGTTTGATAATCTATTGAAATTAACCGGTCGTTTTTATTTTCAAAATTGCCAATCACAATTTGCTTCATGCGACCCAAACACAAACAAATCTATGCGGCTGGTCTTTAGTGAATTAAGACCACCGCTTCTTAATCGAGCTGCCTTAAATTCTTGGTCAGTATCTTTATCTACTACTGAAATCCAAAGTTGGGATTATATTATTTTAGGGTTTTATGGTACAATCACTCATTCTTCTCATACATCTTTTAAAGAATTTCACTTTACTTCTAATTTAAAATTGTATATTGGGACACGATTTGAAAGCGTGATATTTTTTGACTATTATTAAAGACAAAAGAGAACTTTCTAATACTGTTCAGTTATTTGAAAGAGATCTTTCTTATATACAATGAATCACAATTCCAATGCAGTGTCGCCTGCAGTGTTTTTTTTGCATTAAATATAATATCAGCGATTGTTTTTGATACGGCAATAAATATAGATTTGACACCGACTTTGTCTGCGAGTCAAATGACTCATTGCCCCACATATTTTTTACTTATACTATGTATTGGCAGCACATTTTTTCCTTCACTCAATCATTTCAAAATATTGGTCTTTAATGTAACTTATTGTACGGCGCCATTGATAATTAAACAATCGACTCTAAATTTGATATATCGACGTAAACGAAATGTTGTTCCGTGACGAATTTTCACGCACTTTTTTCTGTGCTCCGGTAAAATTCGCAAACGGGCTCTGGAATGTATTGTGATTGAGAAACTCTGCATGACATCATCACGCAAATTGTCAACCTAATAAATTCCACATTATCAATTATAGGAGAGAAAGTAAAATAGGTTTTTATTTTTACGTGATTTATAATAATGCGTGCGTGCAATTGAAATATATTTCATAGCCGTCTGTTACTTTTGTGGGAACTCAAAAGTATTCTACATTATTATACGTGGAGAATGGCCATTCGAGGAGGGTTTCATTTATCCTGGTGGGGAATTTTTGAAATAAATTAAAGATTTTCAATATTATAGATGAATATTTGTAATGTACATTTTGAGTTAGTATTCGATTATCTTAAAGAAGAATGAAGTTTATTCTAAACATTAGTGTGAATTGAGAATGAAGTGAAATAGAAGAAACACGTGTTTTTAGAATATAACATTTTGACATGTTATATAATGACACATAATATTTACATCCATAAACAAATTGAGCAAAAAATGTTGCCTGTAAGGCCATGTCAGGTATTTAAGATGAACAGTGGGCTGTACTTTCACGAAATAGCAATTTCAACATTAAAAATACGTGATTTTCTAAGTATCAAACATTTTCACGTTTTATTTGTGTAAATAATATAATTTACGACCGAGTGATCAAAGCATGTTGTTATTCTACTCGGTTATGAACGAAAGTCTATAGAGTTTATGGATTGTGAATTCGTTATATTTTTTCGTACCTTACATCCTGTACGATCCTTAAACGGCATGCAGATACAGTGATTGCTATGAAAAAATGGAAATAAAATAAAAATTTGACCAATGATTTTACAGATAATAGATGAAATAATACCACATATTTTGTGAAAGAAATAAAACCGATCTGTAAAAGTAAGATTTTTTTATAGAATCGGAATTTTTAAATGGATAAACTAAAATTGTCCTAATCTATCAAAGTGAATGAAAAAGCACCTATTCTTGACAATTCACAAGATTAAGATCACTGTGTCTGCACCTCTATTGAATTTGATAACATTTAGTCATACTTTTTTGCATTATAGTATAGCATTGTTTGTTGCACTTATCTGATATGAAACTGCACAAAACCATTGCACTTCGATGCATTCGACCAGTCACTCCCAAGGCTAATTTAAATTTGAATTTAGCTCAATTTTAGTCACGTCTTGGAATATTTCACAGTTTTGACACTGACCTTCCATTTAATATATCTGTAGATTGCGCACACAACTGAAATATTACTGAAAAATACAATTGTTTTTGCGTAACTCAGAATAGCTTTTTTCTTTAATTTTTATATGGAAATAAAATTAGTAATCGATTGGGATCACATACTTTTGACAGGTACACACAAAACACACCTGTTTCACGATTTTTCACGGTGCCTGTTTTGATTTATACGGAATCATTTTGGCTTAACACGGTTTTTTAATATCTTTCATTTACTCTTCACAACCACCATGTATACATATATATATATAATAGTACCAATGTTTTTGTTGCATCGATATAATTAATACGATAAGCATAAAAATCTATGTTCGAACTAATTAAAGACTTTCTTTTTTGCATACATTTATATATATACTGGGAAGTGTAAACTACTTTCCAGCATATCAGGCCAACAGTCGTAATGCATTAAATTATAAAATCACAGTCAAAAAACGCTATTCATCAAATTTATTCAAGACTATTATCGTATCCAGCCCTTTTTGTTTACCTTAAAACTATTTGGGTCAAATAAATAATGAATTTGCGTGTTTACGGCCTGCTATCCAAACGATATCTCTTGCCCACTTCTAATATACTATGAATGATTAGCTGACATCTCCTCAATTTGCTGCTTTGACAAATTATAAACAAATTTATGAAAGTGATTCGGGTGATCTTAATTCATACTTTTCACAGCAGAATTATTTGCATCTTTCAAATCTGTATGAAAAGAATTGTGATACTTGGTTTGGAGACTAAGTAAACTTCGATTTATAAACACTTCAAAATCATCTTGGATTATTCCACATTTTATTAATTTAGAAGAACAACCAATTTCAACAGAATAGTGTAAATCGCATCACAGTATCAAATTGGTTGTGTAGTTACTAGGAGATAAGACTTTTTTTTTCAGGAACGATTCCGACTCAAAAAATGCCATATTTCAGTATAAATATTATGGTTATTCTTAAATTTCATCACACGTATAAGAACTACATTTAACTTAAGAAATAAATAAAAGCAATATATTGCGTTACGCTTGACCCTTATTCGCTGTGCATTTTACACCGTACATAATAAAATATATCACAAAACAAAAAAAATAACCAATCACATATTTTAGATTATTAAATTACAGTGATAATGAAAAACAGAAATTTACATTCCCCATTTTTTATGTCACCTAAATGTTTGTTTTTTTGTTCACATTCTTATCACAACCTACGGCCATAATTTTAGTCGTTTTATCATTCGTATCCGTGGATTACATATGTTTGAATCATCTTCAATCTTCTCACTAAAAATAGCTTTTCAGATTACTCGATAGTGTCATGAAACAAATTCAATCTTTATCAAATACAATAACATCGCTCTTATCCGTATAACTCATAAAGAATTATTTCTTGGAAATTATCGCTCAACTTTTACAGGGACAGCTGCAAGCAGTCCATTCCGAAATATTTTTCTAGATGCATTTTCTTGTTGTGTCTCGTCTCGAGTTTTGGCGCCAAGTTATTTTTAACCTTCTCACCGCGCTTTTGGACGAACGCGTGGTTTTCCTCTTTCATTCGTGGGACGTGTCTATGAAAATTTCTGCCAAACGACAGATAAAGGAATTCTCGTATTAAAAGTACTGATTTTTTAGTATTTTTTTATTATATTGTGCTCAAATAATATTTGATATAAGTTTATACATATTTTTTAAAACAAAAATCCACAAGCTGCCAGTTAGACACTCAAACCCGTGACTGAAACAAAATGGAGTTGATGGTCGGTCAGCGTAGCAAAGATTTTTTTTATTTTGTACACAAACTCGTACGTACCATGTTATCAGATCCCAAAGAAAAATATAGTGAATACCTACAGTTAAAATAAAATTAAATTAAAAGTTCTATAAGAAATTTGACCTGGTTTTTTTTGGTCCGCTCGAGAACACCGAGTGCCGTGTTCTCTTGGCTATGGGAAGGAAAAACCCAGACGGAAAACCGAACACCAACCCGCCTGGGCAGCGTGCAGGGAGGGGAACAGGGAAAACAGGGGGAGGCCTTCATCCAGCAGTGGATCGACCTCAGCTGATGATGATTATATATATATATATATATGGATAAATATAATGAAACATAACCTCAAATTTACCTGTCCTTGAAATGTTTCAATGTTTTTTATCTATGGATGACAAATCATTGTGCAGAAATGAGGCATGCTCAATTTTGAAATAAATACACATAGCCATTCCATGTATTGTTCCAGCTGTTGACCCGTCCAACTGCTTCATTAACAAATACTGGTATCTTTCACTATATATTCTGGTTATTACCTATTTGCAAACATATTAGATGACCTACATTATGATTAAAGCTTTCACTTGATTTGAATTGTTACAACTTTGTACGATTCCACATGTTTTGTCACTAATAACCCGGGTTTCACCTTTCAGCATCTTCCGTGTGATAGAATGCCTGAAGATGCCAAAAGACGAAACCAAGGTCATTAGTGCCAAAACATGTGGAATCTTACAAAGTTGCAACAATTCAAATTTGATATTGAAATTCTATCAAGCACCTTCAGTCGATATCATATATTTAATTTTAAAACTTAATTGTTTGTTTTACATTCCATGATTATTCCTTAACCTAATGATACCTAATAGACTAACCTTAAATGTGGTGAGGTGGATTGGAAAATTGTCTCCTAAATTTTTTAGCTTTTTTTATGATTTATTTCTCTTAAAATATCATAATTGATTTTTACTCTTTTTTTCTTTCTTTAGGAATAATGAGAAACGGAAGGAAAAGTCTCGTGACGCAGCTCGCTGCCGAAG
The DNA here is from genome assembly GCA_028555115.1 of Himalopsyche japonica. Lineage (NCBI taxonomy): Eukaryota > Metazoa > Arthropoda > Insecta > Trichoptera > Rhyacophilidae > Himalopsyche > Himalopsyche japonica. Next base: position 170,309 of record JAHFWJ010000428.1, on the reverse strand, counting down.
AAGTCGCGAGACGGAAATCTTTTCGGAGCTCGCGCAATCCCTGCCCATTGCGAAGGATGAGGTTGACCAGCTTGATAAGGCTTCCGTCATGAGACTCGTCATCTCCCACCTTAAAGTGCGGAGTGTCATGAAGTTGTGTAAGTTAATTTTTTAATACCTTAACAATACTGTGTTCTGCAATACTAAGTATTTATTAGAAAATTTGTTATGACTTGGTAGAAAAAAGACCACATTACATAAGTTTTATTACAATAAAATACGCAAAGATTGAAATATAAATATATTAACAATAAAATTTACAAAACACATTTTTTCAGTTCAGTTCAGTTTCACATTCAAGTTGCTAGTCTGGAAGTGTTTATACAATTCCACCCAACCACAGGTAGTCCATTCTGTCTCTTTTTGCAGTGTAATGTGATATATTTCTGTATCTTGGTTACTATCAACAAATGCCTTTTCAATCAATGCAAACATTTTCTTTTTGAATTTCTTTCTGTGCAGGTATTCTTGTTGAGATCCTCAATTTAAATATTTATATTTATTCAAAGAACCAAGTCCACTGCTCCAAATATTCTTAGCTTATATTACTCTCTTTTTCTGATAATGGGACATTTTGCCGTTTCAAAATAGTACTCAGTTACAACGGAACAGGTAACCTTAAACGGGGACACTCTTATTTAACCTTTAACCGCCCAAGCATTTTTTTGTGAAATATTCGCGTGACCCGCAGTTGTTCTAAAAATAATTATATTTCTAAATCTATTCATTATATTTGGGTATAATAAGAAACATTATCAAAATAAAAGATTGTTTATAATTTACTAAAGCTTTATATGTAATTTTTCACATTTTATATAATTACGCGTTAAAGTTAAAGAATAAAAACTTCTCTGAGGGGTTCGCGCACTCAGATTGGGAGCCACTGCCTCAAAGAAAAAATATTCTTTGTATTGTATGAAAAAAATCTGTTTCCCCATCAAAATGTAGTGAATAATGTAGATTAAGCTGATTTATTATGGTTCGCCTAAAATAACAACGCACATACCAAGAGCCAATATTGTAACACAGATGTTCATATTATTCATCAAGATAAAAATATTTTTTGGAACCAAAAATAAAATTATTGAATGGTATCTCAAAGACATTATTTATATAAACTAATATTCATATTTTGAATACTATTTTCATAAATCAGTGTAACTCGATAGCAAAATGCACCATAATCACCGGTCCCGAACGGGACCGCTGGGCATTTAAAGGTTAAAACAGAATGTATAGTCATGTTACTCACATATCATGATGCATTTTAGGAAATACTGCAAAAATGATCCTTTCAATTCTGGTAAACGGTTTCACTGACACTGAAACAATTTAGCGGCAATATTTTGCACTAATGGAATGAATGTCCTAATGCATTTTTTTTTTTAATAAACTTCTTCGAACAAATTAAGAGTGACATCTTTGTTGCTTTTAATATAATCTTATCTTCAGACCATTTCTTCAAATTAATAATGCATTATATCACTATTATATGTATACCTCATTTTTCTTTGTGTGTTTATAAACAAAGTGATATTTTTGTAATTGTTACCTTAATGAGCCTCAATTTATATTAAATCTATTACCTAATAGTGTTTAACTTCTCACAATTTTTCCATTACGTCTACTTTTTCACTAATGCAATAGTGGCAATCTTTTTGAAGTAGAAACTAGAAACAGTTCACAATTCACAGTAAAAATGACTTACAGATCTATATATATTATAGCATAAAAGCACTTACAGGGAATATTATTAATTTTCAATTAAGATTTACACAGAAATTTTAACCACCATTTAATGTAAAAACTGAACACAAATTTTTGACTCTCTGTTTGTCCCAGTTAGAGAATCCTGAAGAACTATCTATTACAGAACAAGATCGGAAAATTATTCAAAGAAAAACAAAATATCAGAACAAATTAGCCATTGATTTTTACTTCACTTTGTCTGTTACTATTATAGATGTGACACATGTTTCGCTTCTTTGTGAACCATTTTCAGATTAACTGTATCGTAAGGTTATTCGTGAAATGACAAATTATTGTTTTTGATTAAATTAAAAATGAACTTTGTTAAATGTTTTCCGCGGAACTCATCAATAAAAAAAATGATAGTCAGGTGATTTCTTTTAAATTATAAAAATATCTACCACCAAAATATAAAGCATTTTGAACCTTAGTGTGTTACAAGAAGTAATTTTATCTAGTGGCTTGGAACTTGTCCCTGAGCTTAATGCTTTTACTGTCAAAATTTCTTATAATAGACACTTTGCACTTAAATTTAATATATGTTAATATATTCCTAGTTTTTCAGTAAATATTTCACATATATATGTTTTGCGTGCATTAAAATTTATAAACTTTCTATAAAATTATTTCAGTGCCTGAATTGCCGATAAAGATAAAAGCGGCTGAAGAATCGTCACTCGAGGAACTGCCGATCAGCAAAGAGTTGTCTTATCTGAAGGCTCTCGATGGATTTGTCCTTGTTATATCTCCCGATGGAGACCTCATATATCTCTCTGAAAATGTCAACGAAATTTTGGGAGTCTCTCAGGTAATCATGCATTTGATTCATCAAAATGTCATCACTGTAATATAGGAACAATTTTTAATAATATATTTCTTCAGACCGAATATTGTCAATATTGTTACTGACCAAAAAATAATATCAGTTGAATATAAAATTCTACAGTAGAACTAGAGATGAACCTGAAAGGTAATTTTTACTAAAGTTAATATTACAGGGAAGGAGTATATAAACAGCTGAAAAATCTTAGAAGATTATAAACCACACACTAGATCAAAAGATTATTATTGATTTACTATTCAATCAAAAACATTAAAGCTTGTATAGAATATATTAATTTTTTTTTATTTAATATTTTTTTCATTCTTTCCAAAATAGAAGTCGTTTGTTAGATGAGGAGTGAGGATTTAGGGATATAATTGATTATAATCATATAATCCTCCATCTCAAATTATTAATTGCCTCTAACCTTTTAAAATTTCAATATTGTCCAATCTTTCAATAACCATACTCAACTTCCTTTCTATGGTGAATCAATTTATATTATAATTTCAAATATCCGCCTGTTTGAAAAGTCTAATGTGTAGTTAATTATTTATATTTACTTGCTGCAAAGTTATTTTATTTATAAAATATGCAGATTTATTTTATAATATTACAATTTTTATTACAATTTTATACAAATTTTATTTACTGTTTATTGACAGGTTTCTTTCATGAAGTATATTTTTTGTTAATATCTGTGTGCCATTCTGAATTACCTTGTTTGCTTTTGCTAACCATCAGATGAGATTAAAAAGATCTCTTGCACTTTTTAAGAAAATTCATATTTTATTGATAGCTGATTGTTGTATCTTTTTATATTGTTTATATTGATTAAATTTTCTTTCCAGATGGATTTGATGGGTCAGAGTGTATTCGAGTTCAGTCACCCTTGTGATCACGAAGAGATCCGAGATGTCCTCTCAGTCAAGTCTTCACAGGAGAAAGACAAAACCAACAGTGGCGCTTGGGAGACTCCAAAGTCTTTCTTCATCAGGATGAAGTGCACACTTACGAGTAAAGGAAGAAATGTCAATCTCAAGTCTGCTTCCTACAAGGTAATATATTTTCTATTAATTAAGTTTCCACATTGTGCTCTTATTAGTTGAGTTATTACTATGATCTGACCAGAGCGAAAATATATCAAATATTGTTAATTAAAATGTTGCAGGTTTTTTTGAATTAAGAATAATAATTTATGATATCGACTGAAGGTGCTTGATGGAACTTCAATATTAAATTTGAATTGTTACAACTTTGTACGATTCCATATGTCTTATCACAAACGACCCGGGTTTCGTCCTTCGGCATCTTCAGGTATTCCATCGCACGGATGCAACAGAACTGAGTCAGTTCTGTTGCATCTGTACCTGAAGATGCCGAAGGGCGAAACCCGGGTCGTTTGTGATAAGACATATGGAATCGTACAAAGTTGTAACAATTCAAATTTAAGAATAATAAATTTTATTATTCATTACATTCAGTTAAGTGTGTTCAGATAGCGTGGAGATCATTTAACAGTTATGCTTGAAGCAAAATGCAATTGAATCATGGGAAAGAACTGTGAAAAATTACGACATATCCTTATAATTTTTTTTAATGTATACGCCAGGTGCATAGTTAAGTTATTTATCATTAGATTTAGACGTAGTTCTTACTGTCAAATCCCAGTGTGCAGTGCGCAAATTCATAAATTGATTTTTCAATAGATTTATAAATTTCTATCGATATCTGTGTATTTATTGAATTGACATTCACTTGGTAGAACTCCATTATAACACGGTGAAAAAATAGCAATGTATTTTAGTTCTACAAAATTATTTTTAACAAATATAGTTGATAGCTATTTCGGCTATTAACTATATTTGTTAAAAATAATTTTGTAGAACTAAAATACATTGCTATTTTTTCACCGTGATATCTGTGTAGTCTATCATTGCCCAAAATTGTGTTTATATATATTTTTCAAATATAGTACACCCAGTCCTCTTTTTACGCAATTTTTTTTACACAAATTCAATTATAAGCGATTTTTTTGGATGGCACCATTACATTTTTTTACACGCTTCACTCCTTTTTATGCGATTTTTTCCCCAAATTTGTTTACATTTCATTATTTTTTTGAATAAAAAAAATGTGTGTATTTTTAAAACTTAATTTTGTAAAGCATTCCATTTTATTAAATACACATACAATTGCCAAATGTTGACAAGTGTATCGGATATTATGCCAATTTATGTTTTAGGATGTGTAAAGAAATATAATGCAATTGCATAAAATCATGGGATGTATGTCCGCTCATAAACTTGTTTAAACACAATGCATTTATTAAGTTCGTTGAATAGTACTTTTCACATCCTTTAATAATTCATATAAGTGTATATAAAATCATAAAATATATAAATTTTTTTTGCACGAATTTCAAAGAGCAAATTTTGGTTTTTCATACATTTCTGGTACTTTTTTACGCGATATAAAAATGTTTGGAACCAATTTATCAAATTATATGACAGTTATGATTTTTTTACGCCATTTTTTTTACACGCCTTTTTCTGGAACCAATCTATCGCGTAAAAAAAGGACTGGGTGTAAATTAAAATTTTCTTTGGGTTTAATCATGATTATACAAAAAAAAAAAACTATAATTCAGGGCAAAGTGAGATAAAAAGAGATATTTATTTATATTCTAAGATAATCTATTTTTTTCAAATTAAATGGATAAAATGGGTTGATATAAGTTTTTATTTTTGTAATTTTGTGATGACATGATGATTTGAGTCTTTTTATTGTTTTTAATACGCAAGTCAATCAGCATAACAAATATTTGTTCATTTATCTTATCAAAAGAGGAAGTTGTCATTACATTCCAAAGTTACGGGATATTATGTTTTTATCATTGGGTACTGTCTGTTCACTAATTGCGACTTCCAAAATAAAATTCGCTTTTAAAATGTTTTCCATAATTCATATGTTTTGCATCTGCCATCTTGATTCAAAATGATTTGCATTGAAATTATTTTTGTAACTCATGCATTTTAATTTTTGGCTATTTTTATATTTATAATGACTTTACACATGTTAATATATTTTTGTGTAAATCTGTATTTTAAAAAACTAAAAATTAATATCTTGGATATTTCCATTATGAAATTTTTAATTATTTTGTGGAACATACTGCCGAAGTTCAAGAAATATCTATCGAGCTTCTAATAGTCGAAGCAATCTTAAAAAGATGATATTCATTTTGCAATTGCCCATTAATATGCCGATATTTACTTCTTTTTTTTTTGTGTATTAATCGTTTAATTTGCTATTTGATTCTGTTTTGTCTAATGCAACACATCTTTAGAGTTTATTGTTATAGGACACTTATTTACGGCTTCTCATTTTTATTGAAATTTAATGTAGAACGAGTTTCAGTTGTTTGTGTCAGTTTTATTGCATGCGTATGATACAACGCCTGAAGGTGTCTAAAGGCAAAACCGAGTTGTGAGAAACAAAATTTGTGGAATATACATAGTTTGAGCGATTCAAATTCATCAGTGGATATTGGAAATGATACGGAGATTATATCCCTAACTGGCCTCAAATCCCAATTGCCACATGTCTGAAGGAACATTCCTGTAATGTTGTAATAACGTACAAGCATATTGTTGGGACAGTTAGCATGCGTCTTGAAATATTAATATGGATGTCATGTGTCATTGCCCTCATGCAAAATATTGATTATTAACTGCAAGTGTCGAAGCTTATTGGCTGTGTCCCAAAATCAAATCGTATGTCAATGTTTGTATGCATGTTACATCAATATTATATTATTTTTGTTTGTCCCAATAAAATTCAGTTGAAACATTGCTCAATATTTACAGAATGAATCGAATATAAGATTATCTCTCCAAATGATTCCGTGTTTATAATTATTTAAATTGTATTTATTAAAAATTAATAGTGTTCATCATTTGCTTTTTGGCTGCACTATACCAGTATGTAATGACTAGGTTCACTCAGCTAAATGTAGGGCAAGTTCTAGAGTTAATTGCGTCAATGTGGACGAGGAATCTTTACTTGTGTTTCAAAAGAGCCATACTAATATTGCGACTTGAGGGTTGTTGTACCTATGGTATATTTCCAGTAATGACAAGTTCCTACTCTGCTGTGAAAAAGCTTGTGGCCTAGTGTATTCTTGTAGTACTGAATAATAAATACAGCCTGCCTATATCTGTACATTCATAGGGAGTCGATACATATTGACATTACACTAGTCACTGGCTGAATGAAACACTCTGTTGGTACCTGGGGTGTCTTTAAGCAACTCTTATATTATTGATTACAGATCGATCATGCTTGAGTTTAGATTCTCATTAACCATCACTCACCCCTTAACTTGTGAATCATTTTTCGCACAAGAGTAAATAAATGGGAAAATTTATGTGAATCTGAACAGAAAATTCAATTAAACTCCAAGAAACTGCCTTCATAACGTCGACTTGCTGCTTCAGTTTGTGATGCAAATTTTATTGGTCGGGAAATCAGTCTCATCATTTTACATTCTTTGTTGGCTAAGCTTGCTGGGCCTGACTATATGTACAATAATATTGCCGCTTGACATGCGCATGGGCACTGACCAAAGCTGACATTTGCATTTGGAAGGTGCTGTAGCAGTCTAACCTCTCCCAACTGCTTTAGAGCGGTTATTTCCAAATCTGGCAATTCTATTCACCGCTCACTTCTCCTCTCATCTTTCATGATTCACTAAATGCTCAAATAGAGGTAAACTATTGTTGTTTATCAAATATTACTCTAATAGATTTTTGTGAATGATAAATAAAAACCACATGGAAATGAACCATTAGGGAAACAACAAATTTAGATTTATATTATCTCTTCCCTACTACAATATTTCATTGGGAACCCCACACCCAGAAACGGCTATAGATAGTTTGAGATTTCCCATATTATTATCTAATTATCGAAACAAAATGAATCAGAACATTAAAATAGTTTGCATTTGATGAAGCATATCTAATTTGTGTAAATTAAATATTTTGCATATTATTTGATGCTAATTAAATTATAAACACGATTGCAGATTTAAAAACACATTTAATTTATTCTCAGCTATCTGATATCTAGTATATTGTTTTAAAAACATCAAATCATGATTAATGATTTATACAATAAATCATTGCTGTGAACGTATTTATTAAAAATTATCTTTGTTTAACCCTTGTGGTCATATATTGAATCTCATTACTCATCAATTTTGTTCCAGTGGGTCTCATAATGATTCAACATTTATTTTTAATACTACTATGAATTCAGACACCTTCGTTATTGTTAAAACAGTATTTTAAGAAGAGGATTTAATGGTTTATACAAAATGTTGAAACCATCTACAATAGGATTAATTTGGTGACTGATAACTTATACTGTACACTACTGTTTAACACAGATTTTAAATTATTTTGAATATTAACATGAGTACAAAAATACCTTAAATTATAAACAAACACATTAACAATGAAGTAGTGAAAAAATTTCTTGCGAAATCAAACCAAATATATAAAACGGGAAATTCTAGATCATGCAATTGCCTGATGCCAGTAAAATTATCAACTGTATTTAATAATTCTTATTGAATAGTATTTTTAACTCCATTTTGATTTTCACCCTTTTATGGTACCTAAGCTTACAGTCTGCTGAATGTCAACATGGCATCTCAACTTAATATATAATTTATGATATCGACTGAAGGTGCTTGATGGAATTTCAATATCAAATTTGAATTGTTAAAACTTTGTACGATTCCACATGTTTTTTTGCTCAGTTCTGTTGCATCCGTGTGATAGAATGCCTGAAGATGCCGAAAGGCGAAACCCGGGTCGTTAGTGACAAAACATGTGGAATCGTACAAAGTTTTACCAATTCAAATTTTTTCAACTTAATATAGTTATTTTGTGAAAAAAAAAGGTAAAATTCACGCCAATTCAGAATTAATCCCACAACAAGGTAACTTAACCTATCCTCTGTAAAATATTTTTTTCTGTGAATGTATATTTACTCAGATTTCATCTGTTGTTTCAGGTAATTCACTGCACCGGTCATATCCTGACAAAAGAAATCTGCAATGTCATTGAAAACAACAATAACAACGCTGTCGTGAAAAGTGAGTCAAGTGGAAAAAACTTAATCATTGACTGCATCAAAGGCAGAAGCAGCGATGATTCCATGGATACAGACAGCTCAATTGCCGAGGTGAAGGAGTACAAACCTATGAAGAAAATGGGATCGTTGGTTGCCATTGGCAGGCCTATACCGCACCCTTCCAGCATAGAGGTTCCGCTTTACAATAGCACTTTTGTGTCAAAGCATAGTCTTGATATGAAATTCACATATTCTGATGAATCGTAAGTGAACATATTATATTTTTTTATAAATGAAAAACATGTCTAAAACTGCTGTTACACCGTCTTTTATAGTGTTTTATTAAATATCGACCCTTAAACCCATCAGCGTGACAGTTTTTCATACAAACTAAATCTGTCCGCGTTGCTATTTTTCAAAATGTTCTCTTTCCACATAGAGCTATAAATACAACAATAAAAAATAATTGGGTTGGCTTTTATGGAAGCTAGATGCATTAGGAATGTTTCACAACATTAAAAAACACCAAGAAATGTCCTATGTTGTCACAATCACCTTAACAAATATATCCCTAACAAATAACTCACTCGTAAATCGCCATTACCGTGACATAACGAAGCCACCAATAAAACTCAAATGAACGAGCGCCATTACTGTCACGTGTCGTGGAGTGTCACATGCAATGCCGCGAGATTGATGCAAAGTTTAGTGCGAAGCTAGACACGAGTTTACCTTGCACTTTCAAACTGATTTGTTACTTTGGCGGGATCTGAATAAATTAGATGGTTTCGAAAAATCGATGTCTTAAACATTTAAACCTAATACTTTTGACAAGTTTATGGAGGTGGTAGTATCAAGACGAATTGGGCGATATTTTAAAACCATAATCAGTCCTATATGCAAAAGATTGCCTGCGTTACCGATGTTTGAATGTTCGCATCCCAACGTCTGGAGCGCTCGCGTACAGGCCTTGCACATTCCGTCCCATACGTAGGGGCGTTAGCGTGGAAGAGATTAAGTATTAGATGGCCAATCTATAGACTAGATAGAATCCACCTTCAATGTATCATAATTATTAAAATGTCAATTATAAAATGGTCATTTTTTGTGATGATTAACTCTCAATCCCACAGGGCTGTTCTATAAGCCCCATTTTTTTGATACTAATTCTGCCTTTTTGTCACATATGAATATCTGGAGATAACCAAATATTTTTCCAAGCATTTTATGCCCGAGAAAGCGCATGATAGCTATTGGTTGCACAGCTTGTAAAGCGAACTCAGTGTACATTTCGCTTGCATAAAACAAAAACTATACCTGCTACATACAGAATTTGTATGTATTTATTGTATTTTCTGATCTGCTTTACCCAGATTGTATTTAGCTGAAAATAATAATATAATAAATACCCCTATGTTGCGAAAAAATGCCTTGGCATTTTTTATCTAAAATGGTCTGAGATCAAAAGTATTAAGTGTTTGGCAGATATATCATCTTTGAGGCTAAAAGGGTTTATTGTCTATTTCATCTTATGTTTCAGAAACACAAAGAAACACAAGAATCAAAATCATATTTTTTGTTGTTGTTTTTTTTATCTCCTATCTACTTCTATATTTGGATGTTAAATGAATAAAATAGATAAAATTATCGGAACATAAAATTGTTTTTTTTTATCTGTTAGAACTCAGCTGACAATACTTGAATCAACAATGTAAAGTGCATATTCTGCAAGTACATCCAGTCCTTTTTTTACGCGCTTCACTCGTTTTTACGTAATTTTTTCCCCAAATTTGTTTTAAAGAAGACATTTATATATGATGTTAGGCATGTACGTTTCATTATTTTTTAAAATAATAAAAATATGTGTATTTTTTAAATTTAATTTTGTAAAGCATTCCATTTTTTTAAATAAGCATACAATTGCCAAATGTTAACAAGTGTATCAGATATAATGCGAATTTATGTTTTAGGGTGTGTAAAGAAATATAATGCAATTGCGTGAAATCATTTTTTTTTTACGCGATTTCTTTTACGCGCCTTTTTCTGGAACCAATGTATCGCGGAAAAAAAGGGCGGGTGTATGCATTAAATTAATTTTAGCGCTTTTCTTCGGTCGGCAACATATTCAGCCATTTGGAAACAGCACTGCTGTAAAAAAAAAATTTAAATCAACAATACATGTTATCTTTTTTTTTTTTCATTTTTTATAACCAAACTTGTGTTGTATTAAATGTTTAACAGATGAAAACCTATGTGATTATTTCTACAAAAATACACTTGCCAACAACACGCAAAGTGCTTAAATATATAAATTTCGTTTTCAGTTTCGTTTTAATTATATATATATATATTTTTTTTTTTTTTTTCAATTAAGAGATGTCTTTTCCCCTATAAAAATTGTGGGATATTTCTAGATTATTTTAATTTATTTCAGTAGACCAAAGATGGTGCTAAACTTATTTGAAATAATATCAGCTAAATATGTTTCGTGTCACACTGAACAGATTAAGGAATGTTTTCTGGCTCAAATATATGCACCGGTGTCCCTCACCATATCAAAAAATTTCATTGAAGTATTGTGAACGTTTTTCTTACAGCATGCTGGACATTCTCGGCTATGATCCCCAGGACCTGACTGGAAAATCAGTATATGATTATCATCATTCAATTGACAGCCGTGCACTTTCCCACAACTTTAAATGCTGTAAGTGATATTTAATTTATATTTAATTTAAAAAATCCAGAGTGACAGCTATGTTTTGCAGTGTTTTTCTAAATAAAATATTTAGTTTAAACTATAATTTATACAATATAGTATATTAGTACAAATTATTATGGTTAGATGTCTCTGTCACTTGTTATATAAAATGTATAATAATTTCCGATTCTATTATTATCTTCTATCTATTTATAATAACTTATATGAGTAGTCTTTTGAAGAATGCATAAATGAGGGAACACCGTTTATAATGTAGTTTTATTGAAAGAGCAACTCTTCTTTATTAATAAAAGAATTTCTAATAATCAATTTATTAAAAAGAAAAATGTAGAAATAAATTGACTTTTATTTCTCAATCTGACTTATATATAGAACCAGCTGTGAGACTGTACTTCTTTTATCCTCATACTAATGCATTTGAATGGCTTACAATCAATCTTTGTGAAAGATATACTGTGTAGCTATTTTTTATATACTCAAAAAAGTTGTTTTGAATGTTGTTCCAAGGAATTACTTCAAAATTCAATGTATTTTTGGTGCATTGGCAAAGTGTCCACATGTTTTCTTTTAAAAGCTATAAAAAATACTACAAATTTCTTTTTTAAAATTTATTGTTTTATATATTACTTATTTCCTGGACCTCAAAATTTTCTCCATCTCAAATATTGGTGAAACATGTGCTTAATAATGATTTCTGCAAAAAAGTGATGTTATTTCTTGGCACCGTGTAACGAGTTGCAACTATTTTTGATACACTAAATTACTCCCACCGTGTGCATTGTTCGCGAAATACTTACATAATAGTGTTAAAATTATAACATGCAGAATTTTCGCAGTAATTTTGCTTGCCAAAAGGAAAATTTATTATTATTTTACATACAAATTGATTTGTATGCTATCGATATTTTAGGCCTTCACTAAAAAAACATTTTCTTATATACTTCAATTTATGACCTTTGCAGACACTGTAGGGCAGTGATGTACAAACCACAGCTTAAAATAGCATTCATCGATGCCAAAAATAACATTTTTATTGCATACGAATTTTTTTCAATTGCATATGTGAACAAAATATGCAGGTGCATAGAAATATAATCTAAATCATCACTGATAGAAAACATAATGAAGAATTTTTACAAATGTCTTTCCAAAAAACAGTTTTCTACCCTCTGCGATTCATGCAAGTCTTTTCAAAAGCACTTTACATTTGTTTGCAAGCAAGTGTTTTCCTTATTAGAGCTAAACAAGTCTTAACAAAAAAAAAAAAACCGCTTCAGTAATAATAAATTTACTGCTGTGCTGATAATAGCAACTAGAAAGTTTGAACCCGACATCAAAATACTTGTTGCCAACATGCAGTGTCAGAAATCTCACCAGAGTTGCTGTAAAAATCCATCGTGCAAATATGCGCATACTGCAGAGAGGTTCTGACAAAATTATTTAACTATTCAATTAATATTAATATTTTTATCTCGTGTAGTATAACATATCATTTTTTAACTTACTCTGCAGAATATGAAAAATTACAAATTGAATAAATGAGCCCTTCTTTCCAATAGGTTGTGCATCACTACTGTAGAAAAACAAATACATACATAGGCATTGATATAACATATGCTATTGACTTTGCAATATGTTATGGTGAATATCAACAGATGTCATTCTGGTGTAATATATACAGGAAAAGTTTCATCGAATATATTATGTCAAAAATATTTGATTCCAAAAGAATTATAATTTTTTTTTTTCATCCTTTCATATTGCTTGATTCTTCTAATCACTATATATTATTGTTATTACTGATATTTTTGTATTTATTACTCTTGCATCCTAACCTTATTATTTTTCTTTTCTATCATGTTATATTTAATTATTTTATTATAAAGAAAAAAAAACAATAAATTCTTATTTTTCGTTTTCTATTTTACAATCACTTAAAACAATTATTTGTAAAAATCTCAAATGCATAGGTACTACGTACCCACTCGAAGATTTAAATATCAATGGTACTTCGTACTCACTCCACAGGCTCTAGATAATTTTAGTGGATAAATGTAAGCTGGAAAACCTTTGGCTCCATCTGTCCAAGGTAGTTGATCGTCCCCATAATACTTTAAATGTTCTTTTTTCTATCGTTTTTTCCCACTATCCCAATAAAGTTCGTCGGAAAAGTTAAGAGTATCCAATGGTCGGTTAAAAAAATACTCGTAATATATTGGAGAATATCGTTAGCAGTAAATGTGTTTGTTCTAATCTATACAACTACACTATTAATTTGCGTGCACATAAAAATCGATTTTTTTAAAAATAATTATTATCAATAAAAACAATGACATAATTAAATCAATAATATAAAGTTATTTTCCAAAATCCACCTTTGTATTCCATAAATATGAGCCAACCCTCTCCCTCCAAATATGTTTGGGAAATTCATTTAAAATCTTGAACTCAAAATACTACACTCTTGCAACTAGCCCTTTCTTCATCTAAAGTTGTGCATTAATTTTAAGTTGTAGTCAATTAAATCATTTCGTGCGGCAGCAATACGATCCTAACAATAAATCTTTTGGGAATTGGCTTGAGACATTTATCAGTGTGTTAATCGAAACATGTGTCAGGAATTTGGCAACATTGCGAACATACCAACCGTACTGGCACTGTATGAATCTTTTTACTACAGCGTAATGTTGACCATGGCTCGGACGCGTTTTCGCGATGAGTGTGTCGCATGCTCACATGGTAAGGATACAGCGTATGCCATAAACGTTTGCAGACAGCGAAGAAATAATTAAAAATTATTTTTTTTTGAAATTTTGATAAACTTTAAATTCTAATTTAGAGTTGTACTTTAGTTTATACAGCTCTGTTTGAAAATGAATTAAAGTTAAATATAATGAATTTCGCGGCACACAAACGCACTCTCCCCTTTTGCGCATTGTTTAAATTAATCGCATTATTCGAATGAGATTTCTAGTTAAAAACTATTAATCTCTTGACTATGACTATTGTATGTGCTTAAGATACTTTGACATATCGTAAAGTCGAAATAATTTTGGGAATTATTTTTATAGTAATGAATAAATTATATTGAAATATGCATGAGGAGTCTTCTGATTTCTTTAATCTATTTTATGACAGATTCTCATCATTTTGCGACAGATGAGGTCAGCCAAAAATCGTTCGTTCTAGCAAAAGCTGATAATAATAATAAATGTCCTTATCGATTAAATATCTCGAAAAATCGATTGGGCAAACTTACTTAAATTATCCACCCCGGAATTATCTATGGAATAATTAGATATTTTCGAAAAATTCGTTTTAAACTTTGTGCGAGCTAATTTTTAACAAAAAACAATAAATTTCATAATCAACAACCGCTAAGTGGATCTGCAAAGTTATCAATAGTTTTTATGTGTGGAATTTTAATTTTTTGATGTATATATTCACGTAAAAAACATTTTTTTATGCCTATGAAAAGCTGGTTATTCAATATTCGTAAGGGGTGTCATCAATTTTTATACACTTTTAAAGCATTAATCTGAATAAATATCCAGTCAGCTAATACGGAGAAATTTCCCTTATTAGAATTAAATTACTCTCAGAGACCGTTTCACATAGTGCAGTCGAATTGATCTAATTCAGTGGCGGGAAACCTTTTCATTGCGGATAGGTTACATTTTTAGACCAAGAAGGTCATCAGCTCCAAACTAGCTATTAAATCTATGTGCTTACGATCGAATCATCCATTTTAAAACGGCATGTTACGCACATGGTTTGCCTGAAATTGTTATCGTATAAACGTGACTGAAAATGCTTTTATGATATGAACATGTCGCATACCACGCGTTTATTCGTCGTAAAACTGTCGCTTTGACTGTTTTGTGACGCTATTCGTGTGATGCTTTTAGCTAAAAGCTAGTTTTTTCATTCACTAATAAATATACATATCTGCACCGTTTTGCATGATAAATTTTGTTTAACTCGTAAAAGACCACTACCGTCCGACGTTGAGCTTTCAATCGATTTATGAGTTAGTTTCAAAATAGCAAGAATGTTTTTTTTATCTTGAACTTTACATCTTTTCCCACAAACTGGTCGTAGGGAAAACGATTAGTTAATCGTCATTCGTTTCCTGAATAAATACATACACATTTAACACGGTGAAAAAAATAGCAATCTACAAAATTATTTTTTTAAATATAGTTGATAGCTATTTCGGCTCAAGCATCGTCAGAACTATGCTGAAACTAACATTTGCTTATCTATATATAGCTGTGTAAAAAAGGTACACAATACATCTTCTCTCCTGTTTTAACGACCTAGCTTGTTTCCTGTTCGCAATAAAACTAACAATTGTAAATGAAAGTAAAAAGGTGGCTATATCAATAAGTTTACATATGGCACGGAAGTGGTCCATTACAGAAACAAAGAGTCATCAGTCAGAGGAGTCAATAATGGAGACCGACATATATTAGTTTGTTCGTTAAGAATCCTTTGTGATAGTTGATGTCTATTGATTTCCAGCTGCTCCAAAGCTGTAATCCTACGACCCTTACTGCAAAGATGCAAACACTTAGGCGTTGAGTTTGAATTTATATTATGTGATTCCTTTATAACGTGATTAGCGAATTGTGAATCTGTTTTTTTTACTGTTGAATGATCTTACATGTTTCTTAGCTCAAGTGGATATACTTCTACCTGTCTGTTCGATATAAAAGGACAAACATGAGCCACATGACATTTTATAAATACCGCTTCTGTCAAGTTTATAAAATGTCCTAAAAAAAAGAGCTAACTTTAAGCTGAAATCGATAATCAATTTTTTCAATAAAAAATAATTTAATATTAAAGCTTTTAATTTATTTAAATAAATAAAAATAATTGTCTTTTCCTATCAATTATTTGTCGAATATCCGGATTTGTCCTTATCCGGACTATCTTCATCCCCAATTAGTCCGGATTATCGAGGTTTTACTGTATATATAAAATATGAACGATTTTTATTCAATATTAAATATCTTACAAGCCCCCTTGGTCGATATCTTAAATTAAAATTATATATACGTAAATTTTATCTTCGTTTTTAGATGTACGTTTCTTTCTACAATTCTGCGATGTGAAAAATTTAATTCTATTTCTGTTATACGATTCCACGATGAAGTAGATGATATAATACATAAATACGCCAGGCTTGTATTTAAAATGGAAATATCTCGGAGCCTCAGGCCGCTGACAGGCACAGTGGGTGTAATATTCTTTGAATTAGCAGCCTTATTGCGAACACTACAGCGCAGTCCTTTTTTTATTGAGTTTTCCGTAACCTGTCAAAGGTTTCTATCGGATTAATTTCTCTACAGAATATTCCACGATATCATTTTGTTCGCGTGGAATCCACAATTATCAATCTACGAGTTTTTCGTTCATATTCTATTTGGTTTCAAAGAATTTGCAATAGTTACAAGAAAAGAATTAAGAAACATAATTACGAAATTAAACCTTTTTTTCTAAAATTATATTTTACATTCAAGCTTCTTTTAAAATATGTGTTGTATATTCATTCACTGCGTTCCTTTTTTTCGGTTCTTATTGTGATGTGGCGATGGAAAAATGTATAACATTACCGATTTTCTAAAAAATATACGAAAATAGCAAATAGTATTCATTTTTTAAATAATAAAAACACATTTTAGTAGATAGTTAGATACCTACTCAAAATATAAGTTGAATACTATTTCTTTAAAGCGTTAACTGTTACTTCTTGATGGAAATGCATGATATTTTAAATAATAAAGACACATTTTTTAGTATTTATTTCCATAGTATATTTTTTGATCAGGACATTGATATAAAATACAATTTACAAACAAGTCTATAAATACAAAATATTTGGATTAAAGGCAGCAGGTATACAAAACCATGGGTTCAAGTACCTTGTTTAAGAAGTTTGTATACCAAATAAATATTAAATCAGTTGATAATGCTCGCGATGAGCGAAACCAGTCATAATCAAAAAATATATTGAGGAAATAAGTACTTAAAAATGTGTTTTTATTATTTAAAATATCGTGTCTTTCCATCAAGAAGTGACAGTTAATACCTTAATTTTTTTTTGAGTAGATATCAATTATCGACATACTGCAATCGGCCCTCTCAACAGTTGAGATATTGGCAGTCATCGGATTAAAACAATAATTGAGTTAAAACTTTTATTTGATATGTAATAACGACTTAAAAATTTATGTATAAAAACCTATTTTTTAAAACAAAATGTCAGATTTTACATCCCAATTATAATATAATTTTTAATGGCGTTATTCGTCAATGCTGGGCGAACAGTCATTGTGTGTGTATTTGGTTGTAATTCTCGATTGTTCTTGGGATCGACTAAATTTTGCTTCGCGATAGACGCGTTGCCTACCCATGCCATAGATCAGTGGTTCTCACGTGAAATTTCACTGTGGCCGCATTATAAACATCAGCTGTCCTATGGTAATGTCTCGTGGCAGCACCAAATGTGATAAAAATAGTTTCGATATTTATTTATTATATAGTGCGTTACAATGAATGATCTTTCACAATATACAGTTGTAGGTAAAATCGACAAAATTAATAAAGCAATTGTTGTGAATTCTTTATATTGACTTGATTCATGGTCAACGTATAACTTCGTCCTTTACTTAAACTCGACTAAATGCTGGATAAGTCAGGTTTATTCAATCAATTTTAAAGTAATAATACTTTTACAAATTTATTAGTAAAAACACATTATTTTAAAATATCAATATTTAATTATTAACAAAACGAGCATTGGAGTTAATGAGAAATGAGACTGAGATTAAAAAGATATTTACTGTTGAGTGGCTATTTGAAATATATCGATGAAGAAACCTAACAAAGTAATGAAAAAAACATTCATGTTTAAATTTCCAAGTATTTCTTTAGAATAAAATGCATTATTAAAGCTTGAAGTAGGAAACTTTTGACCAAAAAGCGAATCTATTATAGCAAATTTTCTTTGAAAATAACATTCGTGTTAATGATATTTTCACGGTGAAAAATAGCAATGTATTTTAGTTCTGCAAAATTATTATTTTTTAAGATATAGTTGACATCTATTTCGACTCACGCCATCGTCAAAACTATGATTAAACGAACATTTGCTTATCTATATAAAGCTGTGTAGAAAAGGTACGCAGTACATATTCTCTTCTTTTTTAACGACTTTATAACACGGTGAAAAAAATAGCAACATTTATTTACAATAACATGTATTTTAGTTATTTTAATTATTATTTTAGTTATTTTATTTAAAGTTAGTTTAATTATTTTTTTAAATATAGTTCATAGCTATTTCGGCTCATGCATCATCAGAATTTTGTATTGTTTCAAATGGCGATATATAACACTTGAACGAGAGTAAATTATAGCAGTTACTCGCGTCTGTTAGATTGGTTATAATTGCGAAATGTTATTTTTACTGTTTTTTTTTGCATATACATTGCAACGGCAATGAATTTTGGTAATAATTTATGCTAATACCATTTATTATTATATTAAGTTTAATTAAAATTAAATGTATATGAACGGAATACAATTTGTTATATTACCCTATTCAGGCCATATTGTTTTAAATCTGTATTCATAACCATTAATTATTGCACAGGCGTGACGAAAATTTCGCCTGGAGGCACAGCATCGAGCGAGATATGTCAATCAGAGTCACGTATGGGCAATGCATGCATAGGATCCGACATAGCTACGCCCCTTTTCCTTGGCCAACATCTCTTGGAACCTTTCCATCTTCAGTCACGGATATCGGTGGTGTTTCTAGGCACCTGTATGCCCTCAATTTGCTATCCCTGTCCTCAATCACGAGCCATACTTGTTTGTGTTTATGAATTATATTATAAAACATCATGATGTTTTATTCCTGCCCCCAGGGCTTCATGGTAACTGTCAGTTGTATAACAAAACTTATATATTTTATTTTTGAAAAAATATTTTACAGGAAAATACGTTATGTATTCGTACCTTTATTCGTAGATAATCGTATATATAATAGTTAATTGAAAGAAACCCTTAAACTTACGGTATCCAATAATTATACATACTTTTCTTTTTGCTATGAATTTAAAATTCAGTATTATGTCACGGTGAAAAATAGCAACAAAATGTTTATATAGTTGATAGCTCTTTCGGCTCACGCCATCGTCAGAACTATGTTTAAACGTACATTTCCTTATCAATATATAGCTCTGTAGAAAAGATACACAATACATCTTCTCTCCTGTTTTAACGACCTAGCTTATTTTCTGCTAGCAATAAAACTAAAAATTTTAAATTTGTGAATGAAACTAAACAGGCGGCCATTTTAATAAGCTTAAATATTTGACGGAGATGGTTTATTACGGAAAAGAATTAGCCCCTCGCAATGGTCTGAGGATCGGCGACAGACTTATATTTGTTTGTTCGTTTGTCGAATTTTGTGTGATAATTGATATCTATTGATTTCCAGCTGTTCGAAAGCCGTTGTCTTGCGATCTTTATTACAAACTTTAATTTGAGCAATCATTCGGATTTTGCGAGTCACTCAGGTTATATTCAATATAAATATTTCAATAACTAAAATAATTCGGAGAGTTCTATTGTTTATTTCGAATATTGTATGATTTCCTGTTAATTGTTTTCTTAGTTCTAAAACCCATAGTTTTGTATACCTGCTACATTTTACTCAAAATTTTGTTATAATGGTTAGTGAAGTGTACTGGACATAAGATTCATCAAATAGTTAAATCTTTGATTATCAGAGCGCCTGTAATATTTTAATCACTTGTGATTTCCTATAAAATGGAATAAGTAATTCTGGGATTTATTTTGTCAGTTAGTTGAAAAGTTCATTTTTAATATTGAAGTATTAAATGTGAAAAAAAATCTCGATTAGGATCTACATGAAAACATACTTTCCCTGAGTGGTATTACGATTCCTTACTTGTATCTATAATATACCCCATATTTTACAAACTTATTTTAAAATTTGTAGCTGTCTTAATAGTTTTATAGAGCGCAAAATATTCTCAGTTTAAAAATATCAACTCTGTTTTTTTTTATTTCTTCAATGGTATGGGTTTGCCTTTAGTCACGTTTCGTTGTTATCGAAGTTTTTGTCATTTGTTCTCAACCGTTTTCCTCGTATCGTTTTTTCTTCGTTTCTTTTCAAGTACTTGCTTTATTTACCTCGTGCGTATTGTATAGTAATTTAGATACTTGAGACAATGATATCATACAGTAGTTCCCAAAGTACATTTCGAGTATTATATCTATTTCCATGATGCTAAGAGTACAAACAATAAAATACTTTTTATAAATAATAATAAAGCTCCTCACAATTTTTCGCTTCATATCAGATTTCTTCATTTCATAGATGAATTTAGTTTTACATACAACTTTTACGTGGTTGATTCTCTTAACGGTATTGGGTTATTGCGCTCATTTATTCTACGCTTGCGCAATATTGCTCGCGACCACGTCGCTCCGGAGTCATCTACCTCATATCGTCGAACAAGGAATCTTTTCGGGTCGGTCGTCTACCCCTTAGACGGACCTCCTGGCGAGGTACTTTGCACCCTTGCCCTCATGCACTGGATGACGTTCAACCCTATATTACGTTATGTAATACAGTCGACAAAAATACTTCCTTTACTTTTTACTGAACTGGGTGTATCCTTATATACGCGATACATTGGTTACAGAAAAAGGCGCGTAAAAATATCACAACTTTCATATAATTTGATAAATTGGTTAAAAATCTACCAGAAACGTATGAAAAACCAAAATTTGCTCTTTAAAATTCGTGCAAAAATTTTTATATTTTCATGTCTTTATTGCTCATAAAAATATAATGAGACTATAATTTTTTTTTTCACTTATATGAATAATTCGCTGCTGTCATTCTCGGTTGCGATTTTTTGAACGCAAGTATTGAATTTTGTATGAATCTGAATTTTGCACGGACTCTTGCTTGAAATCTTGAATTTTGCTCGGAGATTCTTGATATATGTTAATTCTTGATACATTGGATTTATTTTGTTGTTCCACGGGTATTTTTTTTTCTTTTACAATAAATTCCGTTATAAGTTTTTGGGTTGTTTTCGGCATTTTCTTTGGCTGTAATTCTTTATAAAGTTCTGTGTAGTTCATCATACAAAATCTTAAATCATTTTGAAATTTTCTAGCACGCTTAGTATCGGGATCGTTTGTCAAAAAGAAAATCTTTATTGTTCTCACGGTAGATTCACTAAGTCCAGGTGTATTCTCATCATATACAAATTTCTTCTTTTACACAAATTTGGGGAAAAAATTACGTAAAAACGAATGAAAGGCGTAAAAATGTAACGGTGCCGTCCAAATAAATCGCGTATAATCGAATTCGCGTAAAAAAAGGACTGGGTGTATATTCATCCCGATGTTGAAGATCGAGACCAAAATACTGAGTATATATTTCGACTATGATGAAACTTCTTTTATATGTGTTGATAAACTCTTTCAAGAATAATTCATTAACAGGATCGTTAATAAACGTTGTCACGGGCAATTGTGTTAATTATTATTGGATTAGTATTATTAAATTTGTTTTAGCCGCAATTTACTGCTTGCTTTGGAGTAAGTGTTTTCCTGTAATTAATAACTTTGTTATATAGACGATGCTTACTGTTTATTGTACGTCAGTTATGTTGCATCCATGTGACAAAACGTTAGTAACAAAACATGTGGAATCGTACAAATTTATAACAATTCAAATTTGATATTGAAATTCCATCAAGCACCTTCAGTAGATATCATAAATTCTGTTATACCATTCTTAGTTGTGATATTAACTTTTTATTCTTCTATTTATTCATAAAAAAAATCATTTGCATTTCATATTCATCTTTTCATGTCTTCAACCACCTTCACCGACTGATTTCCTCGTTTTTTACACACGTACTTTTGCAAACTATTTTTAATGTTTTTTGTTTATGTGAGATATGACAATCACGAAACTCGTCCAAAAACCTACACAGCTTTTTGCAGTAGTCCTATATGATAAGGTGGACCCGTAATGAATGACGTATTTCTAACACGCCTTAATAATAGTGTGCCTTGTTCTGTTGTTCAGAAACGACATTTATTTTCTATTTTTTTTTTTTTTGGTAAGATTACTTTATCTTTGTTTTCTACTAAACAAAACCTTTTACCCCCATCTGAAAATAATTGAAGAGATCTATCTGTCCTTGATACAATTATTTGAACATAAATAGGTATACTGTATTTAATAGAAATAATTTGTTGGCAACTCGAAATAATAATCAATAGAAAACATTTTTTGCTGGTGTGTCGTAACACAATATTATTTCATATCTCGCTTGTAACAGTAGTAAAAACGTACTTGAAGTAATTTCAATCTTCTGTCATTATTTTAATATCAGTACTGTTACCAAAATTTGCATCTGGCATACATTTTATCTTCTCTTGATAGTCCCTCATACCCGTGTTCCTATGAATCCATGCCATTCAACCTGTATTCAATTTTATTAATCTTTTCCACCCAGTGACTGGTGAATTGCATTTTCTTTCGCGAATTTTAACATATATTACATACCTAGAATTCAATTCAATAGAACAAAAAACAAAAGCGTTTCGACGATCTAATCCGTCTGCTATTTGCCCTTATTACCAAATAATATATTATTTGTATATGTTACGAGTCAAGCATAAATATAATTGTTTTGAAAAGTGTCGTGACTTCACCAAGTCGCTATGGTAAATCCCTTGCAGAGGCATGGCAAATAATTTAACTGATCTCAAATGAACATCTCTTTTTGTCAAGATTTTTACTAGTGTTCTCCCGCAAGGTTTACTTCGTTGTTTGGTTGCCATTTTGCTAAACATAAATCTTAACAGTTCGTATTTGGCGGTCATGAAGTGAATCATATATGTCACAATGGAATTACTGAGAGTAGTTAACCTTCTCTAGGAATATTGTGTATATTATTTTTCTTTCATGCCATTCACTCTTGAAGCATCAGTTTTAACATCAGTGCACTCGTGTCCTGAAAATCTATCCTAGCCTTATTGTAACAAAAGAAAAACTTGCCACTGCCTTACATCTGAGTTTCTGTTTTGTGCTTTCAATTAGATTTGATAAAACTCTTGAGGATGCTGATAATAAGTCAAATTAATTATTATTTATCATACCATATATAGTGGTTATAGATGTTCAAATATCGCATATTATTTTCTATTGATTTGATAACATTTTTTATTATCTCATTTAAAAACATCATCGCATCTAAAAACACAAAAAGCAGTATTATTTCATAATATATAATCTTCACCGCACTCTTTGTAAAAATGTATAAATAATATTTATTACTTTTATCTAATCAACATTTATTTATTTCATATTCCACTGATTTTATTAGCAAGTTTGAAGTATTAGCCTCTTTTATTTTCTACCCTTTATTCAAAGATCAGAAAGTTCTCGTGACAGGGTGAGTCCATATCTAAACTTGTTTTTCCATTTTAAAAATTTATTCTCGAAGGTATGTATATGATATCTATTATTTCTTTTCTAGTTGCTCCCAGAAAATTATAATACCTGGAGCATTTTCAACATCTAATATATTTGTATTTCATCCCTTTGGGAAGTATACTCGGAATCACTAAATGGTATATTAAATATCTTGCTACATAAGCAATCTGAAGATACGTCTCAATGACGTGTCGCGTGATAAAACAGTTTTGATTTAAATTATAAATCGAAAACATTTATTTACCTTAGAGGAACTGACTGCCTATGTCCTTAATACGTTGTATAAAAATCTAACGTTAATTCGATTGCACAGGAAAAATAGCGTGATGCATTTTCACACATTCCCTTAATTAAGCCACTCGGCATGTGTCACTCACATGATTATCAGATTAAGGTTCCCTGATGCATTATCCGTTGGTCTAACTCTTTGTTTTGCTTTTATATATATAAAAAAAAAACAAATAAAATATTTATACATCAATTTATTGGAGATTGAAATAAAAAAAATGTTTCGTCCAATTTTATTACAATGATTTTATTTAATTGCATGTTAAATGTGTTCTTAAATTAAACTCTAAAAAAACTGCTCATTTTTAAACTAAGTTCTGCTGTTAAACCTCATACAATATTTTTCAACGATCACAATTACCGCACAAATAATGTTTATGTTTTATGTTCTTATGTCTGTCTTTTATAACAAAGTTCAAAAGTCCAAAAAAATATTCATTATTATATTATATGAATTCATGCATTGTCGATACTAAATAACATGCAGGAAGAAATAATTGTACAATTATTTTTTTGCATTGATAAGCTTTTTTTTTAAATCAGAGAATCGCTTTCACTCATCGTATAATAGTCGCAATGAGCAGAACCGGTCCTGAACTTAAATGCATAAAACTGTAGGAATATTTCTAAACATTGTGTTTTTATTATTAAAATATAATGCCTTTACATCACACGTGTTAATTAACACCATAAAAATAATTAGATATTTGTTTAAATTCGAAAAAAATGCTGGCAATTCTATAGATAATTTCTAATCAAATCTCATCAGATATTTCATAAATACGTGTAAAAAAATTTTCCAAAAGCTCCAGTGCGCTTTTTTCAAAACTTTATATATGAAAATAGCCTGTTTTTTGTTATAAAACTTGAAAAATGTAAGCTTGAAACGCACTGAAAAAAAACAACGCTAAGCTTAATTTTCTTTCTCTAGTTTTGCAAAAAGGTCTTGCGCCGTCTAACTTTTTCACATAGCGAAATAAAACTTCGTCAAAGGAATAGTTACATGATAGAGTTTGGAATTAATATGCATTACATTATACTAACTAAAATATAAATATTGTATAAGAGCGGAATATTGTTCCTCATTTTGATATTCTTACTCTAACCGCTTTTAAGTTTTTTTATGTCTTGGAACTTTTCTTGTTGAGTTTTTTTTCAATTTGAGTACTTTTGAATTAATTCTACAGCTGAAATGAAAAAGAAGAAATTAATTATTAAATTATATAAAATGTTCACTAATGAATCCATATTTTCTATTATATGCAACTGAATAACATTGTTCCTAAACTAATTTCACTCGACACTGTCCATTATATTTCCGTATGCTGTACACTGAGAGTGAACAAAGAATTTGTTTATATTAATTTAAACTTCTTAGCAGAAACTTCAATAAATTAATCAATCGTTTTGCGATATGTCGAGATCATTTTTTCGTCATGATACACCTAACCTTTTTTTAATACTAGTTATGCAAAGAGCTTGTAATGCATTAAAAATATACTAATAACAACATATTAATTCACATCATTGGTGTATGTTTATTTGGGTGATCTTTTCAAATACCGATATAAACATCATTCAACGCACGATACAGTCTCTATGCACTTTTAAAATAATATTCAATCACACGAATTCTTTTTTTTTTGTCTGAGAGCAGGAACGCCTTGTCCCGTTTATTTCTCTTTCATACCCGTTCGAAAAGTGCGGATAGCATGCAAAGATCGAAACTGCAACAACTGAATATTTTATATAGTGTAAATGGATTCTGAATTGGAATAAACATTGGAAACATATAGAAAGAAAAATAAAATCTTCCGCGAAGCCCTGAACTGCGACAGAGTGCTTTTCCGAAAAGAAAATGAGACGGTCTTTTTTTAAATTGTTGAAGCATTTATGTACACTATGAAGCTTCATTATAATAAAGTAAGTTAAGTTGTATTAGATAATTATTAAGATAATAGTAGTTCATATTATTATAATATTTGAAAGATATTTCGGCACCACGCCATTCGAATAACCTAGTGAGAGATGATAGAGATGATTTATTTCAATTTGGACCAAAAACTGAAGAAGTGTGCGTCAAAGAACTAGTTGTTATATAAGAAATTCTAGCTCATTGCTTGCTTTAGTTTATAATTGCTTAATGTATAATTAATAAGTTATGTTTATATATTAAGCATAAATGAAATAAAATAAAACACCTTGATGCATTAACTGGTACCATTACACACCTGGAAAATGAATCGCTATTATGCTACCTAAAATGACAAAAGCTGGCCAGCAAAATGACAAAGTTATCAATTTCAATTGTTACTATCAAAATCAATTCAATTTGAATATTGATTCATCACATTTTCCACCATTTCTTGAGATTTACATTGGTATACACCCATACATGTATTATACAAATCTTGCGTTACTAAATATTCTACTGTTTTTACTTCATAAATATAAAGTTCTATCAAGTGAATATCATTTATTTGTTCGTTAAGAATCCTTTGTGATATTTGATATCTATTGATTTCCAGCTGCACTAAAGCCGTCATCTTGAGACCTTTATTACAAAGATGCAAACACTTAGGCGCTGAGTTTGAATTTATATTATATGATTCCTTTATAACGTGAGCAAATTGTGAATCTGTTTTTTTTTACTGTTGAATGATCTTGCATTTTCCTTAGCTCGAGTGGCTATACTTCTACCTGTCTGTCCGATATAAACGGATAAACATGAGCCACAGGACAATTTGACAGGAGAGAAGATGTATTGTGTACCTTTTCTACACAGCAATACAATATGTAGGTAAGCAAATGTTCGTTTAAGCACAGTTCTGACGATGGCGTGAGCCGAAATAGCTATCAACTATATCTTAAAAAAATATCATTTTGTAGAATTAAAATACATTGCTATTTTTTTCAACGTGTTAATACGTCATCAGTTTAAGTTTCCGATATTTAATTGTTGAAAAAAACTACACTAAAATACACTAGTGTCATTCAATTAATATAAGTATATTTTATTTCATTGCGCCTCTTTCCAGAGTATTGTTTTGTTTTAGAAAGTAAAAAGACGACGTGAAACTATTTTCAATTAAAAAACGGAACGAAGTACGACACGATCAAACTTAAATTATTGTATTTGAGGAGACACTTGCTTCTACAATATAAAGACGCGAACGTATTTCAGCTGCAGTTTCTCGTTGCGGTTTCCTGCATTGCAAGTGCCATTGACTCTGTGACACTCATCTTATTATCTCAACTAACCTGGAGTTTGAACGCTCGCTTTTCTATTTCGGGTAACCCCCCATCGCCGTTTAAACATCTCCAAGGAAGAAATTCTTCCAGGAACAAGTCAACTAATTTAAACAAATTAGATATTTACTTGAAAATTTTACTGTTACTGTGGGATTTGAAACAATACGAAATTCGCGATATTTCCATTATATTTTATTTATTTCAAAGAGATCCTGTTAATTATGTTTTTCAGTCGTCGTATTTCATTTATTGTTTATACAAATACATCTATTTTTGTTGATCATTAGTTCATGTTCATTTATGTAATTGAGACCCATAGTCTCCAAATGAAATCCTTTTAAAATATCCTCCTAGAATTGAAATTCCATTCAATATCATTTAATAAAGATTCTTTTTATGTTAAAGGCGACAACATTTTCAACAGTTATTTAGTCCACTATTGAGTTGGATAAAATTGATTTCGTTATTTTTTTTAAATATATCGTACGCTCGCATTTCACATTTCAAACGAAACCAGTGCTGCTTTACGGTAACGGATCACGACACCTGGGGAAGACTCGGGAAATCGAATAATGTATTAGTTCATGTTCATTTATGTAATTGAGACCCATAGTCTCCAAATGAAATCCTTTTAAAATATCCTCCTAGAATTGAAATTCCATTCAATATCATTTAATAAAGATTCTTTTTATGTTTAAGGCGACAACATTTTTAACAGTTATTTAGTCCACTATTGAGTTGGATAAAATTGATTTCATTATTTTTTTTAAATATATCGTACGCTCGCATTTCACATTTCAAACGATACCAGTGCTGCTTTACGGTGACGGATCACGACACCTGGTGAAGACTCGGGAAATCGAATAATGTGCTCTAAAACTAGATGCTTGCATCGAATATATGAGGATAACCCGGTAACCAGAAAGAAAAAGGCAGCGCCTTGTTAAATCAATTGTAAGAAGATATTGAAACTGGCTGATCCACTTTCGACCGGTGGGATTTTGTGTGTTCTGGACTGTCCTCGAGTTGTATCCATATGATGTACTCCGCACAATTGAAATGTGTTAGTAGTGAAAAACCAAAAAAATGTTCATTGGTGACATGGAATCACAGAGGCGCCGCGTGTTGGCTAAATGTCACACTATAAGCGAATATGATCCCATAAAAATACCACTACCCACAGAAATCAGGCTATTTTTTTCACGTCTGAGTCTAATATATAAAATATGAAGCTTTTATCCGCGTCATTTTCAACCAAATACAATGGCTGCTAACGCACTTGTAACTCGATTCCTCTTTTATTACTTTCATGAAAGCATTTCACGCGTCATAAGGGTTACTTTGGGACATTCTTTATTGCAGCTCGTTGCAAAATCACCCAGACACGAAACAACGGCGGATTGCATCATTCGACGTCTACCCTCATTCGAAGTTCAGAAAATTACATAACACATGTACACAAAAGCGGCGGGGTCAAAAAATGCACAGGCGGCCGTCGCACTTTGCCGCGTCACTGGCCTTCCCGGACGTCGAACTGGGTACCCTGTGTGATGCACCCTGACGACCCCGTCACCCCCGGGGTAACATACTGCTCGGTGAAAATGCTGATATTACCGTGTGGACTTTTGACGAGACGATTCGACTTGCATAGAGTATATCTTAAGTTGTAGCAATCCATCCAACGTCCCAATACGTCAATAAATGTCAAAAAGAGTAACATTAATCATACGCTACCGAATACACTCGTGTATTCAACATGAACATTTTATAAAATTTCGTTTATAAAAATCCAAAACTCTTCCCCGCTTACCAAATCTGAATTAGGAGTCCCTCGACTCGCTCATCGAGGCTTAGTATTTTAAATAAAGTCATAATCATATAAATTTGACAAAATAAAGTACACTACTCACTATTAAATGTACGAAAAAAACCAAAATCATCCACATGAACTTTACATATGATATGATTTTAATCCAAACTTTGGAAGTATTTATTATTTTATTTTGAAAAAGATTTTTTAAAAAAACGTAAAAAAATTATAATAAATTACTTTTTAGAAATATGTGACATTTTTTTATACTCTCTATCTCAGAAAAATTCAACTGGCAAGTGGTTAACATGAATCCTAATTAATACTGTAACATTTTAACGTTACAGTTCTGTAGACACTACTCGAAAACTGATCGATAATTATCGGTATTAAATCTATTCTATAGTTTATTGATTGAATTGGCATCCACTTGGTAGAACTCCATTATAACACGGTGAAAAAAATAGCAATGTATTTTAGTTCGTCAGAACTATTAGTATTAGAGTATTAGTAGTATTAGAGGATAGTTCTGATGATGGCGTGAGCCGAAATAGCTATCAACTATATTAAAAAAAAATTCACCGTGTTATTCTATAGTTATTTACTTATTTCAACAATTTATTTATTTATTCAATTAAATGCTTTCTTCGCCGACTCAATTGTGTTAATAATCCATCCTAGTATGCAACCCTGTCCTGTGTTTTTTTTTCACTGCATTTGTCAATATTGACTTGCATTTATTTAATTACTCCGCCATTTGATTGAGCAGTATGACTGTAAGATTTCATCAGCAACCTGCAAAAATATAGAAAAATTCTATATGTTTATAAAGAACAATAAAACGCTTGAATAATAAAATCGAATTTGACGTACGAATATATTTTTTTTAAGTAGTGTTATTTATGTTATTTTATTGACCCTCGATGAGAAGGTATAAGAATACTAATCAATTTCATTCATGTTAAAAGTTGTGTTATGGGTGTTTGTTATTGACTATATCCATGCATTCCTAAATTACTTCAAACGTTTCCTGATTCTTAATAATATATACACATACTTCAGTTACAAATTCTTATTTGGATATCGATTAATTGTGTAAATTTTGCTCAGACAAATAAAAGAATTTATAGTTCTGCTTAAATGTAAATGTTCATAAGAATTTTAAGTAAATATGTGGTCGTCATCTTAATTTATTTTTCAACGTGCACCGAAATATTATTTAAAATATTAGTATTTAACTCAACAATCGCATGCAACAAACTAATTAATATTATCTAGCAGATTTGTAAGCTCCCAAACCGCAGCTTCCGCGTCATTAATAACCCAAAATAAATAAAGCTCCATCGACCGACTCTCACACTGGCGTAGGTCGCCTACCTCGTGTTATCCTCCGTTACCCTTTTGGCAACCTTTCACCCCGGATCCCAATCTCGGAAAACTCCACTTCATGAAAAATTTCTACTCTATTTTCCTGAAACTAAAATTATGTAATAATTTCAACACCCTCGAGAGTGGTGCTTTCGTAACTAATGATATGCCGTGTATGTTTTTCGAAGCCTTTTAGTATGTTTCTGCTGACATTTTATCTCAAAGGGCTTTAAATTATTTCGTCATCGCTTTTTTAAATAATGTTATTTGATCTATTTAATTCGTATTATCTTAATACAACACCATTTAAATATCATATTTGGAATGCACAATAATTGTCTATGAATTATAATGGTATATTAACGATGAAACAGTCGGTTATTCCTGGGGAACGTGTAGATTTCATATAATATTAAAATAGCTATTGCTCCTTTTTTCATATCAATTTTTCTCATTGATATTTTTTTCTGCATGTAGAAAAAATCGCTTTCATCTTTTAAGTAAATTTAACTAAGTAAAACATAATTTTTGTATTACTACTTGTACATTTTATAACATAACAATCGGGACTGGTTTCACTCAACGCTTTTTATCATCAGTCGATAATGTTCTCAGTGGGTGAAACCGTTACGGATCACTATATTATAAAATATAGTAGACGTGCTAAGCAAATAGAGTTATTAGTTGTAATATAATGTTTTTCTATTAAGAAATTATAGCGTACTCGTAAAAAGTGGTCTTCACGCACTTGTACAAAATAAAAATATCAAAAACTTTAAAAACAATTCAGCATTGATTGTGTGACTCAAATTATATGCTCTTTTCTATATGAATAATTTAAAGTTTTTTTTATTACATATACTTATATCGAAACGTGTGCCATAGAGTTCTAAATATAGCAAGTAGTAAATACATATTTTTTTTAATGCCTGTAAGTATTCATTATTAATGTTTTTTGTATTGTGTATGAGTTTGCTGCGCCAAAAAACTGTCGTAACTATTTCAACGGTTCCTTTATTCTGTATTGTTTGCCTATATTTGCACACCTTACGTATGTTTCAATTAAACTATAAATTATATTATACTGTGCTGTATATATGTATTATTGTGTAACAAAACTGTTATTTCAGTTAAGTTTTGATTAAAATTTCTCCTTTGGATCTAAATTTCAACAGTGTTTTGATTACTAAATTATTACTTGAAACAATGTTATTACCGTCGTAACATGTAAATTGAAATGTCATACACACGTATCTATCTGCACAACTCATTCCAAGAATGAAGTGAGCTAATTCCATTTCTGTTAAGTTAATCAGCTTCTAATATTTCCTTTTAATAGTTGACTTCCATATAAGAATATTCTTTCTTTGTTGTTTATATCAAATATATTCAGTAAAACAGTGGTGGACCAACCTTTTGTTTTTCGTGGGGCACTAAATCTTACGGGTTACTAACATTTATTTATTAAAGAATACCAACTCTTAATAATGATTATATTAGGTTTATATCTTATATATAAGATATATATATATATATATATTATGAAATAATATTTACTATTGTTTTATTGGAACGAATTCATTCAAACAGTAATATTTAATCACTTTAAGGTGTTAACTGTCACTTCTTGATGGAAAGGTATGATATTTTAAATAACAAAAACACATTTTTAGTACTTGTTTCCACAATATATATTTTTGATCAGTACCGGTTTCGCTCATCGCGAACATTATCAACTGATAGAATACAATTTACAAACAAGTCTATTCATACAAAATATTTGAGTTTAAGGTGACAGGTATACAAAACCATGGGTTCAAGAACTGGGAAACAATTTAAAAATGAAATGTTCACAATCACTTTTTAACAATTTTTAAACAATATTAAGGTAAATCAATAATCCATTAAGAGCTCTAAACAATCATAACGAACTCATTAGGAGAAGTAAGAAGTGGGAAAATTTTAATATTATCAATATTTAATGAAATGTATTCTTGACTTCAGTCACATTCTTACAACGATTCTGTACTCAATTTTCTTACAAACCATTAAGTGACCGCTGTCTGAATAGATATTCGCCAATAATATATTTAATTTTAATATTAATGTTAAAAAAAATGTCTGCCAACTCTAGCCTATAACAGTATTAAACTGACCAGCGACATTTCGCTACAGCTTTTAATTGAAATTAAGGCTCCATTGCAGATCTACTATTATTAGCTTTAAACTTCGCGAAAGCCTGCAAAGCTTTATTCTATCTTTGAGTCCCTAGTATGTGGGGCTAATTTAACGATTTTAGTCCGACTGAAATGCGTGGGTAGGGCTTTTTGGGGCCGACTCAACTACGTCGATAGTAAGGGTAAGTTATGATATTGTGATAACAACATTGATGAGTTATGCTTGCGTTACATGGGTATTGAATAACATTTTGGAGATTTTCGCGCATTTTGGTAAAAGTCGTAGATTTTATCGTTTATCGCATTCAAAGAAAAACTTCAATTCACACACTCATCGCAGTTTATTTCGGTAGTTTGTTGCTTACCACATAATATAGGTAGTCCTCGACTTACGACTATTCGCATTTACGACCAAAAAATAGCATTACGCTGCAATATACAGGGAAAAAACAACAAACGACTAAAATAAAATTGGATATGTTTTTTAAAAAGACTACTACTGCTTCTTCTTCCACTAGTGATGATGAGCCAATGAATTGTACTTATATAAGTACAGATGACGAAAGATTTTAATTATAAATGAAGTAAATATTTTATTTTGTATTAATACATAAGTATAAATTTGACAATAAAAAAATATACATGAACACACATGTTTTATTTTAATATGTAAGTACATACATATAATATTTTGTATGAAATTCGACTTACAACTAATTCGGCTTACGACCAAAGTCCAGGAACGTATCTCGGTCGTAAGTCGAAGATAACCTGTAAATACTTTAATTATAAAATATTTTGATTCAGTTTGATATACCTTTTGTCACAAATGAACTGAAAAATGACATGAATTTATTTCTTTCCTTCTATTATTCCATCACAATAATCAATTATGCTCCACAATACTATCGCTTGAACAAAGTACTACCATGCATTGCATATTTTTTTCTGGTTCTTAATTATTATTTTTTTCTTTTTTTCCATAGTATTCTCCAAGGGTCAGTGTGAGACTGGACGGTATCGCTTCCTCGCGAAGAGTGGAGGATATGCTTGGCTCATCACACAAGCTACCCTGATGATGGACAAGCAGCAGAAACCGCTGAGCGTTGTTTGCGTTAACTACGTCGTAAGGTAGGAAACATTCTATTCTGCACGTTTATAATATTGTTTAAATATTTAACGGCTTCTCTTTCAGGTTTAAACTGTTAAACTTATTGTATTTTTTATTACCGTTGTAATTCGCGATTTCTTTTCAGCAAGTGCTTCATAATAAAAAATCGATTAATCTATTACAAAGATAGATTGATATTCTGCGACTTCGGTAGGTATGAATAAGTTATCTTAATAAAATTGAGAAATATTTTTTTATGCTAATCAATGAATGTTTTTTTACAGGAAATTTGAAAAATAATAATTAATGCGTATTTGTTTCAGTTGTCAGGTATTATATTTGTCATATATATATATATATATATTAATATTTCATCTCAAAATCGAAAATCTAATCTTAAAAATGTTTTTAAAACAGAATTTTTGATAAATATAGTAGATAGAAACTGACAAAAATGTCGTCTACAATATATGGTTAAAGACCAATTCATTATTTTTTGTGTCATATGTTATATCATATGTTCTTGCTGCATAGTTTCTTGTCAGTTATAAATAATATATTTGATTTGTCATTTAGTGACTTTACTTATTCACACATTCGGCACGGTCGTTCTTATATTTAATTATTTTCGACTGATTCGTCTATCTATAAATAGTATTTTAATACACGTTGTTGTATTATTGAATGTTTTTTCCTGTTATTTTAAACAAATAAACGCAACCCACACTTTTAGTCTGTGGAGTTTATTGGAAAAAACTTGTATTTGATTTTATTTTTGACTAATACTTTTTTTTCAGAAATCTCCACTTATAATTTGTTTATATTTAAAAATGAATAACTATAAACACCAACGAGAAAATCGCATCCATCTTTCAAGTACATATCGTTCAATAATATCTGTACTTTAAAAATGTGCATTTTTTGTGCAATTGATAACGTCAAAGGACCTTATTAATTTGGATAATTTAGTTCTTTAATTATCAATCCATCACGAAAAATTTTGTGATATATCAATAAGAACACTATTTAAGTTAATTGACAATGTATTTCGTGCAACGAAAAAAGTATTACTAAGGACTATTTCAAAATACTCTTCAATGTAAGTTTCTTTATTTATGAATAGGAAGTAAGATATCGCGCAAAATCGTATTTTTTTTCGTTGAGTAACTCTTATTGTATAGAGCAGGGGCTCCCAAAATTGTAGGTTTCCGGCGCCCTTATAATATCAGAACTGTTTCGTGGCGCCCCAAGTCAAAACATTGGTACATGTCATGGCAAACCTTGTGTTACCTTATTTTTTTAATAATATTTTGTAAATGAAAATTTTCTCTCCTCGGCGCACAACTTGGGTAATTCTGGTATTGAATATTTTTTAATGTGATCATATCCCGTTTCATTCGGCGAATGAGCGATCGAAGTTTACACGCCGCTTCCAATAATGTAAATGACTAAGTAAATATATTACGAACATTATATCTTTCTATGTATAATTGGTTGTCCTGTATAAAATATTTTCTGATACCCACGCCACTTTTGAAGTATTAACTGTCACTTCTTGATAGAAAGGCATGATATTTAAATTGTAAGATCACAGCATTTAAAAAAAAATATCAATTGATCAATCTAGGATCTTGTCATTTGAGAAGTCTTCTTATAATGTTAACTATTTTTGTAAATACGTTTTACAATAATTACTTCTCACATAAAATATAATTATTGACTGAATTGACATTTACTAGGTGGAACTCCATTATAACATGGTGAAAAAATAGCAATGTAATTTATTGTAGTTTTACAAAATTTTATAAGATATAGTTGATAGCTATTTCTGCTCACACCATCGTCAGAATTATTTTTAAATGTATGTTTACTTATCTTTATATAGCAGTGTAGAAAAGACACACAATACATCTTCTCTTCTGTTTTAACAATCTAGCTTATATCGTGCTAGCACTAAAACTAAAATTTATATTAAACTATCAGGCGGCACTTTCGGTAAGCTTAAATACTGGCCGAATATGACTTATTACAGAAATGTATTAGCCTTTCGCAATGGTCTGAGGAGCGGCGAAAGACTTATATTTGTATGTTCGTTTAAAATTTCGTTTTTTAAAAAATCTTATAAAATTTTGTAGAACTAAACTACATTGCTATTTTTTCACCGTGTTAAAATATAATTTCATAATAAATGAACCCACATCTATTTACAATTAACTCTCTAATAAAAACCCAGTGAAAACGACTATTGGTAAGCGATACCCGTCTTGGTATTGAATAGTTTATTTTGTAAAGTGTTTTTTCAAAGGTTTTTTCGTTGCATATAACATTACCATATTTAACGTCAATAATCCTTTGTAATTGCGCTATTATTTGGGTAAATGACGCTTTTTGTAAAATAGGTTTACTAAGTTAATAAATCGTGAAAGTTTACCGAGAGATTTATTTAAAAATTAGCATTATAATAACTTTTTTTTTTTGATGTTGTAAAACCGCCATATTTTTCATACAATTCGAAAGCACTGTGTGGGAAGCGTGG
Organism: Himalopsyche japonica; assembly: GCA_028555115.1. Taxonomy (NCBI): domain Eukaryota; kingdom Metazoa; phylum Arthropoda; class Insecta; order Trichoptera; family Rhyacophilidae; genus Himalopsyche; species Himalopsyche japonica. The sequence continues at coordinate 133,722 of JAHFWJ010000428.1, read as the reverse complement.
GTGTAAAAGCTCGACCGGTCTAGATTTTCTGTTCATCGTATCGCACGGTGTTTCCGAATACAGTGCCACGGCGCTTCGGCTTAAGAGGATCCACTTTTCCTTTGTCGATCTAGCGAAAGCTTCGCACAGAAGGCAGAGGTTTTATCGAAGACATCACAGTTTCTAATGCTAGACACATTCCCAAACTTTCCTCAACTCATTACAAAACGAAATCCCCAGAAAAATCATCAACGTCGGGCTACTTTATTTACGGGTGAATATCACTTAACTGCCGCTTCTTGGCGTATATATTATACTTGGGTTATATTCAAATAAATTTTGCATAGTTTTGTTTAATTTATTACCACTTTTTGTTAATGATCGCGGAAATCAACTTAAAATCAAAATAACCGATCGGGTTAATAACTTTGGTATATAGACTATGCTAACTGTTTGTTTTACGTCAGTTCTGTTGCATACGTGTGATAGAATGCCGAAGATATCGAAAGTCGAGTTAGTGACAAAACGTGTGGAATCGTAATTCAAATTTTATATTATATAATCCATCAAGCACCTTCAGTCGATATCATAAATTTATTGTTTTTGTTGTATAGAAATCTATCGTAGGAATTTTGCGACAACAAACCGTGTTTATTTTTTATTTATATTTACACAAGTTACCTTTAATGTGATTTTATTTTAAACAAAGATCGGTAGTCATATATCTGTAAGAGATCCTTATAATTTTATTTATAACCTCGTGTACGAATATTTTCATGATAATCTGTACTATCTCTCTTTTATAGTAGTAATTTGTTTAAATACTTAGTGGTTACAAACACTCGAGTATAACTATATAAATCTTTTTATGATTTAGAAAACCCAATCCTGATTATTATATTAACAAAATGTGGAATTAATATCAAACAAATCAGAGGTTATGGAATATGAAATATGATATTGAAAATTATAAATTCAGGTAATGGATTGCTACGTTGTCTTGTAAACTAATTCGATAGTTTTTTTATTGATTGAATTGGCATTCACTTGGTAGAACTCCATTATAACACGGTGAAAAAATACCAATGTATTTTAGTTCTACATAGTTCTGACGATGGCGTGAGCCGAAATAGCTATCAACTATATTTGTTAAAAATTATTTTGTAGAACTAAAATACATTGCTATTTTTTCACCGTGTCGATAGTTTTTATTGTGACGTTATTGGTTTGTATTTGAGCGAATCTTTTAACCAAGTGTACTTTTTTTATCACTGTGGTGATGTGTATCTTCGTTCGATATATATTGTAACTAACTCCTCGTAATTCACTTCTCTCGTGTGACTTAAATTAACATAGTTGACATTGCGATTGATCAAATTGCGTACAATCCCGACTTTAACAAGTTTCACCGCGTAATCAGCACACGCACCCCAGATTGAGAGCAGGCCTGCTCCAGCATCTGGGACGCGTTCCATTTACCGTATAAAAGCGGTCGGTGTGGGGTCATGACCCGCCCTTATTTTGCTTTCGGGAAATAATAACATGAAGCTTATATTAATATCCTGGAAGTGCTCGGTATCCAACGGTTACCGTTACCGCGAATGCACTCTACGGATAATCCTTGCAGTACTGTATCATTAAGATAGTATTACATACTATTATTTTTCACATATTTATAAATATATATACATTAAATAATTAATTTCTAATATTGCTTTAAGGTGTATTTTCAGTTAGGGTTTCATCATGTATGTTTCCAAAGTGCTATACATTTCCACTTCTGTTATATAATTTAAGAGTAATTTAGTAAATTGATTGAATTGGCATTTACTTGGTAGAATTCCATTATAACACGGTGAAAAAATAGCAATGCATTTTCGTCCTACATTTTTTTTATAAGATATAGTTGATAACTATTTCGGCTCACGCCATCGTAGCAACTATCGATAGGTCTCAAGAGGGAATGAGCCGAAATAGCTATCAACTATATGTTATTAAAAAAATGTAGAACTAAAATACATTGCTATTTTTTCACCGTGTCATTTAGCTAAGTAAAAATTGGAAAAAATACATTTGGTCATTCATCATATTGTAGTACATCTCCTATTAGATCCGACTTTTTAAACAACACAAATATAACGTGTGATCAAATATCCTTCTTGTTCAACTCTGCACTAGACCAACGTTTATTTTATAAATACGTTTTACTTTATGTGTGAAAAGCGTACGGTTTTTTGAAATGTGGTGAAATTTCAATCAACTTCTGAACGTTTAATTAAGAATAATATTTATATTAATGTACGAACGTTATCTTACAATTGTTATGTCTAATTTTCTGAACGGCGGCTATTTCGTGTAGCTGGTATTGCTCACGCGAACTGTGATGATGACAAGCTTTTCCATTTCAATAGCTGAATGTAATTTGCAGTTAGAACAAAATTATTAGACACGTGATATTCAAAGTTAATTGATGACGTTGTTTTTACAGTACATACTATTATATTCCCATTTTTGACAATTTCAAAAAAATATTTTCTGTTATTTCAATACTAATTTTCATTTACATAATTCTTAAATTTGACCTTAAATATTTCTATCAAAATAATCTTATTATTAAGGATATTTGGAAAGCCATATATAAAAAAAAAACAATTTGTTTCTTGCTTTTTCCATATTTTTTATTATATTGTTCAAATTAAAAATATATTATTAGGTTTTCCAATCAAAGTCTTTTTTTCTTCTTATACAATACTTTATTAAATATTTATTTCACTTACCAGTTGAAAATAATTACTTTTTTTAGTACAAAGTTGATTGTAATAAATTTTCTATATGAATCATTAGAAGCCGCTGTGTCGCATACGATTTGGCAACAAATGATTTTTTTGTTGACCTAAGTTTGAAAAAATCCTTGTCATTATAGGGAAAAAAAAACGTAAATCGACATCTTCCAGTACTGCAGTAGTTCCTATTTCGCGTAGTAACATCTGTACTAGCATGAATAACTGCATTCACGACCCTGTGGCACTGTGTTGATTTTCTTTGAAACTTTTGACCTCCTGCAATAGAAAAATCACTGATGTCATTATTGTGATAATCGAGTGGATAAGTGTCGTGGCAATGAACGCAATGTTGTGTAAAAAAGAACCTACTTTCTCGAAAAATTTACACGTATATTGCATTAACAACACGACACATATTTAAATATATAACGCTACGTTTATTATATTGGTAACAGATAAACCACCATAGATATTAAAAATGTTTTTATCCGTAATACACGTTAAGAAAAAGATGCTATAGTTTTTATAATGCAGTTGAAATCGCTGCCGACTATTTCTTTTGATTGTTGTTAAAGTAAATTATTTATTATTTTTAGTGTGTCAAAAAAATTCCCACCAAGTGGTTGTATATTTAATCTTTCTGAATAGTTAAATTTCATGCAGAAGCTTCCACGCGCGATCGGAAGGTTTGTGTGCTTTAACGAATAACGGTATACGTATTGTACCGGCATATATAGATATTTCCTCTCGTTATTACTCCCGGAAAGGGACGTTAAGATGCTTAACCAGAGGGCCATCAGACGTGGACAAAACTAATAAACGATTGTTTCCTGTTTCATTATGACATATGATAATTAAATAATAATTCAGTTCATCGCTGATGTTCAATATTTATTCTGCGTTGTACACTGAACGAAAATTATTACTGTTGGTTATCTAATATTGATCCAACTTATGTATACAATATAGCTAAAATAACTGACTTTTTTCTCACAAGAATCTTCTCTTTTTTTGTTGTTCAATGTCATGCAATTATTTGGCGCAATGTTCCGAATGTTTCATAAATCTTTGCAAAGTTTGTTTAATGTATTTTATAATGTAACATCTTATATTTATACAAATATTGTTGTTGATTTTATAAGTCAAGGTCGATGCATTCTTGTGATATAGCGTATATATATTTATTTATGAGTTATCTAACTCAGAAAATTAATTGTCGTTATAGAGACAAGGTCAACACGAGGTATCGCTTTAACTTAATGGGAAAAATATTATTTGTATTAGTTATAAATTTCTTCCCGTTTTTTCTCAAAAAATTACTGTTCCCATAACTTAGCTTAATAATAATATAAAATCAACTTATTAAAACAAGTTTTTTGACCTTTCTATCATGAACGAACAAACTAGTCAGGAATGGCCCCGTCAAAAAATCAATTAAGAATATTTAACTTTAAAATAGTGACAGAAGAAAATAGTTTGTTCGTTTAAAAAAGTGTGATTGATAAAATTTACCAAGGTGGAAAAAACTCAATTAAATAATGAGACCCTTACAATACTAATTCAATAATCATCATCTATACAGACCGAATAAAATTCTACATGTTTATATATTATATATGAAAATAATTTTTCTGCTTTTAAAACTTTTTTTATAACTGTTAGACATTTATTGCTTGTCAAAAAAGCATCATTACTGATTGAATTGGCATTCACTTGGTAGAACTCCATTATAACACGGTGAAAAAATAGCAATGTGTTTTAGTTCTACAAAATTATTTTTAACAAATATAGTTGATAGCTATTTCGGCTCACGCCATCGTCAGAACTATGCTTAAACTAACATTCGCTTATCTATATATAGCTGTACAGAAAAGGCACACAACACATCCTCTCTCCTGTTCCAACGGCCTAGCTTGTTACTTTAACACAATGATTGATTGAATTGGCATTCACTTGGTAGAACTCCATTATAACACGGTGAAAAAATAACAATGTATTTTTTCACCGTGTTAACACAATGACACTAAATTTTCAAAATTCTAAACGAAACAATAGGTGTATATGACAATAAGATTATAAGTGGGACGGAAGTGGTCCTTCTGGAAGCAAATCAGACCACCCCTTTGTACAACGGCTGGACAAGTGGCGATACTATAATGTTAGTTTGTTCGTTTAGAATCCTTTGTGATAATTGGTTTCTTTTGATTTCCAGCTGTTCCAAAGCCGTCACTCTCCGACCCTTACTATAAAGATGCAAACATTTAGGGGCTGAGTTTGAATTCATATTATGTGATTCATTAATAACGTGATTAGCGAATTGTGAATCTGTTTTTTTACTGTTGAATGATCTTACATTATATCATCGATATTTCATTTCGTTAACCTTACAAATATGTTCAAAATTGGATTCACAACAAATACATCGAATTTTTCGTACCTTACAATTTTATAAAATATTTTCGGTTCCTATCAAAATGACAAAAGAAAATTAAATTTAAAAAGTTTATGCATTCTAAGCGAAGTAAATTTATACTAAAATCTTACATGTTATTTCTGTAGTAAAAAATAGTATTTCAATTAATACTGTCGTATCAAATCTAATGCGCTTAAAATAACTGCACGGAACTTATTATTTTGAATATTGCTACAAACTACACCAGTGCCTTATGTCCACTGTATGTATGGTCCAAATGAGTATATGCAATCAGAGTTCGTCATATCCGGTAATCTATTGATGCAACGTTTGATTTGGGAAGCGCTATTCACATTATGTGAAATATGAACAATACGTTTCTCGAAATTTTTTTCTTGACGATCACGTAGTACACTTTAAAAGTAACACATTTAAAGGAATTCTGCTTAGTTATTTCGTCAAGAAATATTTGGATAACTTATAAAGCAATATTTTGGAAGAATTCAGCGGTTACTGTGCTGAAATTTATTAAATTAAATTTTATAACACTTTTTTATGATATCGACTGAAGGTGCTTGATGGAACTTCAATATTAAATTTGAATTGTTGCAACTTGTACGATTCCATATGTCTTATGACAAACCACCCGGGTTTCGCCCTTCGGCATCTTCAGGTATTCCATCCATCCGTGCATCCGTGCGATGGAATACCTGAAGATACCGAAGGGCGAAACCCGGGTCGTTTGTGATAAGACATATGGAATCGTACAAAGTTGCAACAATTCAAATTTATAACAGTTTGTTTCTTCAACTTTTCACAAACATCCTAGTGAAATATTTCCACTTGATGTAATGTTTTTTTACTATAATGATAATACTGGTGCATGATCTAGTAGTCAACAACGTTACTTTCGGTTGCAATGCCCTAGGAATCGAATATCAATATGGGCAGATTCAGATTTTAATCGATTTTACCTCTCAACTCATCGACCCGATCACATTTACGGAGTATCAAGAACGTTTCACTCACCAATAGGAAACGCTGTTGGAAAATGAGAGCTTCATCAACTAAATAATAAGTAGTTGTCGCGTATTGAGATCCATTCCATTAGATGACTATAGAACAGTGATTCACGTGAACTTTCACTGTGGCCGCATTATAAACACCGGCTGTCCTATTGAAATGCCTCGTGGCCGCACCAAATGTATTAAAAATAGTTTCAATATTTATTTTTATATAGTACATTACACTGAATGATCTTTCACAACATACAGTTGTAGGTAAAAATCGACAAAATTAATAGAGCAATTGTCGTTAATTCTTTATATTGACTTGATTCATGGTCGACGTATAACATCGACCAAAAATTTTTTTTTTAAAAGGACAGTTTTTTTTATAAAAACGGTCCTTTACTTAAACTCGACAAAATACTGGATAAGTCAGGTTTATTCATTTAATTTTAAAATTAAAATAATTTTACAGATTCATTTGTAAAAATATATTTTTTTAAATATCGATATTTACTATAAAACTGTTGGTGACCGCACATGAGAACCACTGTTATAGAATGTATACACAGTATTTTATAAATACATATCATTTTCTAACATAGCTCTTTCCAGTCGAATCTAGCTCGAAGTATAGATTTAGAGGGTCAATACAAATTTTATACTATAAAATTAGGACCTTCTGTCATTTATTATTTAAACAACTCATTTTTTCCTCTCGTATTATGCCCCACATTGTTAAACAAACGACACTACTACATTGTTGTTTAGTTGTTTACAATTCAGTCGCTAATACGCGAATGAACGAGATGCTCCCTGTTACGAATGATACTCAATTAAATGAAATAGCAAGCGCTTGATCCATCACGCCACCGTAATAAATTTGTTTTTGTTTACTACTCTATCAATGTAGTTTCAAATGTACCCATGATACTTACTAGTATGATATGTTGTGTGTTAAATCTAAGCATAATTGGTTCCATATATTCATCTAATATTTAGACAAAACGACTTTGTCAGAACTATACCCACCTGATACATATTTGATATAGCTTATTCAAAATATTATTTTTTGTTATATCGAGTTCAAAACACTTTCTTTACTCGCAATGCATATGAATATACTCACGCTTAATCGCCCAAAATATGTACTATCTGTACTACTTTTGTTAAATGTCTTTGCTACCTATGGCTTATAAAGAGCTGAGATTACATTTTACTAATAAACGTATTAATAGTTACAGTCGTTAAATTCAAAACATTATTAACCAAGAAATTACTGCTCCGATGGTTTATATCGACGTAGTGTATAACTTTGATACAATCACCCCAGCATTTATCTATTTTAATATGTACGTTAAATAATAATTATGCGATTAAAATCAATACTTCCCAAATAGATAAAAATGTACGTCACATTCAAACTGAGAATTATTCTCATAAAGCGAAACACGTTCGTTACACGTGGAATATCAAAGATAACTTCATTTTATTAAGTAGATGTCAAACTGTAAATCTACAAAAAAAGTTCAAATACGTAAAACTGTGTTTACGTTTATTATCAATATGCGATGTCAGTGCTATTATAGCATCCATGTTTCTGGTTCAATTTATCGCAGAGGTCAAAAATAATTATTTTCCTTGCGTAAAAATATTATCGCATTGACGTAAATCGACGTAAACTAAGTGTTGATTCAGATCATAATAATTGTGAAAATATTTTTTTTATTTGCTGTTTTATTATTATTGACAAATCTGCAATTATTGCCGGTATATTATGTAATGTGATCATGTTTACATTTATTTGGTAAGCATCGATATGATAATGCAATAAATATATACGTCAAATAATATATTCATTGTAGGTACGCACTTTACAGACCGTTATAGATTTTAGTTTTCGAACTATCCACAAAAAACTTTTTTGAATGAAAGAACGTCAACCAATTATATATTATATATTTGAGTAAACTAAAACGTATTTTTAAAAGTATTTCGATTACCTATTACCACGTAGATATGTGTTACCTTTCTAATACTAACATTCTATATTATCATTTAACAATTATATAACCACTTCATGGCTTAGGTATCACGTTTCTTATAACGTACTCTATTACATCTCAGAACAATTATACGATATACTTATATACGATACTTATATTTTGTTGGTTCGTTATATTGTAAAAATGAAAGCAGTACGCTGTTCTGTCTTTTATATCGTCAATCTTATGGTTGTATTACCAACAAAACCAAATATATTCCGTGTAATAATGTGACAACACTTACACGAAGTCTAAATCGTATTATGCTTGGCAGAATAAAAATATGGTCGATGATTTCTTGATATTCTCACAACCGCTGTAAAACCAACATATTGTAGTAGTCAGCACACTAAAACAATCGGTACAAACGGATTGACGTATAGCAATGCGGGATTGACATTTGATAGGAGAAAACAGCTGATCATTGCATTATTTAAAAAAAAAAAAAAAACTTATTTGATTTTTATTACCTCCATATCTTTAATTACGATCACGACGGATTCGTTCATCAGTTGATAATGCTCACGACGAAATAAATCAGTCCTGATTATTAAAACAGTATTAAAGTAGTAAAATTCAAATGGTTTTATGATTAAAGTAAAATTAATACAAACACATTAAAAACAAATACATTCACAGAATAAAGTAATATTTTTAGGATATATTGATTTTTATTTGAAATAGACTTATCACATTACTTGACTTATATAATATATTTTTTTATCTCGTATTCATTGAAATTATATAAATATGATTTTATTTATTTTTCTCATTGTTTCGTGTATTCGTTCGTTTTACCACTCGTAGTTTAATAACTAGCCTGAACCTCGTCATTCATTTATATTAATTTTCAATCTATGTATGACATGTGTCCAACAATATTTATGTACATGATTTTTAAAAAGAAATCTTCCTATTCCCCTTCCGCTACGGCTTCAAACTTAAACAAACTAACAATGGGTCCGAAACGGCTGAAATTAATTAATACCCTGATCATGAACAACAAATAGTAATTAAAACGTTTAAAATCCCCTAGCGATGCCAACAAGAATTGGCAAAGTTTGGATTAATCAATTAATTTAAAGCAATCATTGACTAATTGCTAAATCAAACATAATCCAAGTCAGATGGATAGTTTGATTAATTTCACTGGCTTCTAACTGATCGAATGAGATTCTTTTTTATAATAATTGAACTCACTTATCAGAAAAGTTCTCGGCTGCTTCTCATTATCATTTAACGTTTTATTTGTCTTTAAGTCTTCGAGACACACGAACTGGTCGTAAAGATATTCTAAAGTGTCCACCTCCTTGGAGGCTATCAAAAGAAACGTTTTTGTAACATAATGTATACAGCTAGCTATGATAGTGAAGATAAATTATTTTTGTACAGGGAACTAATTATGTTAATATTCTTATTCGTCATGTAAAATGTAACATATTTTGTATTCAACTATTTGCCTTAGTAATATTATTAAAACCATCTAATTGAACTTCTGGTAAGTGACTTTTATTGTTTAAATTGGCATTTGGTAGAATTACCATTATAACACGGTGACAAAATAGCAATGTATTTTAGTTCTACAATTTTTTTTATAGTTGATAGCTAGGTCTGAGGAGCGGCGACCGACTTACATTTGTCAGACCATTGCGAGGGCCTAATGCCCTTCCGTAATAAACCATCTCCGTCCTTCGCCTTATTGAAATTGCTGCCTGTTTAGTTTCATTTACATTTTTTTTTAAGTTTTATTGCTAGCAGGAAATAAGCTAGGTCGTTAAAACAGAAGAGAAGATGTATTGTGTACCCTTTCTACACAGCTATTTATATATAGATAAGCAAATGTACGTTTACACATAGTTCTGACGATGGCGTGAGCCGAAATAGCTATCAACTATATCTTATAACAAAAATTGTAGAACTAGAATACATTGCTATTTTTTCTCCGTGTTATATTTGTCATATAATTTTATATAAATGTATTCAGATAACAAAACCATTTAGGATAAATCAAAAATGCGACTAAGTAAAGCTAAAAAAATATCGATAATCTTATTGATTGAATTGGCATTCACTTGGTAGAACTCCATTATAACACGGTGAAAAAATAGCAATGTATTTTAGTTCTACAAAATTATTTTTAACAAATGTAGTTGATAGCTATTTCGGCTCATGCCATCGTCAGAACTATGCTTAAACTAACATTCGCTTATCTATATATAGCCGTGCAGAAAAGGCACACAACACATCCTCTCTCCTGTTCCAACGGCCTAGCTTGTTACTTTAACACAATGACAATAAGATTATATGTGGGACGGAAGTGGTCCTTATGGAAGCAAATCAGACCACCCCTTTGTAGTACGGCTGGACAAGTGGCGATACTATTATGTTAGTTTGTTCGTTAAGAATCCTTTGTGATAATTGGTGTCTATTGATTTCCAGCTGTTCCAAAGCCGTCATTCTCCGACCCTTACTACAAAGATGCAAACATTTAGGGGCTGAGTTTGAATTTATATTATGTGATTCATTAATAACGTGATTAGCGAATTGTGAATCTGTTTTTTTACTGTTGAATGATCTTACATGTTCCTTAGCTCTACTGTATTATTTTTTATAGCTAACTATATTATTTTCAGAATTAGATAAAAATAATATAGTATTTTTTTATATATATATATATGTATAGATTTGTTGGCAAGGCGCGGATAGACAATTAGATAAATTTCTACAGAAAGCTAACTCTATACATAGTAATATTAAATTCACACTAGAGATATAGGTAGACAAGTCCATCAATTTCCTGGACTTAACCATTAGCAGAGTTAAAAACAGACATACTTAATTTTTTTTTAGAAAACCTTCCTTTTGTGGTACCACAATTATGTTAATAATGATAATTATAATGGAGTTCTACCAAGTGAATGCCAATTCAATCAATAAATTAGTGAATAAACCTCGCATATACTAGTGTACTTTATTGCACATTTTTTCATAAGAAAAAAAAATATTGGAGAGATACATCGCTGAGATTTTGATCTGTAAATCATTTATCCTAAAATAAATGGAAAATCCAGAAAGTAACGATGTGTTCGAGGCTTAATCTTCCCGCTCAAAACTGACACTTTTGGTAACGTATCCTGTAAGGGTAGTTAGAAGCCTTCTCGTTGTTATATATGGCACCGCGTGCCAAAGACATTTTCACGCATCACAAACGAAACCTTAATATTGTTGCTTTATAGTTTTTCCTGTAAGCTTTTAAAAGCTTTACGAATTCTTTTGTTTTATACTGCGTAACTTCTTATCTTCCAACGGATATTTGTTTTTCTCCGTCAGAAGAAGTCTTTTTGTGTTCAAAGTTTTAATAGTAATATTATTACTTTTACCATAAAAATAACCAAAAAGTGTTTAATGTAAATTTTATTCTCTTTTTCTTGTTTGTATCATAAATCTAATATGATATTATATATTATTTGACTAACAATAATTCAGTAAAGTATACTACACTTATTGATCATTTTAGCATATGATTAACATTATCGTGATGAAGAATATAGAAGCACGATTAAAATCATCTATAATGCTTTGGATATTTCCGTGTCACATCATCGTAAAAACACTTGAACGTGTATCTTTATAATATTAATATTACACGTTGAAAAAAATAGCAATGTATTTTAGTTCTACAAAATTATTTTTTTAAATATAGTTGATAGTTATTTCGACTCACGCCATCATCAGAACTATGCTTGAACTAACATTTGCTTATATATATATATATATATAGCTGTGTAGAAAAGGTACACAATACACCTTCTCTCCTGTTTTAACGACCTAGCTTGTTTCCTGTTCGCAATAAAACTAACAATTGTAAATGAAACTAAAAAGGCGGCTATATCAATAAGTTTACATATGGCACGGAATGATCCATTACAGAAACAAACAGACACCAGTCAGAGGAGTCAATAATGGTGACCGACATATATAAGTTTGTTCGTTAAGGTTCCAAAGCCGTCATCCTGCGACTCTTACTACAAAGATGCAAACACTTAGGCGCTGAGCTTGAATTTATATAATTTCATTCCTTTATAACGTGATTAGCGAATTATGAATTTGTTTTTTTACTGTTGAATGATCTTACATGTTCCTTAGCTCGAGTAGATATACTTCTACCTGTCTGTCCGATATAAACGGACAAACATGAGCCACAGGACATTTTATAAATACCGCAATTTTGTAGAACTAAAATACATTGCTATCTTTTTCACTGTGCTATAATGGAGTTCTACCAAGTGAATGCCAATTCAATCAATAGTATTAATATTGTGTCAAGATAATTCATATCACACATAGCACTTAGATCTAAATGCACTCGTCGTGGATTAGTTTTTCAATCAATTGCCGAATTTAATCTCAAAACCATGGGTGCCAGTGTTTACATTCCGCCCATTTAATTTGAAATAATGTGGATTAAAGAAAAGGGAGAAGGATCTACCAATTATCAATTATCATTGTCAAAATTGTATTCTTTCCTCCAGTGAAAATATAAGTTGGAAGACAAGATAACAGTCAGTTCTTATTAAACAATTTCCATTAAGATGCTTCATTAGTAGGTCAAATGATCATTCATAGAGCCTATATAGTTGATAAATATTAATAACTAAGTTCATATTAAATATGCCATTTTCAGTTCTGAATTTACGACATTTCATTTATTAATGAACTTTGGTATCATGCTGAGACGATTAATAATATTTATATTATAGACATATAATACATCGAAGCTTTACGTGTAGTTCACATAGCAGCAGCTTTTTTCGCAGAGAGCTTTAAGCTTACATCCAATTTCATTATTAGTATCCGTCGCTTCGCCGTTATAATGTTTCAAAGTGATGTGATAATCCTTATCTAGTTGCCGTCTGCCGTAATCGTGTGGTTTCCACGTACAAGCATTAAAATATCTAAAAACACAAAAAACACATTTTCATTTTATTAGTCTGAGATAAAATTACTGGTAAATTCAGAAAAAATGCACGAAAGCACAATGTTTTTTTATTGTCATTTTGTTAGATAGCTTTTGCCAACTTATATTGTTAATTATATATTATCTCTCGAGCGTGTGTATTCAATTAAAATTTTCAATAAAGGTAACCTAAGTATTTTTGTCAAGTTAAAGTTCCTTCTCGTCTAACGACTGCGATATTAATGCAAACGTTTTATTGCATTACATTTTAAATGCAACCACAGATGAAGTAGTTATTTTGTAAACGAAAAAATACCATACCAATATTCTTAGAACCTTTGCTAATATAATTAAAATCAAGGGGTGCTGAACTGACACCTTTCACACTAAGGTACAGAAAGATTAGAAGTAAAATTACATACAATAAGTGGTTGTATATATTTTAAGTCAAAAATTATAGATTTTGTTAATAGTGTATAAAGAAAACAGAGAGAGAGCTCTAGTGGCCGATGTAGTATTTTACGACAAACTTAATTGTAAATTGGGCTGGATATGTCACTCTTTTATAAGTTAACTACAGGATTTGTTTCCTCCTAGTTATATCCTAAAAATATAAAACCACAAATCTGACGCAATGGCACATGGCTAAACGTATTGAAAAAGTTTATTAATACCATTCCTGCATTAATATAGTTTTTTTCTCCAATAATCGATTACTTTTCAAATAATCAATTAAAATACACTACTGTTAAACTTACCGATTCTTGATATATCTAATATAAAATAAATATTTTGAACCGACAATATTCTTCTAAAAACGATTAGCAATATAAAATATATTTTCATTATCATATAGTTTCAGTTCAAACCTATCCATATGTCATGTGTTTTGATGCATGTTTTAAGTATGCCAAATAAAAAAAAACACGACGCACATGTCTTCTCTGAAGCTGTCAGCTCTAAATGTGTCCTACAAATTGGCAGAGGAACTTCATTACAACACCAACTACCAACAAAATCTCTGGTCTTAAAATCTTTTCACTTACGTATGCCACTGGTGATTTATATGTTCACTCTATGAATTAGACCTATATTTAAATAAGCACACGAAATACTAATTGAGATCTTGTCGGGATAGATTTGAAAGTTGTCATAATTAGAAACAGAAATGATTAAGTGATAATACAACATTGATTATACTCCTCATTTTAAAAACCCTTTAACTGGCTTTTAAGCTAATTTTTTTTTACAAAATCCCTCGAAAGCTGTATTGATGTATACAATTGTGCTCGATTTTAATGTTAACGATATTTTATTATAATAAAATCATGCTACGTAAATTCCATTTCAATCAATAAACGAAACATTTCATTTTAATGTACGTAAATGTATTTTAACCCGATTTATTATAACCTTAATAAAATTACTCAGGGAAAACAAACTCGATAATGTAAAAATGACGTTATTTTTACGACAAAAATATAAAATTCACGCCTACGATTTCGTTATCACTTTACTTTCCTTGCTTTTTGATTTTATAATTGTATTACCCGAGGCTAAAACTTTTTACTCTATTTTTATGCCGCTGCACAATTTAATTTTTACATTATTTAACAGCACTTCGAAACGTTTTCTCGCTATTGGCTTCTTTATCGCAATTATAAAACAATCTTATTACGTTTTTAATTTATATTTATTTTTTTAGTAAAAATGGACAAACTTTTTTTGTGAACCAAAAAATTACACGTATTGTATTTAAAATGATTTTTAGCATGGTTGTATTAACGTCTGGAGTTTGGTAGATATTGAAAATGAAATAAGTGTAGCATTATCTGTTTTTATTTAAAATACCTTAATCAAAATAAACTTCCCCGGTGTCGTAACACTCAAGTTCAAAAACCAATTTTCGGAAAATTGCAACTGTGAAGCAATCTATTTCTTACTGCAAGTTCAATCTATCACAACCCCCTCCCCTTTCGCCCTTGCCCGTTATAGCATACATGTTTTATTGGTGTCGTGTGTCGTCCGCTCGTCAGCTGCGGCGGTGGTTCGGCGATCGCATTTTCTTTCGACTCGATTTAAGTTTTGCGCTTTCCGTTTTTGTCTCATTTTTTCCACACTCCAACGACCGACGTATGGTCATGGGCGGTGTTTCAATCTAGCTGAGAATTTAAACTATATTTCCACGCTTATGTTTTAGTCACCAACACATCATTAGTATGGCAAAAAGCTTTTAATTCTAAGACAATGGACATTGACGAGGAAAAAATGTAATGATTTTTTGCATACTGTGTAAGTAACAAAATTAATACAATCGATTTTAAAAACGTAAAATCGATTGATATCACATCTTCACAAATCTCAACAAAGTACAGACAGAAAAGTTTGATTGTGAAGACAAGCTTGTGGTCAATAAATTATTTCGTATAATAGAAATACCTACTTTTATTTTGATTTTTTTACGGCGTTAAATAAATCAAACTAAAAGCAGAAGCCTACAAATTTTTATGAGGTATATTTGATAGCTATTTCGGCTCACGCCATCGTCAGAACTACGATGCCGTGATAGTTCTGACGATAGTAGAAATTTTTTTAGAACTAAAATACATTGCTATTTTTTTCACCGTGTTTTATTTCAAATGCCAATTCAATCAACATATAGAATTTATTTTGCATCCCGCCGTTTTTATTGTGGTTCTTAATTCAACAATGTTTGCGGAAGAATATAATAGTAATTTAGTGGTATTACTATAAATCATAAACAACAAACACTGGTAGGCAAAATTTTGTTAATCATACGAAAGTCTGATAAAATAATATTGTTCAATTGATTTTATCAAAGAAACGCTTTTCGAACAAATCTCCATACTCTATTCCGTCACTGAAACGAATCGACATCCGAAAATGTTACTGTGAATATCAGTTATATATGTAGAACTACATATTAAGGAATGCTCTACTTCTAAATTCAAAAATGATCAGAAAGGCATTGTAGATATAATTACAGAATATTTAATGCAGACTCCCTGGAGGCACCGAGTATATACTATTATACTGAAGTATATGTTATGAATGATGAGTTTGTATCTCTACATAATTCACGCAGAGCAACTCACGAGTATAGCTATTACATAAGAATGTATTGACGCCCAAATATTACATCTACTAGAATGCATTCATTGCCCTTGGGCGAGGTCCTTAACCGACATTGGTTTACTGACATAGACGTGCATCTTCTACACTCAAAAGTACAAAAGGGATAGCGATCAGTATTTGGATCCAGGCTGTGTTGCCAGTGTTGTGATTTATAATCACTGTCTGATCTGACTTATGGAATCTAATTTATTTAAGTTTGAAGATGGATGGACTTATTGTTGAACCACTTTTTTTTTTACTTTCATTTAAGAGAATGAAACTTTAAACGCGTGTATGCATTGTTGTAGTTTGGCCTATTTCAGGTTTGATGTACGATGTAACAATCGGTGGAATTCCATATGAGAAATGGTATTAACCGTACTTTGTTGAAGTTATTAAAAAAATAATGTATCAACATAATATTCATAACTTACTCGAGGAAGAAGACTGCATTCTTCGCTTATATTGAAAGATTTGTTATTTAAAAAGAAACTGCTTAATTATTACAATTTATGATATCGACTGAAGGTGCTTGGTGGAATTTCAATATCAAATTTAAATTGTTATAAATTTGTACGATTCCACATGTTCTGTTACTAACGACTCGAGTTTCTCCTTTCTTCAGGCATTCTATCACACGGATGCAACAGAACTGACGTTCAATAAGCAGTTTAAATTTTAAAACAAAATGCAACTTTTACGTAAGCCATTTGAATAAAATTACCTTAATTAAAAGATCAACAGATTCTAAAGTTATGAAAGGTTGATGGGAGTACACAGTATGTATTGTGCATTCAATAATATTATTTTGGACTATACTTAGTAAAATTAAGAAAGGTTTTTAACCTTTAAAATAGTGACTGACAGTCAGTTTTGGTATGTGACAAAACATGTGCAATCGTACTAAGTTGTAACACTTCAAATTTGCTTCATTATTTATTAATTATGTAATATGTATTTTTTTATCGCTAGCGCACAATAAAAATGCCAAAACTTTTAATTTTTTAGTTTTTATTATTTTTCAATATTTATTTGATATTTGAGGTACGTCAGTTGTTGATTGAATTGGCATTCACTTGGTAGAACTCCATTATAACACGGTGAAAAAAATTGCAATGTATTTTAGTTTAACAAAATTATTTTTAAAAAATATAGTTGATAGCTATTTCGGCTCACACCATCGTCAGAACTATGCTTAAACTAACATTTGCTTATCTATCTATATATATATATATATATATAGCTGTGTAGAATAGGTACACAATACATCTTCTCTCATGTTTTAACGGCCTAGCTTGTTACTTTCTCACAATAAAACTAAATTTTTAAAAATTGTAAATGAAACAAAAGGCGGATATGACAATAAGTTTACATATGGGACGGAAGTGGTCATTACGGAAGCAAATCAGACCACTCCCCCGGAAAAGGTTGGACTAATGGGGACGCTATTATATTAGTTTGTTCGTTAAGAATCCTTTGTGATAATTGATGTCTATTGATTTCCAGCTGTTCCAAAGCCGTCATTCTGCGACCCTTGTACAAAGATGCAAACATTTAGGCGAAACAAAGTAATTTTGTACAACTAAAATACATTGCTATTTTTTTCACCGTGTTACGTCAGTTGTCTTTCAAGTACCTGTACGAGTTTGCACTGCGGCCTTGAACGGGGTCTTTTAACCCAGTCATACGACTGCAGCGCTGACATATTTTTTCCCTCACACTGATAATTGCGGCCAATTTCCGAGGTAATTAATATTGTTTTTCTAGCCACCTGATTACGCAATCAGAGACGAACTCGTAAAAAACATACGCGCAATGCTTGTCGCTCGGGTTTCTGTCGACGCGGGTCACTGACCCGTTCATCTCTCCTTGCAGTGCGCGCCCGCGATTTGCGGTCCAGACCGTCGCGACTCCGGATTGAAATAATTCGCACGCGGTTCGCGCTCCCCGCCACTTCGCCTAATTGCGGCGCGAGGAATAAATGCCCCGCGCACACGGCTGAAGAGATGCAGCGTCTGACTGTAGTGGTTTGAAGGAATCAAATTGTTGTTTTTATTTAGTGGTAGGTATAATTTTGCGTCTCGTCGCACAAGTTACATTGTAAGAACCGTGAACGACGCATCATGTATCACAATAAATTGCTTATCAACTCGAACATGCAAAACGTTTGAATGAACTTTTATTTAAGTTATTATGCTTGGACAGGCGTAACTACTCCGGCGCCGTACCGCAATAGACAACTGATGAAATGCCTGATTATAATATTTTAGTATTTACGTCACCGTTATCATAACATAAACATTGTAAAAGTAATTTATGATATCGACCGAAGGTGCTTGATAGAATTTCAATATCAAATTTGAATTCTTACAACTTTGACTGACTGTCAGTTCTGTTACATCGTGTGATAGAATGCCTGAAGATGCAGAATAGCGGAACCCGGGTCGTTAGTGACAAAACACGTGGAATCGTACAAAGTTGTAAGAATTCAAATTTCATAATAAAAGTATTTAACTCTACATTTTTGCTTTATATATGGAAGTCGAGAGATGATACGGCTTGCGTAATCACTATACTTTATATTCTGTTTAACATGTGATAGTCAATACATTGTCTCACTTGTTTTAATAATTTTTTCTAAGGCTTTCATAATTTCTCGACTCAATTTACAAATATATGACGAAATACCCATTGAACAATTAAAGTGTATCAATTAACTAAAAATCATAGATATAATCGCCGTATCACTTAGATATATAAGCACAATGTCAAATTGTACTTGTTTGAGTCATTTGAAATAAGTGTTCCATGTCCTCTTAAGATTACCTTTGATAGCTTCTGTTATATATTTTCTGTACTAATGTTATTAAATATCGCAGCGAGTGTAAGTGCCTCTGTGGGTAAATATATTCTTTTATTCAATTGTTCATGCAATGTATTAATGTAAATTTATGATGAAGATGGACAGTCAATCTAGTCGTAATTCATTTAGATCCGCGCATGCCCAACGTAAGAACTCGACGTCGCGGAATGCAAAAGCGATCTGCCATAAGTTTTGTTTTTGCACCGTGCATGCAAACGAAACACGCCCTGAAGGTTTCTCGATGCATGAAATTCACTTGGCGCTTTGGTATTTGTACTAAAGAACAATGCGTCGTGCATTATTGATTATGAGCCTTATTTTACGCATATATTTTTTTATCAATAACATTTTCATTTTAGTGTTCTGAATGTATATGCATTTTGAATGTGTATTTTTATCATACATCTTTAATAACTTTCAAAATAACGATCAGTTTCAATAATTTTTAGTACACATTCAAAAATGGATAATGCTGAACTTTTAACAATCGTTAAAAACTACAAAATTAAAACTAGTAATATATAAAAACTAAGAAATATCAAACTAAGCGAAAAACATGCTTTTCCAAGGTTTCTTTCCATTTAAATCCACTCCCTATGTAGAGCGCATAGCCTCATAACAGAGGTATTTGTGCAGTAGTTTCTTTTTATATAACCCATGATTTCGAACAGAATCAATAACACGTTTAAAAAAAATCAATATTCTTAGTGGGACTCGAACGCGTATATCCGTCAAGGAAATCAATAATGTTGATCACTGCACCACGGACTCGACATAAAACGGACAACCATTGGTTCACCTATCATAACAGTAAAAATTGGTATGATTTGACGGCCTGAAAGTGACATTTCGGATCCCGTCCTCGCGATCTTCAAGGATTCACAGTAACGATCAGCATTTTGCATGAACCAAGATAAATGCACAAAGGAAAGTGTTGCAATCTTTTACTTTTCATATGCTCCGCATAATATTTGTTGTTTTTTTTTCAACAGTTTCATATGCTACTCCCCTTGCCTCTTGTCGCACATTTTTTTTTATTTATTATCTTTTGATTTTGTTATTTGTCTTCCAATGCAAAACCATATATAACGACGAATTACGTCTTCTAGATTATAATGAGTTTAAATTCGTCAAATAATAGAATGTTAAGAAAATTATTATGTATGTACAATGTAATGATAATGGTTTTCGGGATAAATAAGGGAAAAAATGCCGTTCTTTGATTTGAGTACTTTTTCCACTAACTCGTAACACTTTTTCTACATTAAATTTTTCTTCACAATGATATGAACCTTCACTAATTCCCAGTATTTATAACATTCCATATTCTAATTATTTCACATAATGTTAACAATACAGCTTTTCCGCTTCCACAAATTATTATTTATAGGCAATGGGGGGTATTAATAAATTCCTGCTGTGTGAAAATTTTACGTAGCTATTATTTTTATGATCGCTTCGGTATTGCCTCCATCATTCTTGGGTAATCTCTTTTTTGGTTTAATATTTTTCAGTAATGTTTTTTTATTATCTTCATAGTACTATATTGAATTTAATGGTCAGATTATAAAAGTTACTAATGGTAGACGATGATATAGTAAAATTAATTATTACTAGCATTAACTTTTTAATTTCTTAAGCAATGAAAAATACGATCTACCAAATTTTCTTCTCTTTTCATAATATTTCAATTCAAATTTAAAAGTCGGTCGATATCGTAAACTCTATTATCATATTTAGTCAATATGAAAATTAAATGAGAAATAAACCAAATACAAATTTAAATAGTATGACAGAAAATCAGAATTTGTTTGTTCCATATTGTTAAAAAGAAAATCTTACCCGTGTAAGTAGGTTGAGTATCGATTTATCCTCATATGAAATAAATCATGCATCGAAACTAGCTTTGCGCAACTGTGAGCATTTTCTCTGTCCATTTTTCATCACTATCGTATTTTATGTTTTGCTACCTATTCTAGTCTATTCAATTTTTCCGTTACCCATAAGTGAACTTATGCTGTAAAATATTGTTATGAATTTCGAAATTGAAACGTGTCAAATATTTTTTCTTTACTTGGTGTAAAGTAGCCGTTTCAAATGTGAAATGACATTTAGTGCTTGGATTTTACTTTATAATATATTGAAATACATTTATATTGTAGACTAAAATACACTTTTTAATATAGCCCTGAAGCTTAAGAGTTTTAAGTCACGTGTTTATCGAATAAAATAATTTATCTTTTCTTTGCTAAGCTTTCTTTTACATATACAATATAAAATAATATTACTTTTTACACATAATTTCACATAACAGTGGTTATGTGAAATTATGTGTAAAAATAACACTTCAATCCTATCTTTTTTCATTTTATAATGCATCATCATTAAAAATTCTTATCAAAGTAGTTCCAAAATATTTATTTTCCACTTTGATAACAAATGAGAAATACGTATGCATCGAATTGGTAATAATTACTTTCAATTATTGGTATAAAATCTTTATATTTTAAAACAATTGTGGCAAAAAAAAATTTCATACATGAAATAAATATCTTCCCACCACAATTTTATTTAACGTTGAAATCATTAAAGCGAGTGATGAAAGACATAATGTCGAACAAATTATAATGTATCATTATTTTTTTAGTCGAAGAATGGTTTCACTTCGCTCATACAGTGTTCAGAATTATTAAAGTAATTCTTAAAAATGTATGGTACGTTCTTTATTCGAAAACATGCATAATTTTTTTTCCACACTGAAAATTAGTAGCTGAAAATAATTATATTCATATTGGCTCGTCATATACCGATACAGAAAGCGTATTAAATTTTGCCAACTAATTTTAGTACTTTTTAAAGTATTGCTTTTTCCCTTTATGAATTTATCACACATATACATATAAAATTGTCAGTAATGAATTGTTTACAAACGAGATTGGCCACCTAGGTATTCTAATATAAAAAAACGTTTATTAAATATTTAAAATATTCCACAGTGTAAAAAAAATATTCACGATTTCACAAAATTTTAAATAGAATGTTGTTCTCTTCGCTAAAAATTTTACTTTGCGCGATTCACTTACAGCCAATATAACAGATAGCTTCTACTAGAAGACGCGGGTAATCTATATTTTGAGATGAATAATTTAATGTGAAAAACAATAATATTTTTATTGAATATTTGTTTTATATTTAATACTATAAGTAAATTGTGTTGACATTCCTCATAATATAAATGCGTGAATATTTTTCAGTGCATAATAAACCTGCCATATGCTTATTTATTTTTTCTCCTCTTTATTTCGTCTGCACTTATTTTATTGGCACTGGGTCGATATTTTTATATT
Source organism: Himalopsyche japonica (assembly GCA_028555115.1). Lineage (NCBI taxonomy): Eukaryota > Metazoa > Arthropoda > Insecta > Trichoptera > Rhyacophilidae > Himalopsyche > Himalopsyche japonica. The sequence goes on along the minus strand of JAHFWJ010000428.1, from coordinate 111,193 downwards.
CGAATTTACCTACCTAGTTTTTGAAATGAAACAAAATTCCGGTATTTTTTTTGGAGCAATATTGGCAAAATAAACATGCTTTACACCAATGATGTGTGAAGTACGACCCGCGGCTCGTCGGCTTATTCTTTCATTGTGGACAAAATTATAAATTTATAATTTGTAAATAAGTACTAAAAATGTGTTTTAATTATTTAAAAATCATGCATTTTCTTCAAGAAGTGACAGATTAAATACATTAAAAATGGTTAAACATGTCAATTTAGTTATAATTTTTAGTTACGTATATTTTCACTGCTTAAAATTAGTTAACAACTTACTTACACTATTTGCTTAAATATTATGCGATATAATAATAAAAAAACGCTCGTTGTACAAGTCTGTCTCATATAGACTTGGTGATCATTATACAGTGCAGAAAATAACAATGTGTCTAATTTTAATTGTTACAACTTTGTACGATTACACATGTTTTGTCACTAACGACCCGGGTTTCGTCTTTCGGCATCTTCAGGCATTCTATCACACGGATGCAACAGAACTGACGAATACATAAACTGCAACAGAACTGACGATATCATAAACTAAACAATGTGTCTATTATTGCATGTTTCCATAAAATAAAAAATATTTTCCGTATGCTCAAATTTGGGAGGGCATACATAATATAATATTTCACAAAACTTTGACCTGTGAACAGTGAAATACCCGTTTGTGTACCACTGCCATACAGTAACCGTGCACTTTTTTTTCATTCCGCTGTCATTAAGTCTTTTGGCAAGTGCTATTATGTTTTATTTTCGTGCATTACACGTTAAAATAAAATAATCGTAGTACATATTGCAAACCGATTATAACTTTCTAATGCTTTATTGAATTACAATAAAACGTTTTATTCAACAAACGATTATTTAGAATTAATATACAAAGCTGACTGGTCATAACACATAAAAAAATGTTGATAACATTAAATGGCATTCCGTCAGGAATCGAGTAGTAAACAACATTAATTCAATCAACTATGTTTACCTTTTTTACTATTGTATCTTTTTTTCATGAAAATATATATTTTTTGGGTACCTCAACTATTTAACAGCTTAACGACCGGGGACTCGTATTTAAGTCCTTGAAGAACTTCCGTTGCGGGCCGCGGACTCATATATGCGTCCTACGTCATCTGATTGGAATCGGGTTTGATTTCAAATGTTAATGGGTGTGGTAGTATACACATCAACGCATTATTTAACAAAAATTAAATTATTATTTTCCTAAACAATTTCGTAAAAATACCCCTAAAAATTTATGTATATTATTTTTTTTATGTGATCTTTCATAACACAATTTTACATTCTGGTTAAAGATTTTATTTTTAAATCGAGTCTGGTCTTGTTTCTCTACTTAGCAAGGATATTCATCAGTCCAGTGTACACTGATACGCATGCCAAGAAACATTTCGGGGCCCTTTACAGATCGTAGTATTGGTGTTACACATTACCTTTGATTTATCGACTGAGCCACATGGAATTTTTATAATGGTTATGAAATATTTAACCGAAAACATTTTTGACATTTTTAATGCTAATTTGATTTAATTATTACCTATTCAAACTCAGTGGCAGGGGTTCTCAACTTATGTTGACGAATTAAATAAAAACATTTTTTTCTGAAATATTTTCTTTTATGTTACATTATTATAGTGAATAGTGGATATCATTCTGACGTTCCTTTTCTTATTTGTTTTCCACACTTGGACGAGTGTGTCACCTTTTCTGGAACGCTTGGTTTCTTGAGGCTTTCATTATATATTTTTTAAATATTCCAGTAAACCTCCATTTTTCCGAATTGTCCCGCAAAGTCCCGTTTTACTTAAAAATAAATCTTTAGCGAGCGATACACAGTTATAAAAATTATATGCATAAATCCTGTGCCACTTATTCATATATGGATTCAACTCGCTCATTACAGAATGTATGTACACTCGGATCAGAACCACTATCGTCCGCGTCATCTTGTTCACAATCACTGGAAACCTCCGACAATGCATCCTCAAAATTTTCTAAATATGTTTCATCTTTTCCTTCAATTTTGAGGTGATTAAAAATAAAAATATAAAAATTATAATCATAAATGATTAGCAAGAGAAAAGCAAATTTCGCGACGTTTTCACCGATAGTTCAGAGAAGACAGAATACAATTTACTTATATATTAAGAAACACTTGCAACACACTACCCTGATTTCTCAGAATGGCTGTAAAAAAATACGAAACAAACTAATGGGAGTGAGCACATCTGCAACGGGGATGACACGAGAGCCAGGGCTCTTTAAACTTAAAATAATATTATCTTAAATATATGTAGCATGATTTTATTTTCGTTCTTATATTTTACTTAGATATTATTGTGGGTATATAAGGGCAAGCAATATGACAATGAGGATCGATATGAATTATTTGTATATATTAATTTTTATACGTACAAAAGGTACAGTATGGGCAAGAAAACCTTGTTTTTTTCACTTCTTCAGCAAAACAAATATGGATTCAAGTAAAATAATTTACTTACAGCTAAATTGTTAAAAACATTGTACTTACTTTTCCATGGTTCATATCGATCTAATAATCCGGCTTTCACCTTTCGTCATCTTCAGATTCGATGTAACATAAATCTATCGATGGGGTAAACACGAATAGAAATTGTATATTTCCCATCAGCTCATAATGAAAGGTATTTATACAAAATTAATTATTATCCATGAACGTTTTTTTATATAGATACTTATACAATATAAAGAGTATAGAGAGAGAGACGTATAGAGTTTATCTAATGAGTTTTAATATATATGAATATAAAATTTAAAAAAAACAATGTGAAAAAGTAAATTTATATTATAAATATTTAAAAAAAAAAATTGTAGTAAGTTTTCGTTTTTTTCACTATACCACATGATTACACAACCCACAAGTGTAGAACCACTGCTCAAATGGCATTTATTTATGGGGCAAAGTATCTAGAAGCTAGCAAATCAAATTTGGTTAAGATATCTCTATCGGTTCACAAACTATAGCGAATCTAGTAAAAGGACAGTTTTCGGGCGAATTTTTTGCAAAATCGCCGGCCAACACGCAAAATTCGATAGAAAACATGCGGTCGCTAAGCTGTTAAGACAAAAACATGTTATTGATAGAATTGGCATTCACTTGGTAGAACTCCATTATAACACGGTGAAAAAATAGCAATGTATTTTAGTTCTACAAAATTATTTTTAACAAATATAGTTGATAGCTATTTCGGCTCACGCCATCGTCAGAACTAACTAATAGATAGCTATCAACTATATTTGTTAAAAATAATTTTGTAGAACTAAAATACATTGCTATTTTTTCACCGTGTTAAAAACATGTTGTTTATTCGTTGTATGATTTTTACCAATCGTATTGTTTTGAATTTTTATTGTTTATTATGTAAACAAAATTTACCAAAAAGTAAAATTATGAGTAGTAATGGTGTATTGATTAAACATTTCTATGATATTTGCATTGTAGGTTCCTATGGAATAAAATAATTTTGAATGAGGGAAATAAAATAGGCAAATAAACACTCATTTTCGATTATGAATCGTTTTATGTGTATGTTTAGAATTTAAATAACTGATAAAAATGATACTGATCATTACTTAATAACTAAGAGTCAATTCCAAAATATACCCGAATTATTGATGTAATCAATTCAGTAAGGGTGGAAATCAGGACTAAGGTTAGACTATTCTTAAGTTTATCACTCTCTGTACGCCCCATTTTTAGGATCAGATGACGAGGAGGATTTTTTGACATATCGTTGGAAAATCAATGTATTTAGTACTGCCTGAACTAGAATTTCAACCGCAATCTAAGCAAACAACGTTGGCCACTCGACACCATTCAAACTGTTGTGTATTACTCGGAAAATATCTCAATATTTGCATTTCTACGCACATGGCGACCCTTGTTTTGTACAATTAATTTTTGATTATACATTAAACATATTTTACTACTTATCCTTATTCAAATGACATCAAACGATTGTTTTTTTTTTTTTGCAATTTTACATTCTTATCCACTAATAATAATTGTACAAGAAAGATTTGTCTTAGCATTTTAACATAACTAATTGTCAATTAAGGACTACCTGCCAACTGAAAACAGACAATTTAGACAACTAGTTCCAATACCTGGGCCCCATCTCCACTTCGTTATGGTACTCTACTGAGTAACCTTGACAGCAATTTACAGCTATTGAATCACGATGAAAAACTGTATTTATAACGAACACAGCTTTAGTAAAACCTCACGCCATAGCTGCATCCAGTTTATGATATCTCGCATCATTTCAGTTTATTCAATGTCCACTTTTTCTTACTCAGTAATCTTAAAAATTCAATTAAAATCACTAAAATAACAAAATAATTTGATTGAATAAAATCATTGCTGTGAAGAATGGATACACTTAATCCAACCAATTCCAACAAAAGAACATGATAAAAAGTAAGTTGTAGACTTCGATGACATACACATAGGATGAAATGTATAGTTATTGGCCAGTTGGCTATAAATTTCTTGATAATTAATAATTTTGAAGTCTTGAATTAGATTTATGTAAATCAATAGTTTGCGTTTCCGTTTTGTTTAATATAAATCACATTTTTGTGATTATTTCTTGGGTATAACCATTTATCTGGATGAACAGAAAGGCAGTAATTGGCCACGCATTAGTTTCATATATATGCATAGAAAAGATTGTAAAATATATGCTGGAATACAAAATTTTTAAGCATTTTAAAACCAGGTTTGTTTAAGGACTTTTCACACATTTTTTAGGTTTGAGAGCCAAAAGACACTAACTAGCATCCCTTGAAAGCAACCGACGACAAAGCTATAAATTGAGACAAATGTGAGATAAGAATGGCTGACACCTTATTTTATCAGCTAGACGTCGAAATGGCCAATTTCTGTAGCATAGCCAACAACTATACGATTCACCATATTGCAACATCTAAATCAATTTACAGCATCGAAAAGGTTTCATATCCTCAACATAAAAATAAAAAATATTTGCCAATATATTGATTAGCTTGAATTTTGAATTAATTTTATTTTCAATACCAAAAATTTTCCATTTCTCTATAAATATATTTTCTTAGCCTCTATATAAAACCGTAATCTCGTTTTACTGTTTTTTTTAAATAGTCTATTTTGTTCTTTATGGTGAAAAACTTATTAAAAAAAAAATAAGTCTTAAACAATATGTAAAATTTAAAAAATGATTTGTTATTTTATCTCGGTATGACCGCGAATTTCCGTCGTCGTGTAGTGTTATGATATACCGTAGAATATTGTGATGCTAAATTTCATTCTCCCTCCTTATCTAACAGCGTTGTATATCCATCTCTCGATCCCCTTTCTTCCCACCTCGTCGGAACATTCGTCGCCGACGTCGGCCGTTCAAAAAGTAACCATTCGTTATTTAGCAGCCGATGGGGCAGTACCGCGCTCTCGCGACTTGAAAATACTACTATGTATTGCGTAACAAAATAATAATAATAACGTAACGATCAGCTGTTTCCACAAAAGAAAGAAATAGTTATCAGTTTGTGTTATCACGATTATTTTTTGAATATTGGATTCTATTCTTGAATTGGACTGCATTTTTGGAATACCATCTCTTGAAGACTACTTAGTTTTTTTCTTTCACAAGTGACTTGAAAAGTTTATTTATTAAGTGATTGTTTCTTTTAACCTGTGAACTATCATGGTAAGGATCAGTGATGTTTTTCTCTTGTAACATTTAATATTTACTGATATATTACAATTACAGCACACGTATTAGCGTCAATATTGATATGCATTATTTTTTTCATTGTGAACACTTTTACGTAATATATGTAAATCCTGAATGTATCAGAAAATTTCAATTATTCATTCTACGACATTAATTAAGCATTCCTATGAATTCACAATCGACTCTGAATACTTAAGTTACGTATTTTACAAGTGTGAATATATAAGACAACTAATAAAATATTATTATATATATACAAAAATGAATTAGTTTTATAAATAATAGTATCGAAAGCTATTTATGCATACATGTTACTAAAATTTCTTGATGCATATTTATACCAAATGCAAAACTTTCCGCGAACTTTACTGTAGTACGATACTTGATGAAATTTTATTATAGGAATAAATTAAAAAAGTGTGTTTTTTTTTCTTTCAAACATTGTGATTATGTTTTATGTAATGTATACCAGGATTGATTCCAGTTTCTTTTACTAAATCAATGATATAACTGATCATGTTCATATTAGTTTAGATTTGTTTATTGTATCACTTTATCTATAAGAAAATGAATTAAACTATCGGTATTAAAAATACATTCCCGTAGTGAGTTTAATTACGTATCAGGAAATACCAATTTGGTTGAGGATGAGGAAAACCGATAAGTTATCCAAAATACGAATGTAACGTTAGTATGAAAAGGTCGTCATAATCGTCGCTTAATTGGCCGTCCTTAGTGCAAAACTATACCAACAAATTATAAGTTTCTGGCGACTTGATCTAAAATTATTGTTAAATTTGCATTATTTAATATTTCTCTCGTCCCAGGTTTTTACTTTTTATAGAATTGAATTGTTTTTAGCAGCGTTCAGTATTTTTTTCAACCAGAAAAAAGTAGCTCGTTATCTCAAAACATATTTACCTGTTTCATTTGATATTGAAACCTAAGCTTGACAAACTAAATTTGTATTGTTTTCTATAAATCATTTTTTTAAGCAAAAAAACGATATGATGGAATGGTCCATAGTATCATCAGTTTTAAGTGCTTTTTCTGTAAAGGAAACCTACCCTTCCTTATCTTTAAGAACATTAACGAGTTCATTGTATCATACATCGCGAGTGTGGTCATCAGCTGTGACATTTCATTTATTATTTTTTTAATGATTAAATTTTACGGCGAATACTGTGGTGACTGATAAAAAAAATAATGATAACCTGCAAGCTAAATCGTGGTGTATTATATCCAATAATATATATATTTTTGTGTTATTAATGTGATAGCGTTTACACAAGTACATTCATTTGTCGTATCAATCAGCTTAGAGATAAATTTCTTATCATTATTATATTGTTATCACAATATTAGGATTACTCTATAGTTACTGAACTTCATATTATATATTTTATTATAAATAACAATCTTTTAATAATTTGTTGTTACAACGCGCACTTAAATAATAAATACTTTCATGTGTATTCTTGTAAAAAGCGTTATTTATTGCTCTATGTATTTAATCGATATATATTAAAGATTGCTTAAACAATTTTAAACTTTTTTTTTGCAATTTAAATAATAATATACAAATCAAATTGCTTTCAGTATTATTGATATTTTCTCTTCTTCTATTATATGAGATAATTTTTCTCGATATATTTTGTGTTATCTATTTTTTTTTTTTGCATCAAGAAATATGTGCTCAATCAATGGCAATAATTATTTGCTCTGATAAGGAAAACGAAAAAGAAACAGATGTAAAAAAATCCATGATGATTAGAGTGGTGTGTTTAAGAGGTTATAAAAAGTGTTTTTGTATTTTTTAATTATCATGACTAGTTTTAATTACTGATAAAGTACTTTTAAATCTTCACACGACATCCCATCCGAATCTATCCGACCTAAATATATTATCATTGATACTTTTTAAGCTTCATATATTTTTTTTACATGAAGCGGTTTATTTCCACCTATCAAAAAATAGCGTCTTACCAAAATCAATTTTTTATTTGTGAAGTATTTATTATACATAATTTTATTTTTTGGCGACAACGTTCAGCAGGAATTCGGAATATTTTCGTTCTTTACTAATTGAAAAACGTGGATTGGTTGTTTTGAAAAATCGTACGTTATGTTCTTAGATAATAATTTTTGCTTGCGTCTTAGTAATACTTTGCAGTCTTGGGGTCGTGCGTCGTAAACATGCCTCCGATACCAGTCAATAATTTCTCATAATTGGCAGCAATTGAACGATCATCGACACATTTTTTCTTCATTTTCTTTTCTCGATTCGCTACGAGCGTCAAATGTGCGATATGATTTTATAAACATTAGAAACAGTCAATTTTATTGATTGATGATTGCCTGCCAGTCTAAATTTAAATTGTCTTCGCCTCATATATGGACCGTGAACAATAAAATATCCAATTGTTAATTCTGCCCATATGTAGTAGCAAAGAGTGTAAATTTTGGATTGTTTCCAATACTGCTGGGACCATGAATCGGTCAAAGTTGTAGCTTTTGGCTGTAAATAGGTACCCAACGCTTCGTCAACGAAACTGAGCAAAATACAATAATGTAATATGTAATAATTTTAATTTTATATCTGATTATCTGCTCCACGTAATCTATGACATACACTAGAAAGCACTCAGGTTGCCTTGGTATTTTATTATTTATATTGTTGATCAATCAACTGTAAATTACTTTTTGTTATTAAATTCGGCACTTAAATAGTTAAGTATTGCCTAAATCAACGTTCCCAATATTTTCTTATTCATATTTTTAATTGGTGCTTACTTAAATATTATTTAATCCTAAACCTTCCTTTTTCAATCATTTTTATTTTAATTGTTAAGTTCGTAAATTATGCTTAATCACCGACAAAAAACGAAATATATTGCAATTTCCGTAAGATATTATACGTTCGCTCGAGTTTTTTTTATTAGTGAATTGAATGGTTTGTAATTTAATACTAATTCCAGTATAATTAAATTTGATTTGAATATACAAACGCCATGAATGCACAACACCTTAAATTATTACAAAAATCGAACAAAAGCTGTTTCATTACGTCTTTCATCAAACTGATTTCCAAAAAAATAATATTGTTGGAGTAAAATAATGTAATATTTTGTTGGCACTATTTTAAATATGGTTTCGAAAATCCGTTTTAATCGATGGAAAATTATGATCAAACAAAAATATATTATATTTACGCGCTTAAAGTATTATTTATAAAAAAATAGATCGGTACTGTTCTTGATTAATGTTGGAATTTTTTTAAATTATCACGCTCAGCAAATATAAACTCGACTGCATCACTGACAGATGGTATAATTAACAAACGCTTTCGCTTTTATTGTATTCTCATACCCTACACCGAATTATGTATCCACTATGAAGTATATTATCATAAATTTAACCAAATCACAGACCAGGCGTCCGTATTTCTCACAATAATTCGATTACGGTGGCAACCAACAGAGACCCTCTCGGTTAATTATAAAGTTTGAATTGGCATTTTATTGTTCCCACAAAAAGGGTTCGACTCGTCTGACCATAATACTAAACTGGCTGAGTCGATAAAGGATGGTATGGTCGCGAGCTTTCTCAGACGTGAGCTTTTGCTTTTTAAATCTTGTCTATATCAAAAATAATATTGATAACTTTGTTATTCCACTTGGAGTGCTCTAAGTGCGATACATGTTTTTCCTCTTTGAAAAACATTTTCAAACTAAAGACTTCAGATAAACCTGAAGACGCTTGTACAAGACGTAAAATACTGATCATATTTAGTAACGCACAAAAAAAAATTATAGACTACATGATGTTATTTCTGTATAATTACAGATTCCATTTATCTAATCGTCTTAAAAACCAGCGATATATTTATTAATTATAAAACAATTAGGATTGAACTTCTTTCGAAATTCTTTTAAATATATACAAATCTATTACAAATGATACATAGGTTTTATTGTATTATATTTTCTAAGTCTCAAAAACTCCGATATTTCATCATTTTTTCAAGTGTCTTCAACCTAATTTTTTTGAAACTATGAATAAATCCTTTTTTTTATTTTGTGAATAGTCCATTAAATAATTACTTATTAGCTATGACTGTGAAATCTAAAAAGATTAATAATTCTGTAAATTATAAATATAATATAGTTTATATGTGTTATTTATTTTCCTATATTCAATATGACGGTTTTGATATGATGCAGTATTTTTTTTTTTGTTATTTTATTCAGAAACCGTCAATATTAGTGTGTATTATTAATTATAACCATATACACGGTCGATATTTTAACGCGCAATGTGATCTATATGAAATAAATACATTAATCAACTGTGACATTTTTAAAAGACGGCTTGGATCATATTTTACCAGTTGCAATGATTTTTTTGTACTTAGCAAGCTTGCTGCGTAAATCATTCAATTGCTCAGTTAGTCTCCCACTATTGATTTGTCACATAGGTGGTACAGCGTAAATTAATCTTTTGATTATGCTTTCAGCGTACAAGGTCGTCGATTATGCAATGATGATACTAATAATAAAAAAAACAGCTGTCACGAGGCACCTCTTCTGTCACAACCTTGAACTTGAATCAACTCGAAAATATATTCCCGGTGTTTTTGCGCCACAAATTCACCAGCGTATTTATTATCAGCCAACAAATTTACTTGCTATTTTCTTTCTTCACTTTACCGCGGATAATACTTTTCACATTTCTGACAAGCAGAGCCGCTGATTCTATAATGAAAATTTTAATAATCAGCTGTTGCGAGGTAGTTATTCGATGTTGCAACCTTGATCTTAAATATAATAGAATTTTTACCGAAGTCCATTGTCTTGCTTTAAATACCCACTTGTGATGGCAACGCCGACACTGCCACATTCGTAATTCTGATATTTTAGTTGTTTTTCGATGCCAAATTTAAATCCAATCACTACAATAAAATAACGCTATAATTATTGACCTTTTGTCCAATATTAAATCTGAGAGTTTGTCACGATTTACGGAATTCAACATTGATTAATACAACTAGTAGTGATAATTTCGTCTTATATTTCAATTCTTTCTCCATTTAGGACATAATATAGCTGCTATCCACAAATTTACTTTCACGACACGAATGGCGCTTGTTTCTTTTCACGTATTCATAGCGATTCCAGGAGTTTGTTCTAAATTACATTGTTTACATTCTCTGAAATCGGACACTCTTTTTTAACATTGAAAGTATTAATTTCGTATGTGAAACATAAAACAATGACTAGAAAAAACGTGTTTCAGGAGTTTTAAACGTAAGGTGAATTTCCATTTGTATTACGTGAGTATTTTTAGTTAGAAAACAATCTATTTTTATGTCCTATCGTAAAGAATAGGTCGATGACCCGTTTCAATTTTTCTGTAGATTTTTTTTATCCAATAAATTTACATCTTTCTTTTTTTATTTTTTGTTTAGCTTTATATTACTTGCATATTTGCTTGTCATATATTCTATCTCGCAACCCTTCAATCAAAAGACGATCGACTTGCAATCATTCAATTAACTAATATTGGAATTTTCCACATGGATTTTATATGGCCGAGCACAAATAAGATATTTACGTTGCTTGAAAAGCTTTAGAGTTTTTTTTTATAATTTCATTAGTATGGATCATTAATTTTGTAAAATCTTCCTCCGCTTAAGCAAATTGCTTTAGGTTTGTACACGTATTTATTCTTGTTTAAACATTCATAAAACCAGCTGTAATATTTGCCAGATAAATAGATCTACGGAATGACAATCTCTTGCCAAGTTTAATCAGTATAACAAGGCACATATTTTTTATTAGTACTTGTATGTGGCTCGTGATTATTAAGGTCTTTTTTTTTTTAAATATTTTTTCCTATATACCTGACAACGTAGACATAGATCAATGAAATTTCAACAGTAGAAATCTTTTAACCATCGTATATACTGTACCGTTGGTAGTTGGTTTGACATTTAGGATTTAAAACGAATGAACAATTCATGTACAACAGTTTTTTGATAGACGTAACAACAAATATATATATATATATATATATATAATCTTCTTTATTTGTCTCGGCCTTCAAAAATATTGATTGTGATCACGCCTTATGTGCACTATAGAAAATCAGTTGGAAAAGCTTCTATATTAGTCTTCGAAATGATATTGCTCTTTCGTTTTCAAGCAAATATGAGTTCCCTTTTAGCTTGTATCTGACATTTTACTGTGCGCAATGTTTGCGTTTACGAGCGGCTCACGTTTTATCGCATCAAAATAAAAGTGACACTGGTATAAAATACGTTGAATATATGAATACCATTGTATGAAGTGAAAATACTTAAAAATTGTCACCGTGTCAAAGCACGATGTTGCCTTGGTTCATTATTCCGCACTGCAAATAATCATATTCGTTTCTTGCAGTGTTTCGAGAACTCGCTTGCTTCAATATTTAATATTTACTTCGACGGGGCTGCAGAAAATCTTGTATCTCTGTACATCAACTTCTATCATTTTCCAGTACTGTTCCTGCGCATAGACGTTAGCGAGCATTCGTATTCATATAACGTTGTTCATATATTATGTACAGTTTTTAATGTTATCAGTTGCTAAGTGCACTTAACAGATGTGTTATCATAAAGGTCGTGATTTTTAGTTAAATTTACCAAACTGCGTCGTCCACCCCACAATTAATTTATAGATAATTTATGATAATTTGAATCTTTCATACAATGTACACTTCCACATGTTTTTTTAATCATGACTCGGGTGTTGTTTTTTGACATCTTCAAGCATATTATATCACACGAACAATCAACAGTTTATATCGCTCTAAAGTCAGCAAACAGTTTGCATTGCTTATATACCAGAGAAAATTAAAAAAAAATATATATATACAAGCTATAAAGAAGATGGATGTATATCTATTTTTTTAATAACTATTAATTTGATTTGAATGACATTCAAATTAAAAAAAATACTATTACTACAATATTTTTGTAATAATAGGGTTAACACAATAGTTACCTACCATAAAAATGTGACTGGGAAATATTTACTTTCATATACCTACTTAATTATCGGTTAATAATGCTCGTGATGAGCGAAACCGCTCCTGATCATATATATGTTAGATGTATCTACACGTTTTATATGGATGGGTAAGATGGGACTTCCGATTGCTGAATGTTGATTATTTGTACTCTGGTGTTAAGGTACAGTTAATTATCATTCATAAGGATATTAGAAAGTTTTTACAACTGTTTCTTTTCTATTCGGTTCGTGGCGAGTGTTATCACTTGATCAAAATGAAGCTAACCATCTCCTTAGTGCACACGCTAATAAATAGTTGTAGAATAGTAAATTAGACGCTGTTATTGATTTCTCCGGCCCGTTGTTTTTGCGCTGTTTTTTTTAAAGCGCCAATTATTACATAATCTTCTAAATTGGTCTGAATTTTTTTAACAGCTTTTATTAAAATTAATTGTCCACCCTGTTCAATTCTACATTCAAGACGTCTAAACGTCAACAACAAAATTTGTGTTTTTTTATTTATTTATATTTTAGTACTATGTCCGCAATTTCACAGCAAAAAAAGATTTAGTTCCAACAAACAAACCTGTAATATATTTTTTGTGTTAAATTAATTAAATGTTTTTTTTTTTTTTGCTTTAATAGCATTCGGTCGCCATTTTCAACAAATTTAATATACAAATAGTTTAACTTTGCGGGCAATTCGATGCACTTAAGAATTATTTACGAACTGTGTTTCTTAATCTTGATGGAATATCGATTTAATCATGTTAAGGTATCACTCGTATGCACTGACATAGCCTTTTTATTTTAGAAAATGCAGTAGTGTAAAAAAAAACCACATGCGCGGCCTTGGCATTCGTATTTTCTTCAATACATTACACACGTTATCACACACCCATATTTCGTGTGTATGTGTAAAATATCCGATCAAAATTTTACAAGTATTCGTGCGGTAGACGCCTGATAGATTATTTTTATATACGACTATGTTTATTCAATATTTTCATTTTTTGCACATTAATCTATCGCCTAGGCGCTACGCATCGTATAATTTTACAATCATCTTATTTAAATGTCATTGCTTGTTAGTATATCACTAATACACAACAAATGAACAATTAAAAACTAATATAATTACATATTAAAATACTTTAACACGGTGAAAAAATAGCAATGTATTTAGTTCTACAAAATTATTTTTAACAAATATAGTTGATAGCTATTTCGGCTCACGCCATCGTCAGAACTATCTTTAAACTAACATTCGCTTATCTATATATAGCTGTGCAGAAAACGCACACAACACATCCTCTCTCCTGTTCCAACGGCCTAGCTTGTTACTTTAACACAATGACAATAAGATTATATGTGGGGCGGAAGTGGTCCTTCTGGAAGCAAATCAGACCACCCCTTTGTACAACGGCTGGACAAGTGGCGATACTATTATGTTAGTTTGTTCGTTAAGAATCCTTTGTGATAATTGGTGTCTATTGATTTCCAGCTGTTCCAAAGCCGTCATTCTCCGACCCTTACTACAAAGATGCAAACATTTAGGGGCTGAGTTTGAATTCATATTATGTGATTCATTAATAACGTGATTAGCGAATTGTGAATCTGTTTTTTTTTACTGTTGAATGATCTTACATGTTCCTTAGCTCGAGTAGATATACTTCTACCTGTCTGTCCGATATAAACGAATAAACATGAGCCACAGGACATTTTATAAATACTACTTCTGTCCAGTTTATTGATTTTATCTTTACTATTTTTAAGATGTCTGCCTAAGTTATTGTTGACCTTGAAAGCTACGTGCATGTTCGGTACTATTGTATGAAATGTAAAAGCAAATTACGCGGTGAAAAAATAGCAAAGTATTTTAGTTCTACAATTTACAAGATATAAGTTGATAGCTATTTTGGCTCACGTCATCGTCAGAACTATGTTTAAACGTACATTTATTTATGTATATATAACTGTGTAGAAAATGTACATAATGCATCTTCTCTTCTGTTTAACAACCTAGCTTATATCCTGCTGGAAATAAAATTTTAATCAAAATAAAACTAAACAGGCGGCAATTTCAATAAGCTTAAATGTGGGCTGGAGATCATTTATATAAGAAATGCATTAGCCCTTCGCAATGGTCTGAGGAGCGGCGAAAGACTTATATTTGTCTGTTCGTTCAAAATTTCGTGTGACGATTGCTTTCTGTATTTTTTCACCATTTTATAATTGAGTTCTTCCAAGTAAATGCCAATTCAATCAATAACAGCAAATTGTTAACCAGACAAAACAGGCTTCGATATTATTTTGATTAAGAATAAATTTTAAAATTTTGATTTATGTTAGACGCAATCTTGTCAGAATGTTTCCATTTAATTACGTTTTATGATTTCAGGAATGCAATGATATTTTTTGGTGGCCAGGTATTAAATATGTACGTAATTTAAATATTCCCACGGCTGCAGGCCTTGACATTTAATTAAAATCCGTATTTGTAATTTCACTATCGTCTGTCTGTTCAGGGACAATGAACAAACGATGTTTTGTAATACTTCACGACATGCGACTAGCAATACGAATTTCATTGCTATAGAAAATCGTTCCAACAGTAAAATAGTGCACATATCAAGGATAACGCGTATTCTGCTCACATGTCAAAAAAACCAACCACAATAGCTACAAAACGATGTGCTTTGTAATAATTTAATTAAGTATTCTAGCATTATGTATATTTTTCATGATTCACGATATATCGACTGAAGATGTCTGATGAAATTGTTGAAACTGTAAATTTCTACATATTTTGTCATTTACGAAGTTAAATATACTATTAAAAGAATCTCTCGGCGTGTGACAAATAAATCTTAACAGCAAACCATTTATCATGCGAGAACATAAATTGAAGTGAAAATCAATTTTAGAAATATAACTTTTTCATGGATTGAAAATACATAATAAAAACAATACGGAATAGTATAATTTTGTTAATGTAGCGATTTTATAGCCAAAATTTTTAATTTTGTATCGCTCATCCAAACTATATAATTTACTAGGTAATATACCATTCATTGATACTTGGACTTAATGATTTGGCTATCGTAGAATCGAACATTTAAACGATCTATGATCTTCATTTATCTTGAGACAGTACGATTGCTTGATCGAGTGCCAAAATTCATTCAATTATCAAGGGTTTATTATAAATGGGCCTTTTTTATTGTAATTTCTTTATCTCGTATTTATTGTACCGAATATGTTAACAATGGGACATATTTATTTCCCGTGGACGGTAGATCGCCTATATCATAAAAAACAAACATTTATATAAATTATTTGCTTCTATTTTTTTAAGTACGACTTGGTTTTATATAAATGTTTACGGTGTATATTACACACATGAATAACTTTGTGTAATTGCATACTAATGAAGAATAAATAGAATTTTAAGTAACTCTGTTGTTTTTTTTGTTACTAATTAAGATAAATATTTCGATATATTAAGATTATCTCCAAAGGTTTACATACTTGTTAAGCTTATCATAATAATGATAACGAAATGAGTATGACATATCATTCTTTCAAACTGACAAAAAAATTGTGCTGCGAAATTAATAATGCTATGAAAAATGAAAAAATCTCTGATGTAATTATTTTCATTTCAACATTCTGCATTGCTGTAAATATATCACTTGGCCTTATACATAATGTATGGTTATTTTAAAATCGTGTATTGTATTATAAAATATGCACATTTTAAACTCGCTGCTTTCTCTTATAAATAAAAATCATTTAAATGAAATATTCGTGTTTTTTTAGTTTGAAATAATTTATCCCAGATACAAATATTTTCTTATTTTGTAACCAACTCCTTTTTTTAGGACAAACTCCAATTCGAGTTTATGAACTGATTTATCTGTTTTGCTTTTTTTTTTAAATTTTTTACCAAATAAAACACTTTATAGTTCGTAATTCAATAGCTTTAAAATGAAAACTTAAAATAAAACAATGTTTTCATCTAGAAGTAAAATATTTCTTTATAAAAAATGTTGTAATGTACCCTTTATTAACATCATTATAGTTATCAATTTATAACATAGCTTACTATTAATCTGATTTTTGAATAATGTGCTATTTTTTTCGTTGTGTTTTAAATTTAATGTTTGTTCCCAAATAGCTCATCACTTTTATATGCATGTATATTTTTAAAACAACGGTGCTTATCGTTTTGACGTATTTCGTACTTCCATTGAAAAATCATTTTAATTTTTATAAATAGTAAAATCCTTTTTATTGATTGAATTGGCATTCACTTGGTAGAACTCCATTATAACACGGTGAAAAAAATACATCGCTATTTTTTTCACCGTGTTAAATCCTTAATATTTGACACTCTACCTAAATTCAAAGAGTAATCGTCAATTAAAATCTAACCTACAATTATTTTGTTTATCTATTATTTTATCATTTTTAAACACGTTTTTGATTAGTTTTTTTTTTCATTTAGATTTACATCGCAAATACAGGAAGATCTACCTATGATATTATATCTATATACAAAACAGATATGCATCATAGTTGCACTACGTTTTATTTAATTAAATTTAATAATACGTGAATTTGACACGAGTCATAGTTTTTGAATAAAGAATATCTCAATGTTTTACAAACGCTGACAAATGTATATAACTATAATCTATAATATTCAAGATATGATTGAATTATTGAAAACTTTGAATTAGGAACACGAAATTTACTGTCCGCAGAATTATAGAATGGTCTACGGTGTGCAATCTTTATTAACTGCGTGATATCATAATCGTTTCGGTTATTCGCAAACATGCACAATTCGAAATGATTTCATTTATTATATTCTCCGTTCAAAATGTGTATAATATTAGAAATATCTCAGCTGACTTCAAATAAGTATTAGATAATATTGTATTGCGTCGGTTGCCGTGATGTATTTTTCGCCTGATCAAGCGGCGATCACGTGATGGCCAGCATGCACACAACACATTTTAATTTGAGCCCACAAATTTACCCTCACACAATCAGAGTTGCCCCCGTTCTGGCGCCGGCATTATTATTCGTCAAACTAATTTGATTGGTTTGTTTTTGATTCTTACCTAGTTTCTATTTTATTTGTAATAAATCATTCAGTTGCAACTGCAATGCAAGACCTATACCTAATTATAAGAAAAAAATGTAATTGAAAGAATTGTAAATATTAATGCTTCAGTAAAATCGCTTTCAGTGTAAATAGAATGATAAGACGTCACGGAATATTTTTTTTCCACTTTGATTCAGAAATGTTTTTTCATACACACTACCTTAAATATCTAAAGGTAAGAACCTATGTGTGTGCCTTTTTCGTTCCTTTTTACTTTTTTCTAACTGTTAGATGTTAATGGGTAAAAAATCACTGCAAAATGTGACACTATTGACGATTACAGCGACACTAGATTGCCTTGATCCTTCGGTATTATTTCATACAAACCATGCAAATAAGATCAATCTTAAAAAAATATGCAATTTTCATGACACTTTTTGTAGGGGTGCTATATGTATAAATTGCATTGGGCAAAACACTAGTCAGATTTGAACGCATTCATACACCCAAGCAACTTAATAATGTTACACAGAGTAATTTTAAAATATTTTTATAATCATTATTCCGGCAGTATTTTATTAGTAAACTTTCTTATGGGAACATACTAAGTACTTCATGGCGCGCTTCCTTAAGTTATGCGAGTAGGCTCTCTCATTTCTCCGCTTCGGTTCGGTAAGCATGGGAACCTTTTTAATATGCAATATTTGATATGGATTTCTTCCATTCTATTGTTAACACAATTATTACAATTCCATTTCCACTTGAAAATTTATTTGTCCCTGATTTTTATTGAAATCTCAGTCCAGTGGCAGTCGCTGCATGTTATTGTTTTTCAAAAAGCGAAGCCAATTTATTTGTACGGCGTGTTCCTTTGATAATCTGTCAGCTCTTTCGGTCGCGTTCTCCGTACAGTGCCCATCTATTTTTACATCGGGACAGTTGAAAATATTTTGTGCGACAGGCGCGAAAATCGCTCTTAGCAACATGCCTCAGTTCCACAGTATTTGTAGTCGATGCAACCAAACATGATCGATACTGTTCCTATTGAAAGTAAATTTTAATATCAAAAATATTAGAGGGATCTCAACGATAAAAATACCTATTAAACATCGTCATAAAAACAATGAATATTTCTTTATAATAGCACAGAGGAGTCTAGAAACACGATCTAATTGACCAGAAAGTCTTTTATTAGCAAAACGAATTGTGCTTTTTTATAATATATGTGGTATATTCTAAAATCCCGGAATTTCGAATCAACTAATCGACCGGGATTTTGGGACTTTGGGACTCCTAGTTACCCATATATAGTATACAGTTAAAATTGATTTACTAAGTGTTACGAACCGGGGACATATGTTTCTTCTCTTTATCATCAAACGATCGATATATTTATGTATATAATTGAGAAGCCAAATGATGAAACATAACTGAGTCAGTTATGTTGCATCCGTATGATAGAATGCCTGAATATATCAAAATGGCGAATCCCGTTTCAACAATTCAAATTCAACTGTATATAACCATAAACATTGACCTAGTGGTATACTTCAGCTGAGATGCTGTTTCGGAAAACTTCTTAGGAATTGCTTATAAAATATTACGCACATAAAACAAACATGTGACCGTAAAAAATTAATTTTGTTGACACTGAGTTTTTTCAACGAAGTCAATGTTCTGATATCCACTGAAGTCATAGCTCATTTAGTGTTAGTCAATGTAAAACTTCTTCTCTATGCATCGTGTTATCTCATCGCTATATGTTATTATGTCACTTAATCGACTATAGTGTGGCGATCGGCTACTTTATAAATATAACACACATACGTTATACGTTCAAGTGTGTTTGATAAATAACAAGCAACATCCCGATCTCCACTTTTTTGTGAGTAATGGAAATTTATTAAATATCTGCTTAGCAATCATTTAGTTAAGTCGCATTTTATTTACTTGAGTATTCGAAAATAGAATGTGTTTTGAACCGAATTATGTATGCGGCGATAACTGAGGCATTTGAATGCTTCGCAGCTATTTCTGTAAACGTAAACAACCCACGCTTCGTCCAGGGCTTTCCGAATGCCTCACCCCCTCTATAACCAGGAAATATTACCCCTAGTTTTACCTAACTTTTCGTAATAATAGCGAGGTAAATATCGATACTGCCGATACATTACATAATCTCTTTACGAGATTTTTATTGCAGTGATTTTAGTATGCTAGTTTTTTTTTTATATGTAAATCAAAATGATCTGTTCAATTGGTGTCGATGTCGGCATTATATCAATTATTTTTTATCACAACGACACATTTTATAATACAGATGGATTAATAAATTAACGAAAACTTGCAAAATCGTTTTATGTTTAATCAATACTTGAAATTTTACAAATAAATATTTATCATTACAAAATGCTATCGATGAGAAATAGCATATATGAAAATATTCGACCGTATCTTGATGACGGAAAACGTTACCGACAAAACTAGTGTTCGTTAATTTTCAACATGACTAATTTAGTAAATAAGGTTGGGATAACATTTATAATACCGACACAATGTAATTAAACAGTTTATTTTTCAGTTTATTACTATTTTTTTAGCACATTTCATTTAATTTGTAGAAGATTATAACCGGGAATGATGAGAAAACGTATAGTTAATGTACAAAATTTAAAAGATTCGAAACATTATTTTTGTTTATTGATTGAATTGGCATTCACTTGGTAGAACTCCATTATAACACGGTGAAAAAATAGCAATGTATTTTAGTTCTACAAAATTATTTTTAACAAATATAGTTGAAAGCTATTTCGGCTCACGCCATCGTCAGAACTATACCAGTTCTGACGATGGCGTGAGCCGAAATAGCTATCAACTATATTTGTTAAAATAATTTTGTAGAACTAAAATACATTGCTATTTTTTCACCGTATTATTTTTGTTAAGAATTTGTAAAATTAATTCTCAAAAATATACATGAAGTATGTCTACAAGTTTGTTACTCGACCACTAATAATTCATAATTGTTTGACCCGCAACTCCTTTATCATACATACTTTATCAAGTTCTAAGCAGTTTTGAATCTTCACTTGTTATTTTACTGTACAACAAAGTGTCACTACATCCGTGTTGCTGCGCTTTATCAATTTCCAACTTAGCGATGTAGAGTATCCGTTATATAATATTTGCTAAGCATCAAATGGTTATTGATGCTTGGTCGGTATCTAGAAAGGCGTCGCCGTTTATGCACCGTCGATTTTCCGACGCTCAATATCAAATCGAGATTATTTCATCGTGATCTCAGGCCATGAACTGCAACGAGAGAAATTATTTATATTCAAAATTTCAATGAGTTTTTTTATTTAACAATAATTGAAGTAAACCGTTTATGTGCATGGAATGATAACATTCGAATAAAATCTTTTTCTTATAGAAATATTACATTTAGGTAGTTGGAAATTTAATTACATACAGCTGGTTGATATATTTGCACGAAGCATATCTTACAAAATCATTTTTTATACTTTTCATTTTATTGAATTTATTTTTAAATATGATGTGTTCAGGATCGGTTTCTCTCACCTGAACACTTCTAATACCTGGATTAATCGAAATTTTCTTTTTCTATCCCGGTTTAAACAAATACAACACGGTGGAAAAAATAGCAATGTTTTTTAGTTTATTTTTTACGATATTGTTGATAGCTATTTCGGCTTACACCATCGTCACAACAAACTAATATATATCGATCGCCATTGGTCAAACCTCTACAGGGGTCTGTTTTGTTTCCGTAATAGACCATTTCCGTGCCATATGTAAACTTATTGATATAGCCGCCTTTTTAGTTTCGTATACAAATTTTAGTTCTATTGCGAGCAAGAAACAAGCTAGGTTGTTAAAACAGGAGAGAAGATGTATTGTGTACCTTTTTTACACAGCTATATATAGACAAGCAAATGTTCGTTTAAGCATAGTTCTGACGATGGCATGAGCCGAAATAGCTATCAACTATATCTTAAAAAAAGTAATTTTGTGGAACTAAAATTGATTGCTATTTTTTCACCGTGTTATAATGGAGTTCTACCAAGTGAATGCCAATTCACTAAATAAACAAATACAGACTTATAAAATATAAAGTTTTTAAAAATTTCCATTTTATACATCAATAAAATGTGTAGACATATTTTTACGATTACTATTTCTTTCTGCGATTTTTATCTCTTCTATGTAATATTTTATACACCTATATTTTTTTTGTAGAGTTCTGGCCGTTTTCTATTTTGTAAAACTGCCTGTCTCAGCTTATTTCAAAAAAAGCAGACGGAATTTTTTATACCGATTTGACATAACTATATACTGAAATTATATATATATATATATATACATATATATATATATATTTATCAAGGCAGTGGGGTTTAAGGTTAGGTCGGATGCTATAGCAGTATGAAGTCGACGTCGTGCTGGCTAGCGCTTCCACCTAACGACGTCTTTATCGTCCGCCCAGAAGACACTCGTTCAGTCGCTGCGTACCTTACTCGATTATTGTCGTCTGTGTGTCTTTATGTAGCTATCATTTTTTTGCTGGCTTTAGTACTTACTAAGAAAAACTTTGGTCGGGTAACAGCTATGGCTTAATATGAGACTTTTTGTAACTAATTTAAAATGACGATATCTTTGTGCACTAAAAAATAATTCAAACAATCACTTGAATACAATTCGGTATTTCGATTGGCTTAAGTCGAGCTCACTACAGTATTGCCTCTCTATTATTTTTCATTTAATAAATATTAAAAATGAGTTGTGAAATAAAATCGCTCCTAACGGTTCGTAAAATTGACAATTTAAATTCAGCCGATTGTAACCGAATCGCTCTCAACCATATGTACGTCAATATTCTATATTTATGTGACGTTAAAAATTGTTACTATGTTGACTTTTCGGATTAAAAAACCTTTCTGAATACTACATAAAATAATTACTAAGCAATATAATTATTATTTGTGTTAATTTGTCCACCCGAGGAAATTTGTCAAAAGAGGATCAGCGCAAATATTTCCAAATCGAATGCAAAAAAATGTAAAAATATATCGAAATGTTTACTTATTTGATTTCAAAGTTCCATAATAAAACAGTTATTGACGCGTAGCGCCGTACAACATAATGCAAATGACTGCCTATCTGTAATGATAGTTATGTAAGATTGATTTTTTTTGAAACCAAACCTTTTTACAGTAAACTCCTACCCGTTGAGTGCCGTATATTATAACTGCAATACACACGCTATTTAAATGATCACATCACTAAAATCTAATCAATATTACAGCAATAATATTATATTATCAGTGATGATTATATAATGAGAAATG
This sequence comes from Himalopsyche japonica, assembly GCA_028555115.1. Classification (NCBI taxonomy): domain Eukaryota; kingdom Metazoa; phylum Arthropoda; class Insecta; order Trichoptera; family Rhyacophilidae; genus Himalopsyche; species Himalopsyche japonica. The sequence continues at coordinate 87,844 of JAHFWJ010000428.1, read as the reverse complement.
TTTGATTATTCTTTTCATAGATAAAACCTTTATCACTCATAGTTTATTTGTTGTTTTGTAACAGGCAATAATATGCGTTTATAATTGTATGTTAGATGTAGTGTTTTTGCGCCGTTCGTTTATTTTTATTTGACAATTTTTGCAATTTTTCTTTGTAGATAAAAATTATTTAATTTCTTTAATCCATAATCACATAAGTAATTCATTATTTTTATCGCGCCCTGTTGATATTTTACACTATTATTTCATCTACATTTACATTTGTATTGTACTTAAAATATTAGTTGTCAAAATGATAAATTGTCAATTAGTATATGGAATCGTATAGATGACCCAGACAAATGCAAAATCGTCATGTTTTTTCAGATCGTTTTCTGAAAAGAGGTTTCGTACCGATTCCTATTTATTGTATATTCGCCATTTTTATCTTTATCAAAGAAAAGCGTTAAAGGTATAATGTTCTTCTGTTATCATTGTCTGATATTTTATGATGATGCCCATATGTTTCTTACCCTGTTCTTGAAGAATACATATTTTTCTCACCTATCTAAGTTGTTTTAACGTTCAATATTTTTGTATATAAAAGTCTTACCAAAAAGTTAAATACATCATTATATAACCTAATTTTAAAACCATAAGTCAATCGGTTTTTCCTAATATGAAACGTTTTAAAAATATATTTCACAAGGTTTCATTTTAATTAATTTTTGCTTTAACAATATATATTGTTTTTGCTTGTCTACCAATATTGCTGAAACATTCGAATAGCAGTGCAACAGACATTTCAAATACTGAATTAATATAGTGAAAGCGCAACCGAGCCACTAGCGCCGGATAAACACACCCAAACAAAAGCCTACGTGTTCTGTATCGCAAATTTCGGTCGCCCACGCCAGCTGTTGGCTCGCCGATTCCGCCGCCCTTCCCTCTCACTTTCGCCCACTTGCAGCACGTGGTTCGAGTTCCACCCTGCTTTCACGACAATAACATAAAACCACCGGTGAAACGATCATTCTGCTTTTGTCTTCGATCACTATCCGATGCTACATATTTTTCTTTGCAATGAAATGCAATTGAAGTCAATGAATAAATTATTTTCGACTATTCTTACTAAAAATACCCACAAAAATATTTTTAAAAACCCTCAGGGGTCAACGCAGGCAAAGTATTTCTTCTTTCACTAGTGAATATTTTTTATAACTTTAAAACATATCTAAAAAAAAATAATGATTCTTTCAGACAATTCTCTAGGCACTCTTTAAATCCATTAACTATATGTAAAATATCCATTGAAGTTGAAATTGTATTTTACGCTCTATAATAATATCGACATAAACCGCATATAAACGGGTACAATAATAATTCAATACAAAAGATGACAAAAATTCTATATTATAGATGACTCAATATTACGACATTTATTCCAGTTGCGCCAATACTATCCAAAGAGTAAATAGATAAATATTCTTGTATTGATTATAATAATAATATCACCATATTTTGTCATATTTCATATTATTTTGAACGTGGAGAATCTCCACCATTTAACGAGACAGAAGATACGGACTAGTGTGTTTTAGGTAGATCTAATAAGTCGTAAATTTACACTGACCCTAGACCAGTGGTTCTCATGTGCGGCCACCAGAGGATTCTGCTGCAGTCACCAACAGTTCTATAGTAAATATTGATATTTAAATGAAATGTGTTTTTACAAATGAATTTGTAAAGTAAAGAATCGTTTTAGTAATAAAACTGGTCGAAAATTTTTGGTCAAACCATGAATCAAGTAATCATTAAGAAATAACAACAATTGCTTTTTTAATTTTGTCGATTTTACCTACAACTGTATGATGTGAAAGATCATTCAATGTAATGCACTATATAAAGAATTAATATCGAAACTATTTTTATCACATTCTGTGCGGCCACGAGACATGACACAACTAATGTTTATAATGCGGCCACAGTGAATTTTCATGCGACAACCACTGCCCTAGACGTTAAGGGTACCGGAGTGAATCTCAACAAAAAGCTTCATTGGTCAATTTTAAAACAGTGAATCAATTTTAACGGTTACTTTCTTTATATCGGCAATATATTATACTTAACTACTTCACTAAATAATAAAAATTTATGGACGTATATTCTCACTACGCTCTTATTATATTCGTTATGGCGTTTAGTTAAACAAATTTGAACAATAAAAAATCTGCTTTACTTCGACAATTACACCACGTCTTCCCCGTTTCACGTTTCTTAATATCATGTATACATAACTTCCCATTTTGCGTGAACCTCGGTTTCGTCACTCACCGTAATAAAAGATTATTCCCGACAGCACCTTAATCTCTTTACGCCAAAAATAACGGCCTTCTGCCGACATGTACATTGTTTCTTTGTCTTTATTTTAAATTTATTTTTTTAATACCTCGCTCTGCTTCGTGCTTTGTTTTCTGAAGGCTGGCGACTTTTATAAAGTAAATATATATATATATAATAAGACGGCAGACTTAGCAAGGAAAAAACTGGATCTTTTTATATATGAAATTGTGAAACCAAAAGTTATCCGTATTTTTTTTGATAATCTTACTAATTCCACTGTAAACCATTGGCCTACCAAATTTTTATAAAACAAATTTGAGTTGTCACAACTTTGTACGATTCCACATGTTTTGTCACTAACTACCCGGTTCCGCCTTTCGGCATCTTCATGCATTCTATCTATCACACGGATGCAACAGAACTGACATCTGAGACTGAGACATTAGGTCAGGTCTGTTTCACCCGTGTGATAGATAGAACGCGTGAAGATGCCGAAAGGTGAAACCAGGGTCGTAAGTTACAAAACATGTGTAATCGTACAAAGTTGTAACAATTCAAATTTGATATTGAAATTCTATCAAGAACCTTCAGTCTATATGAAAATACTTATCTACATCTTACGCGTATTACGTTAAAAATACCAATTTTATCAGTACAAAAAATTATAAATGAACCTTGTAAATTAAATTCATACAATATTTAAAATCACGCCTTATATTTCTCATTAATAATAATAGATAGATAGATAGATACATAGAATAATATGTATTTTATTTCCGTTCGTTTATGACTTTAGTATAGTTGATTCGTGTTTAATTATTAATCTCGTAAATAAAGCTCGTTTCATTCAAAATAATAAGTTGTAGACATTTATTATTATTATATAATGTGATGGTTTATTAAGATATATTTTCACATCCCCGAGAATTATCGTTTGGGTGATATATATATTTATAATATTTGGCAGTTTCCATTACAGACATTGAATTTTACTTAATGTGTTATACAAGAGTTCTAATCTCCAAGTAATCTATTCTAAAAGTTTAATTTTCATATCGTCTATTTATTTGCTCTGAAAATATACCAACCGCATCAGAGTTGCCAGTATACGTACAGTCGCTGCGAACTATAAACAATCTTCTTTTGAATGTATTTGTTCGCGCGGGAAATCTAGACTTTCGCTTTCCACACTGAATGGACGTTAAGAAAAGTTAGAGACCATTACTTTGGCTCTGTGTGCACGAGGGAGACGGGTGGTCTTAAATGATTCCTTTTCATTTTAATCGTCCATCGAAAACATTTTGTTTTTCTTCTATGGACTACGTACGATGTTATTTTCGGTAAATACGTCGAATGTATACTCTATAATCTTTTTTATTTTATTTATTTTTATTGATAAAGTATTAAATTAAACACGGTGATTTTTTTATAAGGTATAGTTGATAGCTATTTCGGCCCACGCCATCATCAGAACTACGCCATTGTTAAAATTTTGTAGAACTTAAATACATAGCTATTTTTTCGTTGTGTTATAATGTAGTTCTACCAACTTAATGCCAATTCAATCAAAATATTAAATTAAATGTCTGAGCACGATCGGATGCAAACTTCTCTATATTTTTATATCAAATAAAAAAAGAATTTGTACTTAAAATTCTCTCTTTTTTAAATTACAAAAAATATAATTAGATAGACCTTATAAAAAAAATTTAGCGTTACTTAAAAAAAATAGTTTTATGTCAACATTTATGAAAATCGAAGTTGAGCTACAGCTGTTTACGTTATAATCCTGTCTTCTGTCTATACTCTCACCTTCTTAGGGTGGACGCTCATCGATTTTCCAACTTTTCCATCGCGCTATCTCTCTCCATCCCACCTTATCGATCCGCCTTCTCTCTCACAATCTCATATTCTTGCAAAATTACCGAAATGAGATAACGTGAGACCGTATAGAAAGAGACGCCAAACGTGCATCTATCTCTTTCATCCAGGCAGTAGGATTTATTTTTGCCGAAAGTGAGAGACACAAACACAATTAAATGAAAGAAACAACGCTGCAATCCGTGTACAAAGAGAAGAAAGGAATTGTTTATTATTTTGGTTCATATATTCGGTTCCCACGCCTCAAAAATTCACGTGATCGTGTTTGACAACAATGCAAGTACATACTGTATTTATTTACAACTAGCGTGTACCCTGCATGCGTTGCAATGCCACTCAAAAAAAAGAAACCGCGACTATGGAATCGCCTCGTCGGGAGCCTCTCGCCTTCCGATTGGATAAGTCAGACTTGAGGCAAGGCCAGAGCCAATTAGAAACGATAAGCTTAGGTTATGTTTTTCTTACCGAAATTAGACAGTGGCGGCCGTATGTGTTTTTATTTATTGGAGTACTTTTGGATACACAATGTTTTTTGTTTTTCTATCTGGTGCGTACACAAATAAATAAGAAGGTTTTCCAACACATGAGCAGGCCATATACAGTTGTCCATGTGAGAAGCATGGATTTTCTAAATTTAGTCCACACACTTGTAACGACTGTTCTTGTGCCTTATTGATGGTCATTGCAAAGGCGACTCTCACTGGAAACTACAGACGTTTAAATTCAAATGGAATATCTGTCGGAATCATTGTGATGCGTGGCAAAATTACATCTTCTCCTTTGAATTTTCCATTTACAATTGTAGCTTCAATAATTCATCATTTTTCTTACTGAAAGCCTGGTACCGTTGCAAAGTCGTGAGGAATTTATGTCTTGGAGAAGAATGATAGGGACGCCAATTTTCAATGCTAAAACATGCGGCGGCATGCCTGACAAATCAAGTGAATTCAAGAATTCTGTTGGATAATCGAGTATCGATGGACTTATACGTTATCGCTTCTCCTGGTATTTCATTTAGTATGCTGAAATTGATTGCATTGATATCTTTGATTTTGGCTGGTAATATAGCATGTGCACTGAGCCATTGATGACTTTTATGATTGTGTGCAATATTTGGAAAAACTTGTGCCGTGAATCAATTCGTTTATGGTTGCGGTTATTTTTACAGAAATTCGCTGGCAATGTGAAACATTCTGTGGATTCCTTTATTGCCATTTTCCGATTTCCTATATCCAACAATTGTTTTACGAAACGTTCAATGCATGCATCATGTTGTAGTTGTACACGCATATTGGTCTTCAAACTGAATCTATGTACGTATCGCCATAAAACGGATGATTTGAGACATGCATTAAGTTCATCGGCCATTGTTGAACGTGATATAACAGGTAGAGTTTGTCGAAAATCACCAGACAATAAAATGAGTGCGCCACCGAAAAGTTGTGAAGAAAAGAAGTGCTTCCAATGATTTTTTGTATGCCATAGTACATTCGTCCCATACAATGATTTTACATAATGTGAGTAGTTTGCCCGTTTAAGAATTTTTGTTGATATTGCATGTTGTGTCTCAATTATTTGCATATTCAATGGCAGTTTCAGTGCTGAATGCGCTGTTCGACCACCATCTTCAATAGAAGATTTAATTTGAGGCAAGCTTCACGATAAATGAAACATATTCGACCGTTTACTGTTCTCAATTCTTGGAAGGATGTCGGTCCACGTATGTTGATTAACAGTAATCGCAAGTAAACGCATTCTGCATTATTTGGTTGGACAGTGTACAGACGGCCTAATGCGTCGGTTGAATATACATTGTAATGTACTTCAACTGCTTTACCTTGTTTGCGACGTTGAATTTTTTTCTGATACATTCCATCTAGAATATTGGCACTTCAGAGTAAGGTATCGTCTTTGCAAACATATCATCCCTACACAATAAGAAAAATGCAGTTAACGTTGTGGGCTGTGGTGACAATGCTCTTACACTTGCATTTTCTGTTGTGAAGTACACTCGCTGTCCATTTTCAAGGTGAACTGCCAAATGAGTAACTGGTGGATGCCGGTCATGAATTGGAAATGATAAAATGCGCCATATTGCTTCATTGCTACTAATGTAGCGTCCCAGTTGATATTGGTTGATTTCATCGATAGATGCAGTTGAATCTCCCACTCCAAAAACTGCCATGTCGCTTCCTTTGTTGACATATTTACAAATGTATTTGATGGATTTCACTGCATTACAATACTAGACGTTGATGTGTGCTTTGTACGTTTTCGAGAGAAGCTGTGAATACGGTACAATCCAACGATTATCAACTTCAACCTCATTGTTTCACCCTTTTCTTTCGTGCTTGAGTTGTACTCTGACCTATTCCTTTTCATTTGGGTGGCATTATTGATTTCACAGTGAATGTTATGTTTTGAAATTCACTTTTGAAAAATAATAAAAAAAATAATTGATATACTGAATAAATTCTTTCTATATCACACACGATTTATACGTAATATTTATTTCAATTCGTCCTGTCATGCGACATAAAACCAAAACAAAAAAGTCGGTAAAAAATAGAACATTGAAATACTTTTTTCGAAAATCGAACTTTGTTTCAAATTATTCAGTACCTTACGTAAGTACCTACAGGTGAGTGAATGTGACAAATTTGCGTCGTTCTTGTTTTCGGCGTTGCTATGGATACAATGTGTCATAAATGGCCATTCTGTATTACAACAGTCTTGTATGAAAACATGTTTTTCGTAAATATTCAATTAATTTTTGTAATCAAATTCTGGACAGGATAGACAGACAGACATACATTCATTTATATATATATATATATATATAGATTTGGATATGTTAATTTTCTGTATTTTTTTTAAATTATTTTCGTTAAAATTATTATACAATCGTCATACTAGGATTCTGTGAGCAGATCGCTAAAATACAGTTCGGCTGTATTAATTATGCTTATTAAATTTAGCGATTTATGTCTGATACCATTACATTATTACGTCAGTATTTATTCACGTATATAGTTCGACTTAAACCCCTTTTTTGGCGGCAATAAAAACCATTGGCAGGACTTCAATCTATACTAATGTAGCGTCCCAGTTGATATTGGTTGATTTCATCGATAGATGCAGTTGAATTTCCCACTCCAAAAACTGCCATGTCGCGATTTATGTCTGATACCATTACATTATTACGTCAGTATTTATTCACGTATATAGTTCGACTTAAACCCCTTTTTTGGCGGCAATAAAAACCATTGGCAGGACTTCAATCTATACTATGGAGGGCACTGTTTCACCTTGAAACTCCAGTCGGATTTATACTTTGTCTGCGTTTTCTGTGACACGCAGTCTTTCGATTCTTCTGTACTTTTATCACATTTTAACGCTTCTATCTTATCGTTTTTCCTTTCAAACACTTCATACTTTTTTCACTCCATCCTCCAATTACTTATTGGATTTCTTAGTTATGCGATACCATGTTAAATAAAAATATATTTACCTTGCTTATGTATAGAAAAACTCTTATATATATTCTTTAATACATTAATTGAATTTGCATTTATTTGGTAGAACTCTATTATTACACGGTGAAAAAATTATCAATTTATTTTATTTCTACAAAATTTATAAGATATATAGTTAACAGCTATTTCGGCTTACGCCCTTATCAGAACTCATCAGTACTATAATTCTGTACAAAAAAACTAAAATATTATGTTATGTGTTATATTCTTTCACCCAACTTACCCATGTCTATAATTTACAAAACAAAAAGTATGTTTATATTCTTATACACCCAGTCCTTTTTTTACGCGATTTTTTGGGCGGCAGTTTTTCATACGTTTCTGGGATTTTTTCACGCGATATTTCAATTTTTTGAACCAAATTTGTCAAATTATATGAAAGTTGTGATTTTTTTACGCGCCGTTTTCTGGAACCATGTATCGCGTAAAAAAAGGACTGGGTGTACTTGATATTTGTATCTGCAACATCATATACACAGGCTTAAAGAGAGAAATTAAGGTTGAAGACTTAAGATTTTTTTTAAGCTCACTTTTTGAAAATTATTGTCGATACTTACCGATTTCGGTTTGGTGGTGACTTTGACATTTGAATTAATAAAAAAAAAACTTCAAAAAACATTCAGTACACTCCTTTTAAATAACTATCATTTTCAAATTATTCACTTAACTCTGATTTTGCTAATCCTTTATTATGGGGCTTAATTAAAAAAAATGTATTGCTGAATTGAGTTTTCTATAAAATATTCACGCCACTCGTACATTTTTTTCATCATATATCAGTTTTTATGAATGTATGGGAATCAATCGTATCGGCAATTTATTCCTTAACCGACATTCAAAGAATCAATTAACACCGTTTATAAATGTTTTTTTTACCTAATTAAAAATATGTACAATCAATCACCCTGCAATGCCAGATGGTCAGTCAGTTTGTTTATGGACTTATTCAATAATTGCGTGTGATTTTCTCTTTTGGAACAACTATTTTTTATTTTTGGTTATATCGTTCAAATACCTCACTCTGTAATTACATTTGTTTGAAACATTATTAATTATTGACACTCTGATACATTTTTCATTCGTGTAATTTATTGATTACTTCTAACGGCCAGTGATACTTAACCTTACCACTGTTGGATGGATCACTTAATGCTTTCGATGTTATTTCAACGGTATATTTGTTTATAGAAAAAAATCAGATTTACTACACGATTCGTTACCCGGTTTAGGATTAAAGATAGCAATAATGGTTTCCAACAACCATGCTTTCAATAAAAACCCCATGGATTCGAACCCGTGAGCTTTGTAACCCGAATCAACGGCATTGACCACTACATCATCATTGTCCTCGTGAAAAAAGTAAACGTACACTATTAACACCATTTAAAAAAAAAATCAATAATTTTATAATGAAAATAATCCCACAATTGTATTCCTACTGTAGACATAAAATCGCCTCGTGCTGATCATAAAATTCCCATGTAGCTGTATCATCTCGTTTGATTATTTGAGATAATTGAATAATAAAATTACTTTGCTTGCGTTACATACTTAATACACAGGTAATTTGATATAATAAATCCTTACAATTATCCTCTTAAAATTCATTCAATGTATAGGAAGATAATACCATTAATAATCCTTTTATATCGCGTATAAGAAAGTTCTCGTCTTATACGTTATAGAACTTAAAGTAATAACCCGTAATCTCTATTATTTTCCTTTTCGAGCTTTCTCTTGAGAGATCAATACCGATTTTCCCGTGCATGAACGTTGAGTATCAAATATCAAAAACGCCTTTTCTTTTTTAAGAATTATAAAGAAAATTCATTACCTACTTTTATTTTTTTAAAGTTTTACGATTAAATCTTTTCAGTTGAAATATTGTTTATTGATTAAAATATACTGCTGCCTGATACCGTGATACTTGTAATGGATTGGTTAAAGAACTTCGCCGTTTTTCGAGCTGTTAAGATAAAAATATGTAATTTTACAATTAGTTACTCTTAAACCCGTTGTCTAGAATAAAAAATATACAAAAATATATTAAGTGGTCATGTTGAAAACCTTTTAATTCTCAAATAGGTTTTTCATACATTTATCTGAAGAATCGCATCACAAACTCTACCATCAATATACCAATGAAAAGAAAATATATTTCCGGCTATTAATATATTGCGCTTGTTCAGATATAAACTTATACTGGTTTTAAAATTGTCATTGCCAAAACTCATCCGGTAAATTGTTGGCTCGGCACCCTATTTATGAAAACTTTACCTTGACGATTATGTGAGAAATGGACAGAAATCCTAGCAAGATCAAAATCACTTAAAGATTCTTTCAAATGGAGCTTATGTTTTTTATATCTCGTCTTCTGGTGGTTTTTAAATTACATCACCTATTCGTACAATTGATGCTACTTTTAAAATACAATTTTTCGAATAATAGAGTTTTATTAGAATTGATGGTGAACAGTTTGAATAATTTCACATTTTTTTCTCACACAATCCCTTGCAAATCGTACCACATAATATTCCCAGTACATGTATATATGACATTTATACATTGAATTTATTTGTATTATTATTATAAAAGTGTTTTTTACCTGATGTTTGATATTATATTATTCATTCCACAGTTAGATGATCAGTTAGGTATTATCAACTTAACGTCAAATCGTCCACCACAACCCCACCCCCATCTCTGCGTTCAACACAATCACTTCTGCCACTTTGTTCTTTTCAATCTCTCCCTTCATTCCGACTGGCTTGAGAAAAATTCGATTACTTCATGAGCCTGTGCTGTCAAATTCAATTGATTTCCGGACTCCTTTTTCACTTTATCATTTTTTTCTCTCGCGAATATATTATTCACGTATCGGACAGAGTTCTACTCGAGATGGACCCATTGATTGTGTGGTAGTTGGCTTCCTGTATATCGTTACAACTTACAAACAAAACGTAAACTTCTTCAAAAAATATGTTTTGGTTTTTGTATTGTACTGTATTTAAAAAGTATATCTTGGTGGTTTTTTTTTAGTTTTGTTATGTATTATACAATAAAACATGATTCCCATATATGTCTTCTTCTAACCGATTGGATATATTCGTCTTGAAATTACGCTGATGGCCATACGTTGTTTTGACTGGATCTACGGGACGCTGGGATGATCAGAAGAAGTTAAGAAGTTTGCCCAGGGAAAACTGAGGCGCCTGAAGCGAAAATGAATAATTAATTATAAATGTCGCTGTAAATTGCGTTTTGGAATCTGACTTATTGGGCTTCGAGTTTTTTTCAGTTCATCTCTAATACGCAACATATCAACACATTTTCACGCCAAAACAACGTGATTTGAGATATTTTTTCTCGCTCGCTCTTTTTTTTTTTTATCTGCGACAACACAGGAGTCGTGTCAAGTTCAATGACTGACGTGGTGGGTGAACTTGCACGGTGGAATATTGCATAACTACGCGGTCGCCTTGGGCAACGGGAAAGAAATTAGTCCATCTGTCATTACCGAAATAGAGCGGCAAGGTCGCTTCGAATTCGCCAGCCGCACACGGTTTTAAAAATAGCACCTGTTTTTGACCAAGATAAACTCTGCGAAATGTGTCAAACACGTGATTTTGTCGTGATAATGAACATTCATGTAACATGATTTTATCGCTTTATAATTGGAACAGTCAGTCAGAAAGTTCTGTTAAACTCGCTCGTCTCGTGATTACACCAAAACATAATAAATTAAATATTATGTTATATTTATGTACTAAACTTTTTCTTGCTTATTCGTCCATAGTCACAAAAGAACCTTTACTTAGGACGGAGTATGAATATATATTAATATTACATATTATTACTTTCAAGAATGTATAATACGTAAAGCCGAGTAGCTTTTTGTTGGTATTTTTTTTATCTTCCACACCTCATTGAAGCATTCTCATAAAATAAATATTCGATTATTTCTGCGAATCGATAATTATCAAGGAATAATCGTGTCACGTAAAGGATTATTTATAAATAGCATGCTTGAAACATTCCATGTCAATTGTATGAATATTGATTGTTTTGAACACTTTTCATTTTATATATTTTTAATATAATGCATTATTTGGACTGATATGCTCAGTCGTCGTGATAATCTGTTCCTGATTGTATTTAAGAATCGACCTGTTTTTTAATGTAAATATATTTCCTTTGCGACAAGAATAGATATCCAGTATCCTTATGCGATTCTAAATGAACATAAATAACTCTCACTGTTCACTTTGTTTCCATTGATATTTCTCTTCTCGTAAATTTATATACTGTCGATTCAAGTTTAGTAGAATAGGAATGAATACACCACAATGAAACACGTCACTCACTCCATAACAAAAAATATTTCTTGTGTTGTTATTCAGTCATTATGGTTATCGCGTAACATTAAAAATATTACATTTTTAATTACCTATCGGGATACTTAAATTAGCTTTTTAAGGTTTGATGAACTCGATTATATGTGCTTAATAATAACAATGCAAATAAGGAAAGCGTTGACGCAATGCCGAGTATTTTTTTCTGAACGCTACCCCCTAGCTTCCGACGTTAATACTCACGCGATAGAGTTAGTTATTCATGCAATTCAATTTCAATTAAATACACTTCTATATGCGTTAACAGTCTAATTACATAATTATCCCATTAGTATTGCATTGTTTTAATATTCAAATAGACCTCACCCCATTAATTGACATTATTTCTAACTGTCTCCTTTTCATTATTTTAAAATACACCATCATCTTTAATATGTTGCGAACGTTACAAATTCATCATATTTTTATTTATGCAGTTACCTGACCACATTTTGACTGCATCGACACCTTCGTGAATTTATTTTTGTGGAAAATTCAGTTTTTTTTGATCATTATTATATCTGTACGATGTAAATTAATCCATCTCCGATACATAATTTTCTTAGACTTATCGGTAATATTGTCTCATTACAAATAATAATTACCCTATTGATTCTTTTGTCGTGCATTGTTTACTCTAAAATTTAAGTTCGTCTTGCCGTTGCGATACCAGGTCATGTTTCCGCAGATGACTCACATCAATGAATAAAGTTAGAAATCCTGTAAAAAATATCCACATTAGATGGCATGGATCGCCTTTTCTGGTTCCACAGTAAAATGAAAACTGTATGAATATTAATATATTTCCATACAGTAAAATCAGTACAGTAAAAAATGTGATGATATAAATACATAGTTAAAGTTGAAAGGAACACTAATGCCAATGCGGAAGTTTCTTTGGATGTTCGCTAATAATTTTATTTGAATAAAAGTAAAAAGCGATATTTTCAAAATAGATTGAATTATAACTCAAAAATCCCTTCACACTAAAATTATTTTGCCAACTGGCGTTTTTCTGACTCATACAAAAATATCGGAGTAAATACCGATTCGTTTGGTTTTTGATCGGGCGTCTATCATCCTACGGTTATTTTAAACGTCACATGATCTCTTTCATATGAATAGGTTTATAGTTTATAAATTCTTAACGCTTAGACTTAGAAATAATATTCTCTTACATTTTTTCATACTTTTTTTTTTTTTTTTAAATAATAAAAACACATTTTTTTAGTACTTATTTCCACAATATATTTTTTGATCAGGACCGGTTTCGCTCATCGCGAGCATTATCAACTGATAGAATACAATTTACAAACAAGTCTATTTATACAAAACAAAAAATTAAGTTGAGTTAAAGGTAGCAGGTGTACAAAACCATGGGTACAAGAACTAGGAAACAATTTACATAAAATCATACAATATTGATACAAATAAAGTAAATTAGTATAAAAATTAAATGTTCACAATCACTTATTAAGAATTACAATTACAATTATGGTAAATCAATAATCCATTAGGAGCTCTGAAACAATCAATAAGGAAGTAAGGAGTGGGAAATTTTTTAATGACGAAAATAACCCACAACTCACTACTTAATGGAACAAAATAAATTAATACATGAGAAGTCGATTAAAGATGAATCGATGAGATGGGAAGATATGGTCAGTCAGGGGCGTTCCAATATTTTCTGTAAAAAAATTAAGTAAAAGGAGGCAATATCATTTTTCAAAAAAAAAAAAAAAAATATTTTTGAAATATATATTTATTAATCTAATTTAATGAGTATAACAATGGTGACGACGCAAAAGTAGTTTGTTCATTTATAAGGTTAGAATTAGGCAAAAATTTATATCGATTAATTTCAAGGATTTCTTGTTTATCTAATTTCAGTGATTTGTTATTGAAATGCAGGATTTTGTAGTTTATAGTAAAATCACATGAATGTTTATTTTGAAACAGATGGTTTCCAAAAGTAGAAATCTCATCGCCTTTTTTGGCACAAGCTAAATGTTCCTTAAATCTAGTATGAAAGGATCTTCCTGTTTGACCAATATACCTAGCCTCACAGGAATCACATTTTAGAAGATAAATACCACTTTGGCTTAAAATATTAATTTTGTCTTTCGTGTTAACTAACATTCGACTAAGATTAAGATTGTTATAAAAAGTTACATTAAAAAGTTTTTTGTCCAACTTCTTGGATATGTTTTCAGAAACTCGGCCTAAATAACTTAGTTTTACCCAACGTTTTTCAACGGAGGGAACATCAAGCATCAAGCTGTTTTGTATAAATATACTTGTTTGTAAATTGTATTCTATCAGTTGATAATGCTCGCGATTAGCGAAACCGGTCCTGATCAAAAAATATATTGTGGAAATAAGTACTAAAAAAATGTGTTTTTATTATTTAAAATATAATGCCTTTCCATCAAGAAGTGACAGTTAACACCTTAAAAGTGATTTTTTCATACAATCAAAATATCATAATTGTGAATACTCATGCTAACCTACAACAGTTACACGGGTTTCGTCTCCGTAAAAATACATTTTAATTCATATGGTTTACATAACGATAATTTAATATAAAGGCGGATCATTATAGTCGATTAGTCATTTACTTCCACCATGGATATGTGTACTGTAATTGGGCTGCAGTGCATCGATAATTTCCCATTGAATGTATAAAGATAATAAGACAGTTTTATGAATACCATTAACCATTCCAGAATCAATTGTATAATAAAAATCACAAAGCACATCGTTTCGAAACTACTTTATTACCAATCAATTTTATTTAATAATCTTATCACTGATAACAGTTACAGCACTATGGTGTACGAATGCGCTTACAAATCACATTTCAATATATTGACAACACGTTTTTACTTTGTCTTATCGTAATTAATGTTAAATTTTAATGCGAAGTAATCGATTATTATTTATCTATATGCAAATACTTCTGCGTATACAAAACTGTACGTTATGCATAGAATATTTACCAACACTTGGTCGTTGGTTCATTTAAAGCGCTGTCAATTATGCGCATGCGTGAGAAAGTGCCAAAGCCACAGGTGTTTTTCTTACACATTTTTCCCGATAAGAGCGATAAGGACTGTAAATGCATTTTACCGAGTACACGAATTACTTCTCAAAAACCATGTTTTTTCTTGCCATAAGACTCAAAATGCCAAACAGACTAAAGTAATTGTTTATTACGAGTAGTACATATACATTAATGACTCGTTTCTGTAAAATAGAGCGTTGTTCTTTTTCGAACTGTTTATCAATATTAGTTTGAATATGAAATTTGAAATTGAAATGTTAATAAATTGACTATATTCAGTCTTCATTTGTTTGGAATTTTGTTTAGTTATAAACAATGGTTATTAAATCATCGGTAATAATGTAAAATGTCCAATTAGTCATTACAGTAAAATCTTTGTTTACTATCATAATTATTGTGAATCTATGAATGTTCCGCAACTATCCTATAGCGTATTTCAAGTAATTTTATCAATTACCTGCTATCTAAAATAATATTTTTTACCAAGTTACTTAGAAAAAAAAACAATATCCTCAATCTGAAATGGATAGAATCGTATCAGTTTATCAAAATTTATTATATAGGTTAACACAACTCTTGATTTGCTTTTACATATGTGTCATTGACGTTTTGCGCCGAACATTACCTATTAATTACTGTTAATGTTATGTCTTTCATATTAAAATATAATTTGGATGTTAGATAGTTTTTTGCCTCTTATGGACACGTTTATGTAATCAAAATATATATTATCCTAATAAATAAATTGATAGGTTTTTTATTACGTTATCGTTGATTTTAATATTGACTGAATGTGCTTAATGAATATTAATATCAAATCTGACTATCAGCTCTGTCAAAGTCGTGTGATAAAATGCCTAAAGCCATATGAAACGTAGGTGTTAATGACAAAACACATGGAATCGTATAAATTTTCAACAATTCAAATTGGTATACTTATTGTAAAAATATCAATCTAGCAATATTTGTCGTTATCTCGCTCACTTCGTAATATTTTTTCTCTTAAATGTGTTCACTTAATCAATTTAACCTGTCTATCTTATTCCAAAGGGATACTTTATGACGGAAATGTTTTGCAATGCTTATCTACTGCGTAAAATGATTACTGTGATTCAATTGGTTGCCGGAAATGTCCTATCGAAATGACTGTACTTCGCTTAGTCACTCATAAGTTAACTAAAGGACGAGCTTTTAATTTAAAGACCTTTATATTTCTAGAGGTTCATCGTCGTCAAAAATCGGTTGAGCTTGCGGCATGAATTAATTGCATAGCATTCACAGAAAGGTTGTAAATGATGTGTAGATATGTCTACTAAAGTCAGAAGCAATCAAGTCTTAAATCTAATAGTGTATATTATTATATTTTATAGATCATCCAATGTTTTCATTAAATCTTATTTTGCCATTCGAACGAGGTTTTATTGCAAACAGTATTGAATTTATTACTTATTAGCTTACAAAACATGCAAAAACTACTAAAATGTTTTATTTATAATAATCCGACAGATCTTATGTAGTTATCGAAATAAATCACCGCCGCTTTTCAAACTGCCAATCGCCAGTAAAATATGTTATTATTGTTCAATATTTCAAAAATAAAGCGGTAATAATCCAGCAATCGATTTTAAATGCAATGTTTTTCTCTGTGGAACAAAAAATAGCCTGTGGCGAATTATTTACATCTAATTAAGTGAAAAAAAATGACAAGTGTGTCCCATATTCTGCATTGCTGAGTTACGCAATTTTGTCATTACTGTAGAAGCAAAAGGATTCATGTTCAAAATGTATCACAGACAACAATCGACTTAGATGCTGATAGACAATCAATCACCTTTTTTTAAAAATATATCCTTCCCTCTTTTGTACACAACATCTTTTTCTTTTTAAATTGAAACACGTTCAGTATTCCAATAACATCATTAACTGTATCTCGGATGGATGCCCATCTTGAAGCTTCAACACACATAAGTAGAGGGGTGATTTTTTTGTAGTGTCCACACTACAGCTATGGCCATTATCTTTTTTTTTGTACACTTTTTTAATTTTTAGTGTACCCTTTTTGACAACGATTCGTAGCTCATTCGAATACACCATTTAGTATCGTGCTATCATCAAAACATCCGAATATGTTTCTTTTAAAAGTTTGTGAGCTTCTTATCACCGTTATCAGATCGGTAAGTTATAACACCTTACCTTTCCTCAAATATTTTCCCGTATTATACGTAAGTTCAAGTAACTTTTCTTTCAATTACAAAAACGTACTAATTATAGAGTATCTACATCAAAAAAGTTTGTATTTAAATCTGTCTGAATTTTTTAAAATAAATCATTCACGATAAATAAAAATACACTTGAACCGATAAATACTTTCGAGATGAGCAGTCATATAGAGCATGTTTTCGATGATATATTAAAAGATGATGACGAAACTGTTTTTTGTATCCGTCGGTTTTGTGAGAATGTTATGACGTAGCACTTTTGAGATATTTTGTATGTTATCGATGTTTATAATAAATTACATCACTAAGCCTACGATTGTTATGTCGTAACTGCAATAAATGAATAGATCAATTTGGGATTACCTTATGAGAACTCCATTAGAATAGGATAAATATAACAAAGTATTTTCGTTCGTTTATATTATTATGACTTAACATTAAATGACAATTAATTTAGTTTTATAATAATTATTAGAAATGATTATTTGTTACAAAAATTTAATTTAGCAACAGACATCTCATAAATTCCATTGTAACCTTGGCTCTAAATGAAATTACGAAATGAAATTGTGTTAAATATATACTATAATTGTACGATATATCAACACAAAATGATATGATGTATACGCATATATATATATATGCAATCACATAAAAGAACAATCTTTACATCAAGAATTAACAGCAAGCAATTAATATAATTTAGTATTGCTTGAACATCTCTAACTGATTACGTTTATGGGTGCCATCAAGTTTAAGAATCTTGATTCTATTTTTGACTAGATTTGCGATTAAACTCTCCTTGTAAATAAATGTACACTTTATAATGAGTAGCGCACACATTGCCAAATAATTGCTATTTATTTTCGTTATATCATCTTACTACACTAAAATGAACACATCATATATTTTTTTTACACATTCCGTGACCTTCTTTGAATGAAAATTATTGAGGTAGTCCCGGTACGTCAAAATTATGCAATAACATAGTAAACGATTTTTTCGTTCACAGGTAAATAAATAAAATATGTATGATATTTATTATCTTTTTAGCATGTTCGAATTGTTTGCACGCGAAATTCATTTGTTTCTCTTTTTACGTGATTTCCGAAAGACTTATTGATAATGCGTGACTGTTTATTAAAACTATTCAGATTAAGCGGTTTTTATAAACCGGTTACTTTTTTTAAACTCATTTCGTGTGTTGCTCGATCTAGATTATTGCTTCATAGTTTTTTTTTTATTTGCGTGTTTTCTAATATGTATTTTTTGCAATCCTATTATCTGGCGCCAACTATAACTGTCTCCGCTATCAATAAATACAATTAATCATTTCAATAAATACAATCACTTTAGAAAGACATAGACTTAACATTTTTTTTATAATCAATACTTAAATAACAATAACACATCATCTCGTGTATATTAACAACTATTATCATAAGTAAGAAAAAAATATGAGATTATTCATTTAGTCAGTATATTTTTGTTCATCACTCAAATAATCATGTTTATTCTTCAGGAATTGATTTATACTGATGGTAACACAAAAGCATTATATTTTAAAATACAAACAACATTGTAATATCTAACCTAAACTAACTAACAAAACGAACATTTTGATTTATGTTTATGACGTCCACTAATCTCAATATTAAATCATACCTCACAACATAGCACGACGCAAGCGTAGTGCATTGTATCGATGCTTCGTGTTCCAGAAACGTCCTTATTCGTTGACCTGGTCGATATTTCGCCCGGCCCTCAGCGTACTGAAAGTTTTCAATTTTCAACCGCATTTAATTTGACCAGTGTGGCGGGAAAAAATAAATTTTAATTTCCGTCGAAAGCGAACATTTTTATGAAATTTGACTGAATGTTTCTTGCGATTGGAACATTTTAACAACTTAGAAATCAATAGTATTTAAATTCTTCTAAGAAGAAATTGATGGTAACAAAAGTGTTTTAAACATTTCATCTTTTTGTTCAAATAATTGCTGATAATTTTAATTAGTACAAGTTCAATAAAAGAGGACGATAACTGTTGATCTTGAATAATTATCGAAAGCATGTTATATTGGCTCCGCAGTTGAGTGGTAAACGCTGTTGCTTCCTACCAATCAATTTATTTTTACTAACAATAATTTCAATGGTTGAATGTGTGATATACGAATATGTATGTATTTTGAAACGACTTCTGTTAAATGACAAATAAAAAAATCAAATGCTCCACACTTAAGTTCATAATAAAACCTCTCACCAATTTTAGTGCTCATAGTAAATCGTCATATCAATTAATCACGATATGTCGAATATTTTGTCTTTATTTATATTAAATTTATTTCGAGTACGAGCGGGTCAACGTGGCGACAAATTGCGCAATACGGGTAGCCGAATCACGCTTCGTATAAATAAATATAATATATTAGCGTAGGGAACCCGGGCTGTCAATTTAAATTGGCTGATTTACACACCCGACCACTACACAACACCTAGTAAAGCAACAACATCAAGAACTACCATCACTGCTGTAGCACCGATTTGTTCGCCTGACCGAAGTTAACCTCTGGGTTTTTTTCACTAGACCGCCACAACGGGCTACAAACTACTCTCCCTTTTGTTTGTTTGGATTTTTAACATGAATATTTCACTCTCGATGACTTTCCGTTTCGTCAATATCTGGTCGGAAATTATTTTTTAACGTACTTCATTGTGATGTTATTTATTTTATAACAAATAAAAATATTCCTTCCGAAGTTTAATTGTCAGTGGTTTTATCAATAAAATTCACATAAATTGGTTTTACTGATTTTTTATTAATGAAAAAAAATAATAATATTTTTTTAAGTAAATCATAAATTGATTTGCGTAAAACGGTATTATTGTCTGTGATACGTTTATTCTTTTCCGCCAACTGAAATTGGTTAACTAAAATAACCTATATAAAAAATGTTTTGTCATATATTGATTGAATTGGCATTTACTTGGTAGAACTCCAGTATGACATGGGGATTTTTTTTATTTTAAATTGAAATTGAAATTTTAAATAAAAAAAGGAGTTTTTAAATTAAATTTGTTAGCACGATATAAGTTAGGTTGTTAAAACAGAAGAGAAGATGTATTGTCTACCTTTTCTACACAACTATATATAGGTAAGCAAATATACGTTTAAACATAGTTCTGACGATGGCGTAAGTCGAAATAGCTATCAACTATATCTTATAAAAATTGTAGAACTAAAATACATTGCTATTTTTCCACCGTGATATTTTATCATCACTGTTTTTTAAAAATGAGAGACATGGATTGAATGACTACCAACACTCGCCAAACGAATTCTAAAAAAATACTTCATAATGTCAACGAAAATTACGTAATTACATTTCTATCAAAAAATTTACGAAGGCCGTCAAAATGATGTATATAAATAAACTAACATTGTCAATAATTAAATTAATCTGTGTAACTTTGACACTCGAAGTGTCATTACCAAATTGTTTCTTATAATTGTATTATATTACGTAGGAAAATTTTATTCGGTATATTTTATTCTCGCGAAAACTTCGGAGCTTCACAACGCTCCATTTGTTTTTTTTTTTTATTATTTACTCTTATTAAAACATTCGATTGTGAAATATGCCAGTCAAATATTTCAAATAAAATATCCATTAAACTTATTACCGTTTCCCGCGCTGACACTTCGATGTCCCGGGGCGTGCATTACGTACAACTTGATGTATTCAATTTAAATTGCCCACCTATGTGTATGTAGTGTCGCCTATTACTATTTTGCATATATTTTTATGTGGTAGTTTATATCGATATTAATAAAATTAATTGACATCTTTGTATTGGTCTGCACGGTCGAGTCAGGTGAGGGCATCTGTCAAGAGGCAGATATCTAGAGCAATCGATACGTTATATATTGCACGCTCTTATTTTGGAATATTAATACATATTACAATTGCAATCACCTCTCAATAAATGTCCACTGTAACAGTGGTATAACGGATGACATATGTTAATTTAGCGTTGCCATTTTTCTTAACCAATCAATTATTGTATTCAGAATTGTTTTTACCCGTCCATTTTTATTTTTTTGTAAGGTGTGATTAGTTTTATAATAGTTTTTCACTGACGTCTTCTACTTAAGTATGACATTATGGATAAGTTATAATACTTTGACCAAACGAAAAATTATGGACGTCACAACATTCGTATTTAATTATTCATACTATTCATTATATCATTGTCATCCAAAATAGTAATGTACATACGTACGCATTAATGTTTTTTAATGATTGCTTAAAACCAAAGTGTTCACATAAAACAAAGGGACAACTATGTTATCTCAGAATAACTTCTGTTTTTGTATTCTCAAAATTAACTCGGATTGACATTGAGAAAATGAAATCTCAAGATTTTGGTATAAAAGTCGTCAATATAAAACGTTCCTAATACTGTCAAAAATGTGTCACTTGTATCAATACCACGCTACGTAAACAATTTTCATCAGTTTATTGATTGAATTGGCATTCACTTGGTAGAACTCCATTATTACACGGCGAAAAAATAGCAATGTATTATAGCTCTACATTTTTTTAAAAGATATAGTTGATAGCTATTTCGGCTCACGCCATCGTCAGAACTATGCTTAAACGAACATTTGTTTATCTATATATAGCTGTGTGGAAAAGGTACAAAATACATCTTCTCTCCTGTTTTAACGACCAAGCTTGTTTCTTGCTCGCAATAAAACTAAAAATTGTCATCAATAATTATTTATATACCATTTACTCTATTATTTAATTATATGTATGCAAACTGATTATGTGAATTAATTGCTTTTATTATATCACATTACTATTAGAAATATATGTTTTCATATTCATACAGATTCCCATAGTTTTACCACACAAACACACTTGCTTTTTATTTTATTTTTTCAATTACGTGAGTTATATAGAATCTTGTTCTATCTATAATTTATATGTGTTTTTATATATATGATTGATTCTTTCATATTCAAAGAAATATGTTTTTCTATTCAAGTATTTCAATATTGATTTTTAACATCACTCTAATGCGAATGATCATTTATCACAGAGGAATACAAAATACATGACATGTTGTCCAATGTTCGCGGCAGTTGTAAGGAATTCAAACGATATTATAATATAATATTTGCCTCGTAAATTTTCTACGTCTCCGTGTTCATAAATGACAATCGACTGAGATGACATGTATCATGAAATACAAATGAATCGTAAAAATTCCAATTCATGTGTAAACCATCACCAAAATAGGTATAACAACAAACAACACGCATGTATCTATCTATCGTCGAATCGATTCCCTACCATTCACACCGTGATATATTATATTTTAACTTGCATCTAAAATTCTTCGTATGGAAAAAAAAGTACAGCCCTGGGTGATAAACAGAGAATACTTTCCCGAATTCATATATGTTTTGATGTAATTATTAAGAAGAAGGAAATTTTTAACTCATGACATGTCTCTTGTGGCGTGTACCTCGTTTAGTTTAGCTTTAAATAATTCAGTAATGTTTTCTTGTTATAACTTCGTATATTATATATAGACGGCTAATCCACCAAAAGTAACATTATGACCCGTTGACCTGTACCATTGACGATGATAATAATTATTTATTTATATTAGCGAGAGAAGGAGAAGGTTATCATTTGACACATTGTGTCCCGGCTTTATTCAGTTACTAGTGGCTGATTGTTTTGTGCCTACTGCCAAGGTCGTCTTCTACTATACATGTCGAAACACGTGATCCATTTGCAGCTACAAATTTTAAAAAAAACACGATCGACAGGTTATCTTCTCGAATACAGAGTTCATTTGTGTACGTCCCAGTTTTTTTTAAATGCATTTAATTTATGTCTCTACAACCAAGAAACCTTGCTAATCACTCAAATATCTGATCATTAAATATAAACTTCGAGCGAACACGGATTAAAAACTATTGATTTAGCAGTTTTACGTTTAAAGAAATTCTTGCATTGTGTTTTATTTCAAAATGATATACTTATTTTATTAACACAAATTTTGGTGCAATTATTAACTAAAGTTTTTTTTCTGAATTTAATTAATTCACTGTTTGTTTATTTTTTACTGGTACCCATTTTAAATTTACTTCAAATAACTCTTGACAACGTGATCACAACGCCATGTGTATCGGTAACTAAGATTCATAACATCTTATGTATATCAACTCGCAACGACTTGGCTTCATACAAAATTGATTCTTATTAATATTCGAATCATCCATCAGTCAATCTTTCTCAGATCGTCGACCAAACAATTTTTTAAACACAATTTATAGCCCGGGATCCCGGTTTACGTATTACCGATATTGCAATCCCTACTGTAAAAATCACTCTGAAACACACGGTACAGATGAAACTGTAACGTTTCATCCTCACAATCGAATGACTACTATTTATATCACTTACAGCATTTTCGCATTGATAAAATATTGCATTTCTGCTCTTATCAGAGAATAACTATCATCGCATATAATGTATCATTAATATGAATAAAATAATTAATTTTTTTAGAAGATTTGTTGAGTTGTAATATATATAAACCGTAAATCTTATTGTGGTGGGATTAAAGACAACTGATTTAGTCGCCATAAGTTAAAGATGATAAAAACGTGTTTACAATTCGTTTTTGTTCAAGTGAACAAATATTTTATTAAAACAGCTTGTGCGCTGAGAAGTATAACATTCCAATTGTCCACTTTCGATAAAAAAAATATCCAAATATCTTGTATAGTACTTCAACGGATATCACTAGTATTTTTCCTTTAGCGAAAATCTACTCTCAGAACCTTATAGTTCCAAAGTCACTAATAAATATTTTGCAGAAAACTTGTCGTAAAATCTCTTCAGATAAATCTATAATATTCTAAATCATGTTTTCATTAGACGCTGTCTATCGCTATCGGTTGTAACTGCATCGTTTCGCCCGAGTCTGTCCTGAGGGCGTTTTTTTTTATAAATGAACGTATGTATATATTTATACAAAGCATTGCAATATATTGTATCAATGTCTTATACAGGCATTCCCTTTCACTGCGCTTGGTCTTAAAACTCAACAAATCAGTCATATCTAATCGTTATCTAAAAAAATATTCCATTTCATAGATAATAATTCACTGCACCTTCTTGACACTATCTTTCTTGCTTAACTCTGTGTATCGCTGGCTATCGACGGAAAATTACTATGATAGTTTTTTAGATGAATTTTTTTTGACAAAACAATAATATATGTAAATTTAATTAAAGCACGACAATGTGAATACTTTGTCTCTACAGATTTTACCATTTTGATTTTGATAAACCATTTTTAAAAATCCATCATACAACTTATAGAAAGGGAAAACATTTCTAAACAGATACTTTGAAACACAATTTTTTTTCACACTTCATACTTTAAAGATCTTACCACATTCGATAAAATATTCTACATAAAATATCATATATCTCCCTTTAATTTTTTTTTATAATTGATAATATAAAATAAAACCTTTAAATTCGTCGTTTTATTGTTCAGATTTTGTTGTTACGCCCAAATATCCATCAAACACTTTTTTTTATTTCCGAATTTATAACATTTTTTTAAAATATTTTAATTGTTTATATTATTTTTTGTGCTAAGCCCCGTGTCCAATAATCCATACTCAATTATCATTTATAAGTGAAAAATTAGAATGAATGTGTATGAATACTAAACGTATGAGTTAGTCTGAAAATGCTTCTCATATGAGCAAAACATGTGTCATAACTATTAAAAAAAATTGTTAAGTTTAATTTTATATATTTTTTTATACACCACTTGATGTATAAATAGAAAATAATTACGGCTTAGTCACATAACGGTTTGTTTGTAGGATATTAAAAAAGGATATATACATAAGCAATAATTAGTCCGAAGAGGCAATATATTATATTGTTTATTCAATGAATTATATCATAAACCAATTGCCATCGAATCATGTTTACGCAATATACTTTTTACAATCCAGGCCACCTCTGATTGAGATCGATAAAATTGCAAAGTTTTTTTTTCACTTTCTAAACCGCTACTTTATTATTATCAGATACATTAAAAAAATAAATGCAGGTATAAAGTTTCATGAATAATACCTCAATCGGGTTAATGTATATTCATGCAAAAAAATATATATTATTGTCTTAAGAACCTGATATGCCGCTGCATTTGAATCTGGGCCAAATTATATTATTCATACGAATTAATAAATTGACTGAATTGTAACCTTTTTAGTTCATGTTGTGTTATATGCAAATTTCCTTCAAATCTACCGGCTCAATTTTTATCAGTATTTATATACTGTTAATATTTTATAGAATGACGCTGATTTCAATTTGATTATTCTAGACGTATTTTGCTGGTTTGTTAGTTACTGCATAGAGAGAGATATTTTAATAATATTTACAAAGACCAGTAAGCTGGGTCAAAAAGAATAATCTTGTGGTACAGAAACCTGAACCCCACAAGGTGAAACTAATGTCTCTGTTATTGATTGAATTGGCATTCACTTGGTATAACTTCATTATAACACGGTGAAAAAAATAGCAACGTATTTTAGTTCTACACAATTATTTTTTAATCCACTCGAGCTAAGGAACATGTAAGATCTGTAAAATCATTCAACAGTAAAAAACCAGAATCACAATTCGCTAATGACGTTACAAAGGAATCACATAATATAAATTCAAACTCAGCGCCTAAATGTTTGCATTTTTGTAGTAAGGGTCGCAGGATGACGGCTTTGGAACAGCTGGAGATCAATAGATATCAACTATCACAAAGGATTCTTAACGAACAAACTAATATATGTCGGTCTCCATTATTGACTCCTCTGACTGATGACTCTTTGTTTCTGTAATGGACCACTTCCGTGCCATATGTAAACTTATTGATATAGCCGCCTTTTTAGTTTCATTTACAATTTTTAGTTTTATTGCGAGCAAGAAACAAGCTAGTTCGTTATAACAAGAGAGAAGATGTATTATCTACCAGTTCTACACAGCTATATATAGATAAACAAATGTTAGTTTAAGCATAGTTCTGACGATGGCGTGAGCCGAAGTAGCTGTCAACTATATTTAAAAAAATAATTTTGTAGAACTTAAATATCTCTGTTTACAAATGAAACTGCTATTGATCCGTATGTTATGATATTTAAATATTAATTTGAATAAAATTATTTGATGTCTTAGTCACATAATCTTTGACGGTTTTCTTAACTGAATGTCAAATTCTTCCATTAGTAGCTACAAATCTCTAAAATCTTAGGAAAGAATCTTATTTGACCAACATATAAAGATCAAAATCATTTCCATCGTTTGGTTTGTCTCGTGTATCAATTAATTCACTTTCGAATACTTATTCTTCTAGTCAGTGTCTTTCGCTAATATAATCTCAGTTATTTTTTCTTCCATACACAAATGTCATTTGTTGTACGTAAAATATTTTATTCTATGGTTTACTTTCCCTTAACATAGTACAGTAAGTCATGCAAACTCGTATGATTTGTTCCGAATGATACATGCTCTCCTGCCCACACGATCGATTTAAAATTGAACACGTCTCGCTGATTTAAGCATTTAAATGCCTCTCGTAACCTAACAATATTGCTGAGAGCTCTGATTCATAATTATAGTCATTAATTTATATTGACTGGGTTATTTATTTATTTTGGACCCACGACTGTATCGTAAAAATAATTGAGTATTCTGTTCGTTGTGAATTACCTTCACATGTTATGTTTTAATATAAAAAAGCACGTTTTTATTATTGTATTGCGTAGCGGTATAACCTTATTCTTTGTAAATACCAATTATTGAACATTATTTTTACCATTGAGATCAATGACATCATATTTTTATTGAAAAAATGAAATCATGAAGAAAATGATAGGTAAAGTAATGTAAAATCCGTTTAATTAGTTTTTGAATACTGATGGCTTATTTTTTTTAAAGTAGTTCAATGCTACATACTAGTGTATTGTTAGTCCTAAATTAAAAACTCATTTCGTGCGACGTTAATGAACATTGATAAAATAACTTTTTTATCCTGAAATGAAATATAAAATAGTGTCTCACCATTATTGAATTTATTTGCCTTGA
This sequence comes from Himalopsyche japonica, assembly GCA_028555115.1. NCBI lineage: Eukaryota > Metazoa > Arthropoda > Insecta > Trichoptera > Rhyacophilidae > Himalopsyche > Himalopsyche japonica. The sequence goes on along the minus strand of JAHFWJ010000428.1, from coordinate 60,241 downwards.
GATCTCATCACTCAGCACGTATAATTAAAATGTATTGTAGTTAGTTGTGTTACGATAATAAAAACTGTTATTGATTGATTTTAACTTGTTCCCTGCTGAGTTGTTTAAAGGATATTCACCTTAACTTAAAAAAGTTGTTGAATAATATTGGTTTGAAACAATCTTATTGAGTTTGTCAAGACAAATCAAGCAAATGCATTAACTCAAAAATTAGCGAGTACAAGAACGTTTTAACCACTGTTAATTCATATGTTTTTGGGTATCAACTATCAACACAGTAAAATCAGCCGTCTCAACAGCTGAGAGGTTTAGCAGTCAGAGGGTTAACGCCCTACTTACGTCCAGTAAAGAGGGAATATCTCCATTTTTATATTAAGAATTATATACACTACTTACCTCTGCTGTCAATATGCTTCTTAACATTTTACGGTCCGCACATTTTCGCTAAATAACTACACCGAAATAGTTTTTTTCCTATTTTGATTTTAGACTTCGTGTATATTCTTCATCCATCTATCGATAAATTTTGAAAGTAAGAATCAGAAGTCATACTAATTTTTGGTAGTATAGCTGCGCGTATCCGAAGACGCCACATTGTGCGTTCCCGGATCGTAAAGTGTTAATGAGGCGAAATGCGTATCAAATCTAGTAACACCCTTAGTGGGATAACAAAATTAACAATGTGAACTTCCATACAATCAATAATCGTTTAAAAGACAAAAATATTCACCCGTTATAAATCTTGTCGCCGTACACAAGCGCATTGTCAAACCAAGCCGCCTGAGTTGTGCAATTTATATATTTATATATCGCGCAATTATTGTATAACCATGAATTGAAATTCCAGCATCAGTGACATGTGCGTCACGTGGCAGACGATCGCGTTGTCAGTCCTCACGTGAGATACCTAACTTGATGCACAGTGCAGCAACTGCCCTCCCTAGTATGTTTGCAGATGCATCATTGCCATTTTATTATCAGCGTGATGTCTAAATTAAGAACTGCATCGTTGTGAATTATCAGCGGCGCGCAAGGCTGGCTTACTATCTCACGACTCCCGATATTTCGCTGTGCCGTCACACAAGTGTGCTAATTAGTTATTCACGGTAAAACTAACATGTGGACGAGACATACCGCTTAGTAAATAGCGTGTCAATCGACGTAGGTATTTTTATAGTAATTGATCGACTAAGTAATTACTTGGTAGACCTCCACTTAAAATAAAAATTATTTTTTTATATATGCAATCATGGTTAAAACTATAAGAAAACAATTTATAATATAATCGTGAGAATTTACTGAAAAAATAAATATGAAAATAAATTAATTAAAATCGCTGATAGCAATATAAATGCAAAAAAATTGTATATGAGCATTTAATTTTCTTCAGTTTTCCTCAATATTCAGTGCATATACATACGCATGCGCAATGCTTAATATAATTATAAAAATATTGCTTTGATTTTTTTTGTATCACCAACCGTGCCAGATGAGTCTAGATCACTGGTTCTCACGTGAAATTTAACTGTGGTCACATTATAAACATCAGCTGGCCTATAGAAATGTCTCGTGGCCGCACCTAATGTGATAAAAATATTTTCGATATTTGTTTTTTATACAGTGCATTACACTGAATGATCTTTCACAATATACAGTTCTAGGTAAAATCTACAAAATTAATAAAGCAATTTTTTATATTGACTTGATTCATAGTCAACGTATAACATTGCCCAAAATTTTGGAATAGTTTTATTATTAAAACGGTCGTTTACTTAAACTCGACTAAGTGCAGAATAAATCGGGTTTATTCAATCAATTTAAAAAAAATAGCCTTACAAATTCATCTGTAAAAACACATTTTTTTTAAATATCAATATTTACTAAAAAACTTTTGGTGGCCGCACATGAGAACCACTGGTCTAGATTCAGAATTTTACCATTCAGATAATATCGAAAAAACCCGCGATGTTGTTAACTCTCTCATCATCATTTGAGAGTTGTTCTTCGTGCGAGGCTCATCAAAAGCAATCTTTATACATAATATATTTACGTATTCAATTTTATTTTGCACTACGTGTCTTAACTATTGTTGAAATAAAAACGATTTTTTTTTTAAACTTAATGAGAACAATTTCTAAATAGATATGGTTTTGTTTATTTAAAACTGACAATCATTACAAAACATCGTTCTTTTTAAGTTGCCAATGTTGTGTGTCGAGTGGTTGTGCGGTTGAAAAATGCTGAAGAATAGCAATAGTGATAATATTACATTTCTTTTGATACATTAAAATGTACCCACGTATCCGAAACAGATATTCCTTGACACACAAAAAATATGTTCGATCTCCTAAAAATATTACACTCAAGTATCAATTACCAATTGCCCATAGCATTTCAGTATAAATTACATTTAACATGAGATCGATCAAATTTCATCTCACAGAGAAAAAATCTCACTTGGCGAAATAGACATAATAATAGAGTTAAAAAATTGTTTGTGCTCAATAGAAATAGTCCAGTTTTCGACTGTTCGATCAATTTTGTCAATATCAAATATCAATAACATCTTATAAACATGTCTTCTACTTAATAAAATATAATAAATAAGTATTAGGTGTAGTAAAAAGTCCTGACGTTTTTTTTTAAATGAAACTCAAAGTGTTTTAGTATTTTTTTAAATTTTTATTTATAAAAAGTAATCTCCCTGCCTATCTATAACCTTCTGCTACCTATTAGACAAGTCTAAAATCCATTTAGTAAAAAACTCTACTGATTTGGAATTAAAATAGTCGGAAATAGCGTTTTTCACGTCATTTTTTGTTTATTTTTTTTTTATCCCTAATAGTTTTTTATATTAAAAGGAATAAATAATAGACCGATTGTGCTAGATCTGGTAAATAAGGTGGATGCAATAAAGTTTTCCCACCCAACTCCTGGATTTTTTCACAGGTCATATTTGCCACATGCGGTCGCCCGATTTCGTTTTGCAGTTTATCGTTGCGTCCATTCATCTTGCCCGGCCTCTTTCTTGTCAAAGCTGCACTTAATTTGTTTAATTGGTCACAGTATACTTGTGCCGTCATAGTTTCACCATATTTTAACACTTCATAATGAATTATTCCTTTGAAATCCCTCCAAATACAAAGTAAGAGTTTTTTTTGGGTGTAAACAAGTTCGAGGGGTGGGAATTGGTTGTTGTCGACGATTTAGATATTGTTTTTTCTTCGATATATTCGTATATAACACCCACTTTTAATCTCCGATAATCAGGTTAAGAAAAAGTGGTCGTAAAGTGTGTTTTTTTTGCAACAATTGGCACGCGCTTAGTCGCTGCGCTTTGTTCCGATCGCTCAACGCGTCTGGCGCCCAAATTCTTACTTTTCGAATTTTTCCCAGCCTTTTCAGGTACTTTTGTATGGACCATTTAGTACCGACTATATTGGACAATTCCTTTTTTTAAAGCATAGGATTTTTTTCGATTTCAGCTTTCAGGGCGACTTCATCCACTGTATGAGTATGTACTGTAATGTATTAAATTTTGTAAATCATCTCTGACATTTTCGAACCTTTAACACGTCTCTATAAACGTCGCAAATGTCTTTAGTGGCGACGACTGCACCGTTCTGGGCGTAATATTAAAAAAGCATGCAACCGCGCAGATATTCTTATGAAGGGCAAAGGTCGGTCATTCTGTTTGGGGCGAATGAACCTTTTTTTTCTATACAGAACGTAACTTGAGATGTCACACAACACGAAAAATAATATTATGATATCTTATTATGTTCTTATCTTATTATTTTGACAGGACTTTTTACTACACCTAATATATACTAATTTTTGAAATACTGTATATGTTTAAGATGAATGTATTTTTATTACGTAAAATATCATGCCTTTACATCAAAAAATGACAGTTAACACCTTAAAAGTTTATGATGAATTTATGTTACGTAGATTTTTTCATGTCTTGGTCGACTTTCATAAAATTTTCGATCTCTTACAATTCTTCATGTACGGTAAAATTGAAATTTTTATACAAGTGAAGAGGGAGAATTAGATTTGAGTTTATTTGAATTATTTATATATATCGATTCTGATTTAATTATTCCTGTATATATTTCGTGAATTTCAATGAACATCAACTTTTTTTTTTTAAGTTGGTTAGCAACAATACTTGGTGGAAAGTTGTTTTAAAACATGAAACAACGTGAATTCTGCATGTTCCACGTTTTATAAGAATCAGGAGACGTTTCGCTCGCCGCGGGCATTATTCTAAGCCGGTTACTATGGATAAGGTATTTTATGTTTCTATTAAAGTACACTGTGTATACAATAATATTTGATGAATGACAACGGATTAAACATCCTATATTCATTTGCACGAATGCAAAGGTTCAAAAACAATAAAATATTGTAATTGATATACACAAGTATTCTAAAGGGTTCAACGTTCACAGTCGTTTTTCGTTTGCAATTCTACTCCAATAGGTACGTAAAACTTCACTCTGTGAACTTGGTGCTTCTAAAACATTTTTAAATAGTTAAAGCTAAGTATAATAAAATATAGACATCAATGCTGTCCACCATTCAAGATATCGTTATTGTTTATTTAGTCAAAATTATCATTTATTGCACCGTTGACTTCCAACCTTTCTCGGGTGACGTTACCTTTTTAAAAGCCACGTGACCCGCGACTCCCATACAATTGAAAAAGCAATTTCTATTGAGTTTACACTATAAGATGGCGACCACTCAAAAAACCCGTTGCGACCCCTTTAGTTGTTCGTGACCCACTGGTTGGGAACCCGGTTTTTAGACAGATAAAATAGAAAAATAAAGAAGTCAAGTAAAATAAGTTGTTCTTTCGCTTATGATGAATAAAATTCCATCATTGCATTAATTTTCTTTAGTGTGCATACTTAAAAGCACTTTGTATTAAAATGTAAAAAAAACGGCTAAAGTAACCGAATTTTCATTAGAAATTTCATCCAGGATTTAGTGTTTTGTGTGGAAAAAGTGGAATGGTAATTTTCCATATTCGCGAAACCCAGTTTAAGTTTGCGTAGTCGGTGCAAACACCGCGCGTGCAGAACGACGCGCGAGTGCATTTTGCATAGCTGTCGTCAGTAAACACACATATTTTTACTGAATGCATTTCGTCCGACTTACATAACGTAACCTGTTTACTATCATATCGCTTGAATAAACAATTATAACACACTTCTTCTTAGTATTAGCCTGATATTAAATACATAATTATTTTGTCACACCCTCCATTTAAGTCATTTCACCTAGCGATGTTAAAAGACCAACCAGTAAATCGATTTATACAAATTAACTATTAGTATATTATTGCAAATCAAATTTAACTTTTTACAATTAATTAAAACCAGTGTTATTTACAATATTAAATTTCGTATCAATCCATACTTGATAAAACTCAATTATATTGGGCTACAACAAAATATTTTAGTTCTGACGGTGGCGTGAAGTCAAAATAACTATCAGAAACTCTTTTTAAGTATTCTAAGAAATAAATAAAGTATTTTTATAATGTAAAAAATGTTTTCGAAAACGAAATTTAATATACCTAACAAATACAAATATAATACAAGTAGTATTCCCGATGCGCCGTTATGCGGGGCTTTTCTGTTTAAATATAATTGAAAATAAAATTTTACTGTGTCGGCCATTGAATTAATTATCCCAGAGCCGATAAAAGCGATGCAATATAAAATCTATATCATGTGACTTACTGAAGGGCATTGCAAAGCTCACTTTTATATGTCGGCCATAAATTTACTATTGTGTTTAACCGGTTTCGCTATCGACGTCAAGATGCTATCCATGCTCAATCTTATTCGTATTTTTGCTACCCACGAAGAAGTTATAATAATCGAAGACTAATAAAAATATTGAGCTATAGTTTGTTGACTAAAGTCATCAGCAAAGTTTCTCTGGTTGACATTTCAGACTTGATTAGATTTTACAATTTTGTGAAGTAAAAACATATAATCCAAATATATTTGTAGAGGCACGTGGGACTCGTATTAATAGCCTGTCAAACTCGAGCTATGTGACCTGATTATTGTTTGTTCGCATTTCAACACGATGAAAGTAAAAATCAGAAATTCAACTTTTTTTGACGCTCCTAATGATTTATATACGATGAATAATTTCTCTACGCGGTTAGTTTGTATAGGATTTGGCATGTTTTAGGCGAGTTTATAAGTGAATGTCTTGATGAATTATTCGAGAGTTGCATTTTATTATAAGGACTCTAATTGCGGTTTTTTTGTAATATAAATAATTATATTTTATAATAGACAGAATGCCCGATTATCTCAAATATAATACTTATCTCACGTCGCTATAACTTACATTATACCATAAGTGACATAAACGATATCCGTGTTTTTTTCTCCTAAAACTATTCACCAATCAAAAATAAATTATAATATCAATTTTACCTTAGTTCTCCACAATTGTTTTTTCCCTAAGGAAATACTGTTGTAATGAGGTCACCCTAAAAAGGTTTTCCTTATTTTAGTAGTACACCATTTCTATTCAATCATAGCAATAAATTCGGCCGACTGAAATATTATTATATTTGAAATATTATATATACGTTATTACGTAAACAACAGAAATTTTAAAGTAATTATAAGAGAATTACCCTCGTATTGCAAGTTAACATTGTCAATTAAGGATATGGAATATATTATATGTGTATACGAAGGACAATAAGTATTTCTATTGTTATTAATTTTCAAATACGGCATCAGTTATTTGTACCTTAGAATTAGAATTATGTCCTGCTATTTCGATTCCTAATGTTTATTTATGAATAAGAAAAAAAAAATATTGGATTTAAATAAATACCAATTTTCTGTGAAAGAGTTCAATAAAAATGCGTATTTTCGAGCGTTGAAAATCATGTTCCTATAGGCTCTGCAATCAGGTCGCCCTCCCGTATAAAACACCTCGATCTTTCTCCTTTTGTTCACAGCGGGGTCGAGTGCAGAGATGAGATCCTCTCATGCAGCCAAGCCCGCGCGGCCGCCCTACAAGAGCAGCAGCGGGCACCAGCTCCCGTCAGCGCCGGCGTGAAGCCACCGGTCGTTTCGCCGCCTGTCCACGCTCCGCCGGCGACCGTGCCAATCACGCACATCCTCGAAGGCCCGCAGCCGGCCACCGCAAAGATCTTTGCTCCGAGGACCGAAGAGATGAACAAGGGGTTCTTGATGTTCTCCGAAGAGGAGCCAGGTCTCACTAGTAAGTAAAATTTCATATCATTCAGACATATATCGCTTCAGGTTAAACTGTATGTACTGTGGATGTATAGCGTATCTTTATGTAATCACATTGCGTTCAGTAAAATAAATCGACCCCACACAATTTGCTTACATTCTCCCACCGGGTAACAGTCGATCAATTTCAAACACTTCTTATTTTGATCGATTGCGTGACTGAAACGCAGTGTCCCAATCGACATTTTTTACGTCGCCTTTGCTGTGCATTGCTCTAAAAATAAATTCATCGCATGACAACCGCTAATAAATTGGACCAACGCGATTTTTCAATCTCACAACCATTCTTTTCAGTCGTCCTAATCATATAATGAGAAGTCGCTCTTTTGAGATTCTCAAGAATGATTCACCTGCAAACTTTAACGATTTATACAATTATAAATTCATATGAAAGCTGCATAGTTTATCTGACTTATATAGTTCGTTTTGTAAAATCTTTAAAAAATGTACATAAAAAATTTACTTTACGTGATTTTTTATGGGCAATTTCCAATCTGTCGTAAAGCATTTTTAAAAAACAAAAAAATATTGGAATGTGTTCAAATCAAAAATTTTATGTGATGACAATACAGAACAATGTCAATATTTTACTTTAATGATAAGCTCATTTGCCCACCGGTCGAAATGATCTTTTGGACCTCAGTTGAACTGCCAATAATTTGTTAGTGTTTTAACAATTGTATAAATAATATCTAAAACAATTTAGCTTTTTTTAAATTCAAGATATTGACAAAAACTATAATGAAATAATTTTGTCATATAAACTAAACTCGATGTACTTTTATGAGTTTTATGACCATCTGATTAATCCCGCAGTGCTGAAGGAGGAACCCGAAGACCTAACCCACTTGGCGCCAACGGCCGGAGACGTCTGCATCCCCTTGGAGGACAGTCCCTTCATCGACATGTTCGACGAGTTCATTCTTGGGGACGACAACTACTGTGGCCTATTGCCCGAAGGTTTCGCGGAGCTCGTCGGTCCTGGTGACGACCGGCGATCCTGCCACCTCAGGGCTGACGACGACCCCTTTGCCACGCCATCATATCGAGACGACGATGCTGATAGTAGATCTCCACTCGCTATGTCGCCATGTGTTTCTAAGGTGATAATGGAATTTAACATCTTATAGATGGTATATTTACCAGGGCTGTGAAGAATTAACTAACGAATACGGCAATTGTTCATTGAGATTTTCTTCAATATCGTCTAATCGAAAAAAATAATCGAAGTCGCTCGTTTTTCACGAATCCACGACTCTGACTTCACAACCCTGATATTTACACCTGTGCTTCAACCAAGACAGTATTTTTTTAAATTCATCAACAAACCCTTTGTTTCTTATATTAATAAATATTTTATATTCTTACTGAGTGTTATGCCCCAGTAGTTATTATTTGAAATAATTCATATGCTAGCTAATTATTCACTCCGATCCCACGGTACGTCATCAGCTTTTTCATCAATCATTATAATATTGACATTTTTATTTCGATTAATAACTGTCTGTAGTAATAAACATATTTTCAATATGAAGTACCAATCTAAAAAACACGTTGCTACTCAAAAATAGTGTGACAATTTTCATTTATAAACAGTTCGTTAATGATTTCATTTTGCGAGCGAGAATCAGTTGGATAGTAAAAATAGCTCAATATCGGAAATAATTGGGTCTTGATATTTTGTTTCTTTTTTTTTTTCAAATCATCGGAATCTCTTTAGATGTCTTAATACTCAACTGACATTATTACGTAGCCTCTAATGCAACATAAAAAATTTTATGACAAGAATCTAAGGACGCGATATTTTTCATGTTCAAAGTATAAATAAATACATAACAAACAATACGTAGACGATAAGTCGACCAGGTTTTGTTCGTGCTCTAGATTTCTCGTGCACGCTCTCCATTACTTTTTTGCCGCATTCAATGGCAGACATATTTCTGCGAAATAGGTTCCACATAACTTACTTTACAAGTTTAGTAGTAACTTCTTATAAGACGCTACACGCTTTTCCTTTATATACATTATTAAATACGACGCCGAATAACCTGATAAAGTAGCAAGTATCCATTCGAAAGTTTGACGGAAATGTTGAACTTTAGCTAGCGTGGATTAACATAAGTTCACCTATCTATTTTAACACTATTTCATATATCCTTCCCTACATTCTGAAGACTCTTATTTCTTATCAGGCGTTATCAGTAATTAAATTAATAGACAATTAGATATTTTAGGGCGAATATTTAACACATGGTACGTTCAGTTCCCATCTTCTTGTCGTTTTATTGTACTTTATTTAAGGGATCTGATCAAATGCTCAACATCATTTCTCAGATATCTAGTTTTATAACACACTAATGTGTTTTTTTTTTTATATATATAGAGCTCTGACATTGGCAGCCTACCCTCGCTCTGCAGTCCGGGCGGCTCGCTCCCGGAGGAAGAACTGAACGCCAGTCCGCTGCTGACGGAGCTCGGTCTGGAAGGTGAACTGGATGCGCGGGCACCTTACATCCCGATGGGCCCGTCAGACCAGCTGCCTATCCACCACGGTGATCATCATAATCATAGACAGGGTCATTTGCAGCAGCAGCAGCCCCCGCCGCTGGCCGATGGCCGTGTGATGTGGGGCGCTCTACCCGATCATCTCACCCTGCACATGCCGAGGAGAGCGGGCAGGCCGGCCCTCTGCAACGAGCGCCCCGTCTCGGACTCGAACCTGGCCAGGTTGCTGGCGACTCCTGCGATGGATTGCGACCAGGATATCGGTTCCAAGTCGCCTGTTGATGATTCAGACGTTTCGTCTTTATGTATAAATAATGTTGAAAGGCGTAAGTAATTTGATTCTTTATTTATACATGTTACAGTCTCCGTTAATATACGGCTAACATATTTATTGAAGATTTTGAAACGCCTCATCAATTATTGACGAAAAAACTTTTTCAATAATATGTTGATCGTAACAGACTCAAAATTATACATATTATATATATATACCCAACTCACAAATTGATCTAAACATTCCATTGACTATTTTCCACAGATTCACTAGACGCGTGGAGAACAGATCAGCGAAATTCTATGGAGTCATTAAACTCAAAACGACAGCAGTCGCAATTTACAAATTCTGGGGAAATACCCACGACAATATCTAGTGTGGCGAACGAAAAACTCGGCTCGAAGAGATCCGCCAGCCCTGCGAGCGGTGGAAATGCGGCCGTGAAAAGGTCCCGTTCGAGACGTCAGCCCCAAGAGAAGGTGTCCTTGCAGCAGCCTCCACCGCCGCCGGCGGGAAGCGTGCTGATGAATCTTCTCGTCAGCGGATGCGATGTGAGTGCAGGGTACATCTGCCTCGTACAGAGTAGACCCAAAGCCAAACCTTGAACGTTTTGATGGGATTTTCGTTGAAACGTGAAAGGTGCACGTTCCTCGCATTGGAACAGGCAACTCAACATATGATCTTTTATATGACATATCTACGACAAATATATCTGCTCTTAGGCCTATAGGAAGATGGAGAACTATTGATATTCATTCATAATATCAGTGCCCATTTTAAAATCGCCATATCGGTTCAATCAAAGAATAATTATTTTTTTAAATTAAAAATATGTAAATATATTATTTATTTTGGGTGTACGCAAATATTCTTCATCAACTTTATTCCCTAATCATACATTATTATGGGGTTGCTATACGCAGAGTTGAATCTGGAATACCATTCTAACCACTTCGACTTTTCTTTACAGTCAATTTGACATTATAAAAAAAAAAAAATATTTTCTTTTCAATCTTCACAAAAATGACAGTACAAATAGATACAGTTTTATCAAACTCATTTGAATTTTTGAAGTCTTTTAAAATACCGTTTATTGGCGACAAGACGCTCACAAAATAGTTTCATATAAACATTTTAAACGTTGCAAAAATTACGGTGCAAAATATCAAATGAAAACCCATATAATCGTATTCCGAATTGCGGAAACTTTGTGGGTTAAAACATTTTATAAAGACAATTGTATATATATATTTTATGTTTATTAGACACAAAATAATTATTCTAAGAAATTGTGCTATAATTTCTGAAGAATAAAAAAAATAAAATGGTGAATTTACATTTGCGTTTGAACGATTGCACTTTAATGTCTTCATCGTTTAATTTTTATTTGGGAATGTAGCTCTCTAATCACGAGTACTTTTTATGATATTCAATTCTAAAAACTACGCAAACCTTGAGTGGATAAGAAAATCTGGATGTTCATGTGTTTCTTAAACAAGTGAGATTAAATGTGGATTTTACTTTGTGAGTCAAATGAAACTAAACTAAAAACTAAACTGGAACCCTGGCCGAGAACGAAATACAGCATTCCATATTATGTTAACCCGCCCTTTCTGAAAAGAATACCTCGGCATATGAAGAATGTTGAAATAAGAGCGTAACAAATTGAAAAACAATTATTCTGCATCACTCATACTTGCAGTTTTTTAATTGTGTGATTAGAAAGAAACAGTGTGTTTGTACACATTGCAATAAATTCAAAATTATTATCAGATCTTTTTTAATTTGCTGTTCTTTTATGACATCGGAATTTGAAGTTAAAGCTATGCCCTATGTCACATAATCACGCATCCATATTTTCAATTTATTGTCTCCCGCAGATATTTCTGTTTTAATTGTTTGATGTTTAGCGGAGCATTATCACATCAGTTTTTATTATAATTATTGTTGAGTTTTAATTAGTATAAATAGTATAATAAATGTTATTCCAGGAAACATCAGCGAACTTTTAGTTAATACGTAGCTTTTATAGTTTAAGTTTTTATTTATAAGATTTATCATGATGTGTTAATTTATATTAATAGCTTTATTGAATAAATATTCATTTACAATTTTAATGCTTTTTTGTAAATTATCCTATTAATTTTATAATACGAATAAGATTATTTTTTCAAAAGTTTTGCGAATTGCCTATTCATCGTTGTATAGAATTTATTGAATTTACGATTGATTGTAATATTGTGAATGGTTTATGACCTAAGCTTGGCTATTTAATAAATAATGTAAATAAAAACGAAACACACTTTTCCTCACGACTAAGTACATCTAGTCAGGTGTTTTTTTCTTCTGTTATTATATGAACATTGTTATTAGTCACCCTGTTACTATGCTGTATACATGCTAGTGTAATTATTTAATTATTGCCGCTTTGTGGCATCCATATCTGTAAATTTTAATCAGTTTTGGTTGAAAATGGTGTCCAAATAGTTACAATATTTAAATAGTTTTTTTACGTAAACACTTAACTTGTATATAGGCCGTCCCCCACTTCACTTGTAGCTATGTAAATATTATATTATGAATATATATTGCCAACTCAAAATACGAATTTTAAAATTAAAACAAACCGTCGATTGAATGATAATGGTTTTAAAATTATTTTGGTTTACTACTTTATACAAATAATAATCAGTAGGAATAATAAAGCAACGACTGAATATCAATTTTAAGACCGTGCACATATTTCGAACATTTTCATACATTTTTTTTTTAAATATTTGAATCACGTAAAAGTTTTAAACCTTTTATGAATTATGTCACTAATAATACAACGTTTGGAATAGAATCCCAATGCTTTCTCTATATTCGCCAAATCAATCATTCATATTGTTATGTATGTATCATATATAACATACATAAATCAAGTGCTACTGTAATATCATAGGGAAAACGAATTCTATCATTAGAATTACAGTTACCTGATGTTTTTAATCGGTGGCAACTATATTAAAATAAAAATACAACTGTTTATTTCATCTGCGTCCACAATTGTCTGAGTAGAATAAAAATATTGATTTACGTGTCTTTTTGGACTCATTACATAAATCAAATTTCATGGAATGAAATAAAAAAAAAACTGCATATTTCATATCTTTTTTTCCTGTATATGCCAACAGATTATTATTAACTACAATAGAATTATATTTTTGAGTATACATGATTTATGATACGTACAACGTTTTTACAATTCAAATTTATAAGTGAATTTAAATAAAATGATTCATATTTAAGATTATATATGTTGCAAATCATTCATTCGAAATTTTGATCCATATTAATTGCAAAAAAATGTTTTGATATATTTCAAACACGTGAAATACAAATTTTATTCAGAATTTATGGAGTGAAGCTAATTAATTAAAGACAGTATTGAGAGAAGTTCTGAATGTATAGTATAACATTTATATGCCAGTTTTTGGGTCAATGTTGACATATATATTAGATTTTTATCATAGCTATTGTATTAAGCCGATAATGTTTATTCTATTCGATATTTTTCTATTCACTACTGTTAGTGTTTAAATATACGTGGTTTTAATGTGTATAGATCAAAAGATTGTTTCCAAGTTCCTCTAGGTAATGTGTCTTACACTCTTACCCACATTTTCGTTTCATATAATATATCAAACAAGTTTGACAAATAATATGATCCTACAGCAAGCTAGATCTATTATATTTTGTTGTAACTTTTAAATTGTAGTGGCTTGCTAGTGTGTTAACACTTTAACAAATAATATTTTTCATACAATATCTCAATCATAGAAATGGATATTAATTAGTACACTAAATCAAAGCAAATCATGTATCAAAAAAACCCTACATCAAATTAACTATACACAGTTTTTATTTATATTTTAAATGGATAAATTTTAAAACCATGAAAACTGTTCAAAACTAGTGTGAGAAGTTTGTTTTTTTTCAAATTCGATTATATTTATTTTCTTATAAACAATCGACTTCTTACTTTTCGTTTTACGATCGAAGTAATATTTTCACGCACATTTTTACTATGTAATATGAGAGAGTTTGTGCAACGCGCGCGACTTTATCGCAGTCGGTTCGCTTGTGTTGTTACCACAGGCCTAAACTAACGAATAAATTAATCTTAAATTTTTTCTACTTAAGCGTTTTCATTGTAGTTAGGAAAACGTCGTTCCATCCTCAAAGAGAGATGAATAGTCTTAATGTTAGTTACCAATTTCGGAAGAATATTATGTACAATGAAGTTTTAACATTTTTACTAGACTATTCGATGTTTAATGTGAATACTTAGTGTTTATTCGAAGTTTCTATTTGGATTTTAGAACTTTTTGGAATCTTGAAATATAATAATTGTGATAGATATTGCTAACATATGGACTGATTGTGTATTTTTGAGATTGGCATTTTATACGAAGAAAAAATGTATTGTGTAGCACGAGAAAGCCACCGGATTTTTGTGAAATTCGAATTGTGAAACCGATTTGTTTCAAAGTCAGAATTGCGACTACTACGGGAATAACTTTATCACTACTAAGTTTTTTTAAAAGAAATACGCATTATCTTTTAAATATTTGCAATTATACAACATTTCAATTATCCTTCTTTTGATTGATTCAAACATTCTGTCCTAACCGTTATTATTCAATTTTGATTCTTGTGTCACTATTTTTGAAATAGCGCAATTTAAATTTCAATCACTTCATATACAACTAAATTCATCAAAATTTGATCTAAAATGATAGATGAAACCTGTTCAGAAAATAAAATGCAGATTTGACTTAGTTTGTTAACTCAAAACTTTAGCTAGCCAATATTTTATCGATTCATTCTTACGTCAATGTTATCACTTAATATTTAACTGTTTTGCCTATTCGTTGAATTTTACCACGCAGGTTTTCATATACACGTTACTTTAACAATATCACACCCAATCAGCGTTGATACCTCCAATTTGATTGATAAGCAAATATTTAAATTATGGACGAAAAGTACTAAAGATAGATAAATTTATTTTCAAAATAATTGCTATACAAAATTCTTCGCTTAAAAAAGGTGGCCCCCTCGCCGACATAGTGTTACATCCACAGTACAAATAGAAATCAAACAATAGTTGCGTTATTAGGATGGTGCGAGTGTTGTCATGGTATCAAAATTCAAACTCCACAAGTATATATCTTATTAATATTTTCTCGATGCAATACTATAAACTTTACAAAATAAAAACTACCATAGATTAAAATAGAACTATAAGTATTTATCCTTGCAACGATGCCACACTGAGAACACTCGACCTATTGTAATGCCATACATATCTATTTACAAGCCATGCTTATTTTGAAAGTGTAGATTTTATATTATACAGATTGTTTAAAAATAAGATTATTTTGATGCTCTGTGTCGATTTATAATTATAACATAAATCAGTGTTTCTTAACGGCGGCGCAAATGCACCCTTGCGTTTGTTTTAAATATTTGAGAACGTTTATATCTGAATAAGCGATTGAATACTGTGATGCCATTAATTTTGTCCTACAATATTTTCATCCCTGTGTAATTATTTCTTCGCGGCAATGTGTCCGAGTTTTTCTGTGTCGTATGAAATACGTATGAATACCAGTGTATTTATAAAAAAAAATATATAGGTTGGAAGGCAAATGTGTTAATAAGGTTGAGAAACACTGATTTAGACAGATGCTATTTTTTATTATTTCATAATTTCGGCAATAATATTGAATTTCTGAACACCACGTCGACGTGAAAAAATTAGTAAAATTGTATTTCATTCAATTTTTTGTTCTTCCAATAATGTTTGTTATATTTATATTGGTATGTAATGTCACTCTATTTTGTCATATTTCCAATGCATTGAATTAAGAAAAGATTTAATTGCTTAAGGCTTATCATAGTAAACATCTAGTCTTAAAATATTGTGGATGTTCAAATATCGACATATTTATTTCGATCAAATAAACGAAATTTCATTTCTCTCCCAATATTTTCAGTCAGATGCGGATAAGGGTTTTATTCGTTTCATCATTTTTATTTCCACGAAAATCTCGTGTCTATTATTGCCGACTTTACGAAGTAAAAATAAAGTTGTCTCAAAGTAAAAAAAAATACTCAGAAAAACCTAATTCATGTTATTTTAGGAATGGATGCGTAAACTTCGATTAAAAATCAAAACTATATGAAATCTAGATGAAATATTGATCAGTAATTAAACATAGTCTTTTTTAGATTATATTATGTTACTTAGCAAAACAACTCTCTGTCTTAATTGTCACTTTAAAGATTGCAGAAATAATGTTAAAAGAACTACTTTTGAAGTTTTTTGTATTAAATTCAAATTTTGTTCTTCCATCGTGTACTATATTCCAATTGCCTTAGATCTAGTCTTAAAATAACGAATCGACATATTTATTTCGATCAAAAAACGAAATTTCATTTGTCAGATGCGGTAAATGTCTAATTGCCGAATTTGTCTCACAGAAAAACCTAATTCATGTTATTTTAGGAATGGATGCGTAAACTTCGATTAAAAATCAAAACTATATGAAATCTAGATGAAATATTGATCAGTAATTAAACATAGTCTTTTTTAGATTATATTATGTTACTTAGCAAAACAACTCTCTGTCTTAATTGTCACTTTAAAGATTGCAGAAATAATGTTAAAAGAAACTACTTTTGAATATTTTTTGTATTAAATTGTAAATTTACTTTCGGCATCGCATCTATTACACTGATTACAATTATAATTATATTAAATTTAGTCTTTGTATCACCCTTCGTGGGCGCCGATATAAATATTTCATCCATAGTTATTTTTAAAATAACAATTTCAAATTTTTTTAACGATTTATAAAGTCAACGAATTTTTAATATATTTTTTGAATGCCAATAGTTATTTAGAAATAATTTATCCAAATGCGTATAAAGATATGTTAATGTCAACCATCGATTAGTTACTACTTTCTTTCTCTTCCTTATTGTACTACTGAAAAGTAAAATATTAACACGTTAATTATTTACACTCATTAGTTATACGTTTTGGGTGGAAAAAACTTTACTTTGAGACTACCAAATTTGCCTGTATTTATCACAAAATATTCTTAGTATGTATAATGTTAAGATTGGTGTAACGTTTTGCACGTTTAAGTGCATTCGTTGTTTGAAGAAGAAGAATAAGTAGGAAAAGAAGTGCACCTTGTTATCCGAAACGTGCTCTGATCTTGTGGCTTTAAAAACATACATAAGTAAATATTGTGTACTGCTGATGATGATTAGTTTAGAAGTGAGAGTGGGTGATGCAATTTCACCGCCAGATACGAAGTTAATATTACATAGAGGTTTATTGGATGTTGTTGTTTCGATATTGAATATTATATTGTGTATGTATATATGATATTATGTCATGATAAATTTATGAGGCGATTTTTTCGATTATTAAAATTGATACAATAATAAAACTAAATAAATATGCCGAAATATGCATTCGAAAACTGTCTTGTGTCAATTATTAATCCCGATCCAAATCACATCACATCCTTCCGCCCTACCCTACGACCAAAGGTTTTAGAAAGATTTGTATATATAATAATTAAATATTGTCTTAATTTTGCCCTGGTGGCGTGAAAAATGCTACGGCTACGATAACTCACCGTAAAAACTACATAATCTTCCTTTCCGTTCTTCTAACCCAGTGATAGCCAAACGGTCGCTCGCGATCTACCGGTAGCTCGCGTAGGATATTTTATCTTATTTATAAATTTGCCTATAAAATTTTATTATGGAACTTCGAAAATAAAAAAATGAAGCGAGCTAAATTTCAACGAAATGCTTGAAATGTTGCCGTTGTAATATTATTTTTTGGCATAATAATTTGCGCGTACAACGAAGTAAAATAGAGAAGCGGTCAGAGATGTATTACAATTGATGCGAACTGCACCGTACACTTTGTCTCTCTCTCGCTTATTTGTATCACCACTTATAAAGAAGGAATATGCATATTTAGCTCACCAGAAAATTTCAATTTCTGAAAGTAGCTCACATCCATATTAAGCTTGGAAATCACTGTTCTAACCGCTTCATTTATGGGACGAAGAAGTCTCAAAATACCAGCATGTCAGATCATAGGTTTAATTGATCATTATTAAATTTATTCATAACTGTTTATCAAGATCATTAACAATACAGAAATAAAAAATATGTCGTTTATACAACATCACATCGTTGCGTCCTAGAAGTCTACCCGTGATGAAATTCAATAAAATAACCCAGACTCGAATGTTAACACCACACTATTGGGCTACTCGAAGCCTAGATTTATATTTCGCGGTCGAAAATACTCAATTTTCAAATGTACTTAAAATTATTATTTGCTATGCACCTCTCAATCACGATTTAAGTGAGACGTGTCAGTTATGACTTTAAACATGAGAAGAATTTAATGGATTGGCAATTAAAACATCATATAAAATGAATAAATATAAATATATATATAAAATAAACATCATAAAATATATATTTTTTTTTTTATTATTACTCCTTGAAATGTCTCTTTACATGTAAAATAGTACAGACACAACTGTTGACTGTTTTTTTTTTAATAAAATATTTAACTGAAAAATGAATTCATTATCTGACCGACCCACACCACGGGCCGGGCCGAATCGAACCGATCAATGCCTATATTACAAACATGTACAAATCAAAGCGAATAATTTCTTTTTGTGACAATTAATATTTTCACAAAAAATTGAATCTTTAAATCAACATATTTTTTGCAATACTTGAAACAATATTTTTTTAATATAAATGAAAAAGTATCATACCAAACGGTTTCTATTTAGAGGAGAGGGAAGTAGTCTATTTTTTTTCAGAAAATCCCTGCTAATAAAAACCAACATGTTACGTTATTATACTAACATTATATTAACAGTGAATTTTATATAAAAATCATTTATTTTTTACATATTTTGAAAACTGTCTCTACCAACTTGTTTATCAACTTCGAAATCTTCAGACTTGGTTTCTACTTGATTTACCGATGCAACATGAATATTTTCTACAAAGCTTCTGCCTAATTCATTAAAAACACTTACAAGAACATAATTATTGTTTAATATTATCTTTTAAAACTGACACAGAATTGACACTTTTTGTATACATTCCCAAATAAATTACACAAGCGCAGGATTAAAGAATACAGATAACACTTTTAGATACATGTCCATGGATTTTAACGATGTAGGGAAATATTTTCAGATACGCTAAAATTACTTTAATTTTTAATCAGACCACCTTAATGCCGTACTTTCAGTTAATTTACAGTTTATAAGCAGCGAAATCAGCCTTTAATTTTTTTTTCTTTCAAATATGTCATATAACATCATTTCGATAAACTCGTTTTATTAAGCATAATATATATACATAAGCATATATATATATATAAAATTAGTTACTTAGGCGTGAATCGAACACTGAGTCAATTACCCTTTTTGAGCCGTTCAAACGAGTCGTGTTCATTATTATAGTGTAAACGATATATCTGTGACTACCATTTCGTAGTAAAGAAAAAATATTTTATCGAGTATATTTGGTCTATTACATTGCTATGTTTCTAGAGATATTTTTAGCCACGGAACAATTCTGCATTCAGTTAAAGTGTAATTAATATTTTTTTCCTTATATAATGCTTATATTTTAAGAATTTGAATTAAATGAAAGCGCTAAGACTAGCGAGAAATTGGTGAACTAATATGGCGCCGGTAGGATTAGATGGCAAAGCTTATTACGTCAAATTGACAATGCAAACCTCCGCGATGTAAGTTTTTAATGGAGTTTCATAAGTCGGCTTTAATATTTGCATACTGATTACTAATTATGTTATGAATTCATTTTCGTAATCGACAATTGCCAAATAAACGTTAATATTTGACGACGTGCATTTTTAAATGCATATGTAAGTATGAACGATCTTTATTATATTAAAAACAATACTTTTCCTACGCACGTAGATATTTTTTCATAAACGATAGACGGTAGTTTCTTGCGATTTAATTTAATCAAATATGCAGTTTTGTACGCTTTTATATAAAAAAATATTCAAATTACGTCTATACATACACAAACAAGATAAAATAATAAAAAAACTAATAAATTAATTACAACGACTATCAAGAAAACTATAGATATGACAGAATCTATTTAGAAATATATAAAATAGTATTCGTTTCACAGAATATGTCAATATCCGAAGCAGTATCATTTAGTACTAAACACTATGTATTAAAACGTTTAATGAAGTAATTTCAACCACATATCATGTTAAGTTAAAATAATATAATGAGACATAAATTATACATCAACATAGTTAAATTATATCTAAAGATGGATAAGGCATACGATAAGATTTGTGAGAAATAAGAACACTTTAAGGCTCAAAATCAATTAGCTAGGCTTTTGAATTCTCTATTACTAAAACCGATATTAATACATCTCAAATTTTCTCTATATTTTAATCAGTTGGAAGTCGGTAAGGGTATGTCCAAACTTACATTTTCCAGTACTGAATTGACTAAAACTGAACAAATCGCGTAGCAAGTCTTAATTTTTATCTTATGTCAAACTTTTTTCTTTGAAAATTATTTATATCGAGGTGCAGCCGAATTCAAGTTAAGCGCATTGGTCTGTCCCAGGGTTTGCAATAATGAGCGAATATTTTAATTCCGGTTATTCGATTTTAATATTAATCACTACTATACGGTGAGCAAATATGATGATTCTATTTGGAAGCGCGATACCGGTCGAAAACGTCAATGTATCTTATTATATATTTTTATATGTCAACATGACAATCTTTAACTAATTTTTTTATTGAAATTAAGTTTTATCTTAAAACGGCTTAGTTCGTCAACGCTGGAATCTGGTAATCTTTATGCCAATTAGGTCGACTACATAAAAACCACATTCAGATTAACACACATTCATTAATTTTAACGTAATATATTCCAATATAGAATAAGAAATATGTTGTATTTTCATGAACAGATATTTTATGATTGAAAAAACAGTCGACATACCGGGATCACGTTTTCGGTAATACCTGCATTGCATTCCCTAGTTTGGCCACGTGTCCATCAAAATACACCAGCTTTCACTAGACGATATTGTTGTTTTCTGCTTCTAAAATAACCGCACAGTTATGCAGATGCATCTCGATCCATGCTCCCGGCGCTATTTTAAGATAGACCCCGTAAAATTCTCAAAAACCTTTGGTATTATATCCGATTGTATCATTCAATGCTCCAATGTTATTTCCCTATTTCATTTCACATTAGCACAAGACAGTTTTGTATTTTGCGTAAAAAAAAGCTTTAGTCACATTCTCTCGACATAGTGGCTAAAGATTTATGAAGAACTCCGCAGTTCCGAAGAAATTGAAGATAAATCAAGACGTCCGTATTGTTGCAGAAGAATGAAGAAATTTGTCCCAATTTTTTTTTTACTGTAAATTAATGATGGTTTATTTATTGTGATGCTATTTTTATATATTTATTAAAATAATATGGAATGTTGTAAAATGTAATGTGGTGCTAATTAATGATAATTGAATACTCAAATTTCATGTTCAATATTCTTTTTGGAAGGGAGTCCAAGAATAAACCCACGCTATGTATTATATCATGGTCCAACATTATCCACTCAAGGTTCAGATTATTACATAAAACCGATTTTTTTTGACAATGTCTTTTACTTTTAATATGATTTCTCAATTTATTTTAATTTGGCTTAAACTTTTTGAATATGGATCTAATTTTTCTTTTGTATATTTTCAGGAAAAATTGCCAATGGCACCACCATTGCAAAAACAAAAAGAGCAGATTCAAGACCCAATGTATCACAGGCCTCCTCTGGTGTCAATGAGTCAACAACTATTGGAACCCCCATTTCTCACGAGGTTCAAAAATTCTTTGAAGGTGGTGAAAGGTGATGTCGTGAGTCAACATCCTCAAGGTATAAAAGGATTTGCGTCTCCATTTCAAAATGTTCTCCAGTGTGAAACGGATCCCATACTGAATACTGCAGTCGTGGCAAATCATTCTCCTGGCGCTGTTGCTCCATTGAGGAAGACGTCCCTGGACCGGTTGTTGGATGAAGAAACCAGTCTGTTTCCGGAGATGGCTTCAGGGGACTGGACCATGAGTGATGATGAGCTTTTGCAAGGTTCAGACTTGTTAGGGACTTTTGACACACCCATTTGATTGTTGTTTGAAGACCTTCTATAAGGTTGGTCAGCTTCATACCTGACAATTTAAACGATCAAGTGTCTGCAATCAAATATATTTTTTACATTCGGTGGGCGTGATAATAAACAGTTTATAAAATAAGTAATGTTGCAATTTTGACAATGATTTCCATTTTCTGAAACAAATTTACAATTTTTCTTCAGACCAACAATTTCTTTGTACTAGAGTGTGAGTTATATTATATGCAGTGGTATATTAAACCTAAAATGAACTAAAACATTAATCTGATTTTTTTGCTTTGGTAAAAATATCATAATTAAAGAAATGTGCGCCAGTCTTGAAAACTGATCTATTTTTCAGGCTGTCGATGATATCTCTTATATTTCTTTCTTAATGAGTTTGCAAACTGGAGAATTGACTGGCAATAACAGTATATCAGTAACATTACAAAAATAAATCTTGTTATAACTATGATCCGTTTGAAATATTTTAATGAAACATGTATTTTAAACAGTCAATAAAAAACAATTCATAAATTCAATAATCCAAGTTCTTTTAACAGATACTAGTTGTCTATGAATCATTTGCTCATTTAAAATGAACATCACCATCATAGTCTTAACCCTTTGGTTACCCAAATCTGATTTACCAACTTTTGCTTCATTAATGAGAGTTGCCAGATCCATCGAATCTGTTATCATTGTTGAAAATGTATCTGATACATCTTTAATAGTCTGCAAAGCATTGGCAGGGTTTCAGTGTGCTTCAAATCATACAATACAGTTGATTGATAAATACGTCAGAACTGCATCTTTTCTTATCAGATAACTAACTGTCAAATATTGGTGAAATAGCTTTATATAAAAAATCATCAATTCTATTAAATAATTATGTATTGATTGTAAACAAAATTGTAAAATCAGTACAAAAATTATGATTTATATTAATTTTATAATATAAAAATCATCCGCAGTTTTGCTCACGTTGTGTCTATCAACTGAGAGCCATATCAATTGATCAATGATGAGCGAAACCGGTCAACATTAATATATTATAAAATTGTGGATATAGTGTTAGAAATTCTGTTTTATTCATTTATTTATGATGCCCTTCCACCATAATTTGACAGCACAATAAAAGTGATCAACGTGAATCAGGTGTATGGATGCATTGATCAAACTAGTTTTGTCGTGAGACTCTCCATATCTATTTGCGACCATTTATACCACTGCTCATAATATATCTACATTGATGGTTTATACATATGTGATACCGAATAATTGTATAGTACATTTATAATGCAAAGAATACCCATAAGTGCTATGACAAGGACATTAAAATGTCAATAAAGAGTCATTTATTTTATGTTATTAAAAATTTTAAACCATGTATATATTTAAAATAGTTCTTTGTAACCAAGGAGTTTATAGTAATTATGGATTGTATGTGTACACACCATCGACAACCTCTAAATCAGCCAACATTGTAATTATTCATATTAATATTATATAATTTTTCTCTACTTAAGTTTTTGTTATTTCAAGAATGTTGACACTAGATATTGTGCTGGTCTGATATTGTCTTAAGTTTTCAATTAATAAGAATAGTAATAATGGAGAAAATAAAACTAAAATCATTGTCAAAACTACTAAAGATAACTCAAATAGATTTGTCTGTTTGACTTAACTGCTTGCTAAAGAATTAAATTTCTCTTAGTCCAGGCTATGTTGTTTATATTGAATCCAATAAAATTTTATGCCATTTTACACAGCAGTGTCTTGAAGCTGCAAATATCAAAACAACCAATTCTATGCCCTCCGTCAATAAATTGCATCCCTGCAAGAAAATTATTACAATTCAAAAATTGCCATTTCTAGATAAATGTGTAGTTAGATTGAAAATATTTAAATCTGTCATCTAAAAAATCGTTATTTAAATAATTTTTTAACCACTTGAAAGCCAAAGTGACAATGTGGCTATGTAGTGATTTAGTATCGCTCTCATCATGAATAGTGTAACATTTTGCACTGCAGCAGTTTTTGTGAGCTTTGTATGTAAAAACGATACCCAAAGTAGGTAAAAAGCTTTTACAAAACAAAATGTTTGCTTACTTATTAGACTAAAATCAATTTTACTAAATCTATCACGCTTTTTTTATATTGCAACACTTTTCTTGCAGGGATGGAATATAAATAACTTTAAGATTTATCATGTTTTTAAATATAAATAAATTTAATTGTATGTTTTAAAGTATCTAAATTAGTAAATTTGTAATTTAACAGCGATAGTTAATCAATTTATAGTAAAAACACATTTACAAATAACATTGTAATAATAATTTTTGTAGAGTAAAACGTCGATATAACAGATCTTTAGAAACTATCCTATTAATGTCACTGCTTGAAACCAATGATTGTTTGATGCAATAGATTATTACATTGGCTCCCAACCTTTTTCAGGTGGCGACCCCTTTTCATAAAATCAATGTGACCCGCGACCCTCCATACAATCCAAAAGCATACAAAAAAAAAATATTTTTATAGTTGACCGTATAAGTTGGCGACCTCCCAAAAAACCCTCCGAGTCTCCTAGGTTGGGAACCTATGGATTATTATGACTCATCGTTAGTAGCTTGGTGCATGTTCACCAATTGTTGGAGATGCTCTTGACCATATACCTATGAGTGCAGTTAATTTGTTGACTGGCTTAAAAAGCCTACTTTTTATCCCCAAAATAAATAGAAAAGCCAAAAAGTTATATTTGACAACAAATAAGAAATAAAGGTTACACAATAGTAGGAATGGTCAGTGGTCATGTAAGTGTGAACCGTAAAACAGAAACTCCCTTGTCTAATCATTCCGTTATATCCAGGTTTCACTGTATCTATAAAGTCATCTAATGACTTTTTTGTGCATTTATATTATCTTATTTTGAATAAAAAATTTATGGGTTTTTATCATTATCTCATTTTTTTAAATTTCCAACATTATTATTACAAATCAAACCCTGTGGGTCATGGATATCGACATAGTCAACTTTTGCTGCTTAGAATCATTTATTTACCTATTTAAATTTCCCAATCCACATTGGACAATGCAAGGTTTATGAATGTCTAAAAGGGTATTTATATTTCTTAAAAGACCATAGTCACATTTTGTTCCCAAAGCATTACAACAATTTATAATATGTTACAATACCGCGATAAATAAAATTTTCTTTACAGATAGTTCATTAAATACAGAAAAACCAGGAAAAGAAAATCGAATAATTTTTTCACAATCATACAATTTATAAAATCGTGCAAGTTAATTTTATAAAATTCATTAGTTTATTTGAGTATTATTTTTATTACCATTTCAAACAAAACAAACAGTTTAATTTTGTTTTTTTTTTCGAATTTCAAAAATCTTCATTTTGCCATTGTTCCTCAAAACCTTTTTTTCAGGTTTCTCATGAAAAATTAAATAAAATAAAAAATATTCGGTTTTTATTCTTTTCTTGTTTGGTAATATTTATGTATTTATAAAAATTAAATAAAAAATTTTGATGTGGATGATGAATGTGTTACTGGCACCTTATCGGCTTTTTATTGTAAATGGTCATTGAGATGGTTGTTATAAAGAATCCATAATCAATTGATGTAAGCCATAACTTTTGTTAGTGAGATTTTATGAATTACAGGGATATTTAGTAAAAATTCATTTAACATATCGTCTCATTAAAAGATGTCCTGCTTATTCCACTACGATGACAGTGACAATGGTAGTATGTTCATTCATTTAAATGAAATAGATTGCTGTTAGTAAAGTGTTGCCATTGATTTAGGTATTCTTTTTTATTCTCTTCTACTAATCATCATTGCATAAGTTGGATAGAATGCCAGTTCTATGCTTAAAGGCTCTATCTAACTTATACAGCATGTTGTTAATGTCAATAGTAATATAAAAAATCTCTTATCACCTAAGATCATTTTGAAAATTCTAACTAGCCATATTTTATCTAATAATTACAATTATATTTGTAAAAAAATAATTTAGCATATCTTTTTTGCTTACTGGTGACAGATGTTCATATCTGTCACCAGTAAGTAAATTATCGTTTCATTTATGTTTTTGGGAATAGATTTAATAATGACACCCTAAAATAGTAACTGCTATAGATAATTAAAATATCAAATGTTTTTCACATAATGAGTCATGTTCTATCTGTGTTACTGAATTGCCTACTTATAATGATTGTGAATATCACTCAATGTATCTAAAATGCGTTGTAAAATGTCTAAACACTTCATGGATAAATTGTAATTTCCATCCAATATTATTTTGTTGTGTCAATACATTCTGTATTAGAAGCGGCCATCTTTAATTAACCCTTTGTAGAATCCTGTAGTTAAAAATCTAGATACTGCCCTGATATCCAAAAACAATCAATATGCATAATCCGATTTGATAGAGATAGGGTTGCATTTGAAATAAAATAAAACTGGATTTCCAAATAAGAAATGAAATCTAATTAAAAATAATAATCTTTTTTAAGAAGTGTATGATTATAATTAAATCTGTAACAGTTAATAAATATAGAACTTTGTACTTTCTTAATAAGCTGCTGTGTAAGGTGGCTTTTTGTAATGAAAATTTATTGTGGCAATTTTAATTCAATTTTTTCCATAAAAATAGATGGACACATTTTTTAGTTCAAGTACCTAAATCTTTTAAACTGATCTCACTCAAAATATTTTTAGAAAAAGAGAAAATATATAATATTTATCAAAGGTTCAATAATGATTCCATTTTGATAACTTTTTTCTTAACAATTTTACATGATGTGTAAAATAATAATACACAGTGACTATCTGTGAAAATAATTCAAATTAAATATTCTCAGTTGACCAATATCATTTCTTTGACTTATAAAAAAATATCCTCAATATATATATATATATATGAAATCAGCCTTTGAATAATATAAATAATATATCCGACAAAATAAGGGCCTTACAATATTTATGTTAATTTTCTCAATAACATAATATACTCGGTTACGCTTATCAGATTGTAAAGTTATTATAATGAAAATAAGTTATTTTTACAAACGATACCACGTACACATATGCTATATTTTATTCAGAACTCGAAATGTAATTTTGTACCGTGGATTGGTGTTTACAATAATTTTTAATATTAAAGAAAATAGATTAATATGTACATCTTAAGGTTTATATATAAAATCATTTAAATGCCATCCCTTTCAATATATATATATTTTTTTCAATAAAAAAATTCAAAGTTGAATGTTTATAGCTTTTTGATCTAAAGTAATATTATGTATTGCCGTTTGAAAATAAGACCTCTCAAATAATATAACTGTAATATGAAAGAATTAGTATGTTTCGCATACATTCAAATTTAGCAAAAGTCATCATTATCACTAATATAGCATAGACAATATGACATTTTGCTGTTACAAAAAAAAAATGTTATGATGTCAAGGCACAGTTTATATTTATGAGTCAGTCAAAAATACTGCATCAACAAAGTACACGATAGATCATGAAGGAATAATAAATCAAAGCTCATTTATTTTACACAATACGGAGGGTGTTAATAATTAACAATTTTAATGAGCCTACTATAAATTATTCATTTGTTAATTCTTTTGCGAACATTTTAGATTTGGCAACAATATGCGTTTATTTTTAAAATCCATAATTTCATCCAAAGCAATCAGTTATATAAGAGTGACATTCCAAAAACCTTGATGTCTTGTTTTAATAAATACTATTATTCGATAATGCTTTCTGACAATGATATTTGAACGATGTGCAAATGATTATATCAAGATGTCAAAACCACCTAAATGTTTTTTTATAAAAATATGCAATTGTAAGGAATTTAAAAATTAAAACTTTAAAAAATGTCAGAATGTCACTCTAAAGTTGTAGCATAGTGTATTTAATAATTGGAAGCTCAATATTTAAAAAAAATGATGGCTACTTTTAAACAAAATCACTTTTAATTTTTTTTTAATACCCTGAACAAAGGGAATACTTTCTGAAAATACACATTACAGTTAATTAATCTATAGTTCAGCGACTCAAATTTATTACAGCAATCCCTTGATTATTATCAAAATGTTGTATTAATTGAAGTTAATAATCCGCACAAAGTATTATAACTGCAATCACAAGACTTTTAAAATATCTATCAATACTTCCAGTTGATGGTTTGTGTTGCAATTCAATATCTTGTATTACAGGATAATTAACTAGAGGGTAGGAATGTAAGTGTGCATCAAAATTGGTTTTGCTTATATTGATAACATAATAAAATCATCACAAAATTTAATCCAGTTATATAGTGTTATTTATAAGGGATTGCTTTTTGTTTTGAAAATATAAAAGATTTTTTTATTACACTGGAACATCTACCTATTGTTCTCCGATTTAAAATTTTTCCTGATATATTGTAAATTTCAGAAAAACACCTGTAAGAACCATCATTTCCATATCTATTGTTTTTCTCAATTTATCAGTAAAATATTATAGTCCTGGCCAACTTTTGGCATCCTGTTTGAAAGTACATACATCATTGCTGAGTTAGTCACAGATTTTATTCCGATATATGACTAATATCAACTATTGGTCATCCCGCTCATAGGCGCATGCAACCCTATTGAACATTGTTATTAAAAAATGAGACCAAAGTCTACAAGTGTCTTCTTGTTATAATACCAACTCACAATATTTTCGGTGATAAGAAATATCTGTTCATTTTTGTGTAGTATTTTGATCGTGAATCATTGTGAATTACAACTCGAATTTTCCAAGTTTATATACAAATTAAATTACCAAGAAAGGACTCGAGCTTAGGATACTGAAAATAATTATTAAAAATTTCCCACACTCATCATTTTTTCTCAATAAATATTTTTATGGTCGCTTGAAAAACTAAAAATCAGGGCTCCTCTATATGTATTACAAAACAAATCTTTTGAGTACAATAGCATTTTGATTTACATGATTACTTTGTATAATATAATACAAAATAAATTAATTTTCTTTCAATGAAAAACCAACATTATTTATTTCTATAAAAAGAAATCAGCACTCCAAATTTTTAATCATTGATATGTTATTTGAGCCGCATCTATGAAATATCACTTAAATACATATGTACTAAGTGTTTTCGTTCATAATTATAATGTAATATATATATTGGAGATGGTATCAAGCCATGGCATAAAGTTGAAACTCGCTGATTTGAATTATGTAATTTTAATGTAGATTTAACTCCATAAGGATTCTATGATTTTGTTAGATAGATTGTAATTGTTTTTTTACCCATCTTGTCAATCTCAAAGACTTTAAGTTGTCATTTATAATTTAATAATCAAAAAATACTTATTTCAATTTGTGTCACTTGTAAAATCAATAATCAATTTATTTGTAATTCATCGATTGAATCGAGAACATTCACAAATTTATTTATTAAGCATTCTACTTTTTTAACACTAGCAACAATTTATAATTCATTCAATAGTGCCAATGTTACAACAATTATTATTGTAACGTAACTTTGAAAATTGTGAATATTCTGATATAACGTGATGTTTTAGTATCAAAAAATATATCTGTTTTTGTTAAATAATTCATAGATGTCAAGGAGTAGATTTAAAGATATATATATAAGGCTTAGATATTAGCTGTATTTCTTTCAATAGTTTATTTTGAAAATATTTTTGTGTTAACATTACTTTTCTGTAGTTTTAGATAATATGCAAGCGGCCTATGGCCCCATAGTTATGTGTAGTAATCTTTATATATTATTAATATTGTACCCATATTTTTCAATAAACTGAATGACATAAAATATATTTCTTTTATATTACAGTACCCGTAAATATTCAAAATCCAAAACAATGTTCATATTTCTTCCTATTTAGGGTAGAGATAAAAGCACAAGACATGTGAAGGATAGGAAGTTAGCTAATCATTCCCTTATAGCCAGTTTTTAGAATTAAATGGGAGAAAATTATATGTTATATAACATACATGCAAGTCTTTGAGCAATAATTCATAAATTAATTTATAAAATTATAAAATTAATGTACACATTCAGGGCAGTGGACACTATAGCTGAAGTGAATGAGTATTAACTGCCAAAGAGTATTAACTACCCACCTAAAAGGTCACATAACTGATTTGTTGTCTTGGTTTCAGAAAACACTTTCATTAAAAATATTATGCCTTGTTCACTCTCTTAGTGTGGAATATTAGCTTGTAAGTACAACTGGGCCTCGTATAACACGGCTATATGGTTCCACAAAAACCTCGTGTATTACAAATCCGTATTATATATACATAGTTTGAAGTTCATACAAAATTAAGTTTTGCATTCCAAAAAAAAATCTACAATAGTTTATATAAATATGTAATTTTTTTTTTTGAATAAACAAATATACATTTACATTTTTTCCCTTACATTGTATAGAACCGTATTATATAAGGCATAGGTGTATTTCTACACCTGGAGTGGTTTGTCAGTGAAATACTCAACATTTACCCGTAAGAAATTGCAAGGATAAAATAATACAACTTGAAGAAATGGAAATAAGACAATTATGATTTCCTGTATTTGTAGATAAAGCTACCAATTCTTTTGAATAATAAATTTGGTGCACCTGATGAGACTTTATTTGTCCTTTAACTGTCATTTCCATATATTTGTTGAAAACTATCATTTTTGAAAAAATCACCCAGGATGAGTGTGAGAAACCCTGCTTTATGGCTTAACTAAGAATGAATCAACACATTTACAAACATTTTCTAATGTTCAGTAAGAAGTGCATTTTCCTGGATGTCCATGTCATTTCCTATCAAATATCATCTTATTATCAACATATTTAACGTTACAGTCTCAATTTATAAAAAAAATTTAAAAAAAACACTATCATAATCTTTGATTTATTCTCTGAAGATTTTGAAATCATAGTCCTTCAGTATATTTTATTTTGACTTATATCTTGGAAAACAAGGTTAAAAGATGTCAGAAAATGTTTATTTCTTTCGATGTCCCAACGATGACGTGAGCCGAAATAGCTTTCAACTATATCTTATAAAAAATTTTGTGGAACTAAAATACATTGCTATTTTTTCACCCTGTTATAATGGAGTTCTACCAAGTAAATGTCAATTCAATCAATATATTTAAGTCTATTCATGTAGGTTTTAATGCATTATTATGATCATTGAGCATGAACCAGATTTGACAAACTTTTCTAGACGTGATGGACTATTATATTTCTGAAAGCTTCATTCATTAGTTAAATATAAACATAAGGTTGCATTCTAGAAAACATTGACTACCACCTCTAAAATGATTATTTATAATTCACAATGTGAATTAGCCTAGACACAATTTGAAAAATCATTAAATTTTGATGGTAAAAATATTTTTTTTGGCATCAGTGATAAGACTCTATCAGAGTAGCTAAAAAGCTCTAAGTTCCCTAGCACTGAAGTGTGAGTTTCACGCTATTAATATGTCAAATGTGAAAAACCAAGTAATGTGAACTTAGCGATGTGACAGGAAAAGTCAGCAAACCGTGTGAAGGACGCAAAAGAACGAAGTTTTTATTTTATTCTAGTGTGACAACACTGAGGGATCTTGAGCTATGTCAATAATTTGATTATTGTTGTTTCATGCGATGGAACAGAATAATTTTTGTTGTTTAAAATATTCCAATCGTAATTCTTTCGTGATTCTTAACCTGTTCAGAGATCTTTCAATTTTTTGACACTTGTCAAAATATATGTTTTAGTGGTGAATCCGATCTAGGAAAATGACATCAACACCGACGGAAAATAATGGAAAACAGACTAACGGAAGCATATTAGGAAAACGTAAAAAGGTGAGAGAGAAGAGAAGCAATCACTTGCAAAATTGGCTAGAAAAAACGTTGGCACATTCATCAGATATTCCAGAGACTGACATATATGAAGGATTTTCTCATCAAGTTCCCTTGTATTGGAATCCACCTCAGCCGATTTATGGCCAGCGATTGTTCAATGCCACTTCAGATCCGAGTGTATTCAGATATTCGACACCTTACGGTTATTCCAATGAAGCGATGTCATTACCTGTATATCCCGGATTTCCAAATTTGCCTGAATGGGGAAATCAAAACAATTTGAAATATATCTCTCAATCTGTCAACAAGAATAACGTTTCTCGCAGCCAAAACCGACCGAAAAGAATTTCGAATAGGAAGAATGCCGAAAGTGAATACAGCAAGGTTCCGAACGGCCACGGGATCACTAGAAACCTTTCAATGAATACTGATCCAAGAATTAATACTTCTCCATCTGTTCCTGGGACCAATAATGATTTTGCAAGTTTGCCTCCGATTGTCAACAACGTTTCGAATAATCCATTCAGTCATAGCAGTGTTGATGATAGTGATAATACTGGAAATAAGAGACGATTCAGTGACCCTGGGATTGCTCAAAACCAATCATTCATTCCATCCCAAGACAACTCGGATGAAAGTGATTCGGACACAAGCTCTGTGATGTATGCCAGACATTCCGACAATAGACTGATAATGTGCCTTGTAGATCAAATTAACTCTTTAAAAGAGACTAATCGGAAACTTTATAAGGAGCTGCATGATACTAGAGGTATGTAAAATAATTTTAATCTGATTTAAAGTGTCATTTCAATGCATCGGAAAAAATTCATATACTTTGTAAACATACCGAAATTATGTTTTCTTATGATATTCATATACACAAATTTGCAAATAGCAAATCGGCTCTGTGAGACTTTTCATTATAGTCCTAGTGCTGTGATAGATTGGTGTTCTGTCGGAAATGAAACACAAAATATACACCATGACTGATTTTTTTTTCAGTCTCCATATGTTAATTATTACTGATATTTATATGGTGTCCATTCAGTTCCTAAATAATAATAAAAACATAGTAAGAAATAAGATGTAAATGTACATTATGAGTAGACATTTGGATGTGAAAGACATGAATCTTTAAAATCAAATAGTGTAACTGGCTGACAAAAAAATGTATCAGTCAGATGTCATGCATTAATAAATATATATTAGGATTGTTCAAGCAATAAATCTAGAATGATTATATTATGATAGATAGAACACAGAATATTTATCTTTAATGTGAACATCATTCATTGCTTATTTTTTACTCTGCACTTAATATGTGGGTGACCTGGAATTTTCTTGTCAACAGTAAATACTGCAGTTTCATTTGTTT
Organism: Himalopsyche japonica; assembly: GCA_028555115.1. Classification (NCBI taxonomy): domain Eukaryota; kingdom Metazoa; phylum Arthropoda; class Insecta; order Trichoptera; family Rhyacophilidae; genus Himalopsyche; species Himalopsyche japonica. Next base: position 26,575 of record JAHFWJ010000428.1, on the reverse strand, counting down.
GGAACCTTGCTATCTCATCCAATTTTGACATTGCTGTGTTTCTGTAGTAGTATAACTTTTGCGAAAACACATTTATGATGTATTATTTCCGGCTGGCTACTAGTATCATGCTTATGGAAATTTCTTTTTACAGGTGCAGTGACTAATAATAAAATATGTCATACAATACGCTACTGTTACTTATAACATAATAATTAATCTTTCTGGTATAATGACCTATTCCACGCAAATTTTAAACCTTTTTTGTTTTAATTATAGTGTTTAAAACATCAACCCTTGGACTGATAACATCAAACATGCTAAAACAGCTGATTGCAATATGTCAGTAGTTGACACTTAAAAATATAAGATTAAGATAATTAAGTGTTACTTTTGTGAAAGAGGTAATTTTTATATAAAACATAGTCAGATTTATCCTGACACCAACACTACTGAGTCAAATTTAAATTTATTGATTGAATTGGCATTCACTTGGTAGAACTCCATTATAACACAGTGAATAAAATACATTGCTATTTTTTTCACCATCTCAAATTTAAATTGTTGAAAATTTGTATGATCCCACATGTTTTGTCACCAATGACCCTGGTTTTGCCTTTCGGCATCTTCCGGCATTCTATCATACACATGCAACTAACTGACTTTGAAACCCGATGCGTTAGTGACAAAACATGTGGAATTATACGAAAAAGTTTAAATTTGATTTGTTTGTTGAAAATTTCATCAAGTACCTTCAGTCAATATTATAAATCATTACTGAGTTAATTTTTAAAATATTCAGGGATAAAATATCCTTTACATGGCAGGAACAGATTAAATGTTTCAGTGGTCAATAAAAGCATAAACACACTTTATATATTTGTAAAGAGATCTATGCAGGTTAGAACTGTTCTTCTCCATTTAATAAGTAATTGTTCAGTTGTTAAATAACTGGAACATTATGAGGAAGTAGACTATAAAGTAAGAATTATTTTTCAAATACTGATTTTGGAGTAATTTACAAATGCAAAATATGTATGTTATGTCATCACCAATGAGACTTTCGTTACAATGTTTTGTGTTTTGTATGTTTTAAAAACAAAGTTAATTTATATATTTTTCGAAATGTTACAAATAATTTGCTCTGTAATCACGTATAATTAGGAAACAATTATGTATGAATTGGCGGAAAATCTCCTAAAATTTCATTTGAATTTTAGAAACAGTACTTCTCTTACTTGACCCATTCAATATCAATGATCTGGTATTTCCTTAACCCTTTAACAGCTATAAATAAATAAAATAGTAGGAAAGCGACACACCGGTGGGTTATTAGCTTTAGACAGGTTAAGCATATTTCTATATTCAGTTAATTTACATGTATTTAACTTTTAGTAGTTTCAATAAATTTCATGAATGTTGTTTTCGCTTAAAAATAATAAATGTGTAAACTTGAGTTTTCAATATGTTAATGAATTGTGTATTTTCATCGGTTTCTTCAATACTGTGACTGGTAGTGAATATACATTTATTTTATTTTCACATTGATGCCAAAAATGATAAAACAACATTTACATATCATTCCAACGCATTACGCATACAAATAGTAATGCTTTAATCTGTATTGTATTAGTACTTATGTATTTGTTTCTCCATTAATAATAATTGTTGTGCTTTACGCATTATTATTTCTCCAAATCCGCTCAAGAAACCTTACAGCTGCATTATTATTGTTTTTTATTGTGTATTATCTTAAAACAGTTCTTATTTGTCATTCGATATTGATTTCTGTGTAATTGAAATCAATTATTACAGTAAATATGTCATCTCTAAATATTTTTCTTATTTTTGTATAGAAAATCACTGCATCGCATCTCCTTTTAAATTTAAATGCTTGTAAAGACTGTAAAAAAATTGACTAGATTAGCTTATTCGATCATGATTGCTTATTTTGATCGAGTGTCTAATTTTATTATTTATTATTCAAAAATTGATAGGGTTATCGGTTCAATGGTATTTTGATCATAAGTTTTATATGTGGAATAAAATTTTACATTTCTTCTTATATGTATATACTATGTTATAATCATTTTGACTAGATAGGTTTATATCAGTGTGTTAAATTGATTTTCAGGTGAGCTTGATGCCTTAAAGCAGCAGACGTCCATTTGGAGAGGAGATGCCGCATCGAGCTTAGGATTAGGATCCCAGACAGGTGGAAATATGATGGGGGGATCCGGGAGTGGAATGGCTGGATCTTCAGCGATGTATGCACCGGGAATGTTAGCAGATCTGGTCAGAGAAATCAGAGATGCTGCTAGGGTCCGAGAGGAAGCGCTTTACACCAAAGTGCGGAATCTTCTCGATGAGAGAAATTCAAACGTCAAGGTAACAAAAAGAATGATAGATTTCAATCTGCAACCAGTTAAGATGAGTATTATATGCAGGCGGTGCACACTTATTGTATTTCCATTCATTGTTTTTAAGGAATGCCAGAATAGTTTTATTGATCGCTTAAAGTTGTTTTATTTATATTAGTCCACATACTCGCTAATTAAAATGAGAATATATGGTTTTACAGCTAAAATCAATGGGTTATAAATTTAAAAAATATAAGGGGAGTACGTATGGCAAATAATTATATTAATAAAAACAAAATACTAAGTTAGTGGCTGAAAATTTCCATCTCTGCGGTGATCCGTTGATATGCCGTATAGTTCTTGCAAAATATAATTTGACCATTCTAACCTCAGAGGGCTGATGCATCATGGTGTCTACACAGCACTGAAAAATCTTACAGAGAAAATCTTAAAATAAATTTAATTGCCATTGTATAAAAGAAGTGGTTTAACCTGATCGACGCGGCTGTTTTTCATACAAATTAAATCTGTTTGCGCTGCTATTCTTCAAAATGTTTTCTTTCCATATAGAGCTATAAATAGAGCAATAAAAAATAATTGGTTTGGCTTTTATGGAAGCCAGATGCATTAGGAATGTTTCACAACATCAAAAAACACAAAGAAATGTCCTATGTTGTCACAATCACCTTAACAAATATATCCCTAACAAATAACTCACTCGTAATCGCCATTGCCTTGACAAATCGAAGCCACAAATCAAACACGAATGAGCAAGCAACATTACTGTCAAATGTCATGTAGTGTTTTATTGCCGCAAATATTGACGCGAAGTTTAAAACTGATTTGTGACTCTGGCGGAGTTCGCAATAAATTTAAAGGGTTTTAGACCAAAATCAGTCCTATATGCAAAAAACTACCTGCATTACCGGCGTTGCAGGGTCTGCGAACGTACTGGCCCCGCACCTTGCCTTCCCAGGGTCTGTGACGTTAGCGCAGAAAGAGTTAAGATGCATTTTTTTATTCAAAAAGATAATTAACCTTATACATTGCCGTTGATGTGTACATCCCTCGGTTAAAAATATTATGTGGTTTTGAACAATGATGCTTAATTAATAAAATAAAAATTAAAAAAAAACATTTTTTGAATATTTTGGATTTATACATGTAAAACATTAAAGGAATATATTTAACAGTTTCCAGATTTGATTGGATGATATATCCAAAGTCTGTTTTATCAATATTCTACTGCACTTAATCATTCAATGTATTTATTTTGGAGCCCATATTAATATGTATTTATACATAAATCTATTGAAGCCATCGCTATTTACCACAATAAATTGTTCAAGCCATTCGCATGAGTAAAAATGAGAAGTCCTTTTAAATGTTAGCCTATTAATCTTTTGAAAGGCAAAAAATTTCATTTATACATATTTAAAAAATCTTCACTAAGTTATATGCTTGAATATAATTCTTGAACAAATATTGTTTATTTGTTTTTAGCAAATTTTCAGCGCACATCTACACTGTCGTCATTGTTTTAATCTTATCTTACAATTTGAGGCCACTCTTCTATTCATAGCTCTTTATGATAATGCACTTTTTTGATCATATACATGCAGTTACCCTTTCAACCTTTCTTTCTGTGTCTTTTCTGACTTTTGAGTTTTTCTGATATCATCTCAGCAGAATAATATTTTTGCTTGCTTCTGTATATAACTGTATCAATTAGACACAACCTAATATATATTTGATGTTTTACCAATTAATTATAAAAACATCAACTTTTTCATAATTTCTATAAGAAGGTCATTTGTTATCATGTTTGCTTAAGAAAAATTGTTAAAAGATTCTTTCAATCAGCAGTCCTGTTGGGTGCTAAGCTACTAATCATGATGAGAATTGGATTGTAGAAAAATAAATAATTTCGGAGTGACATTGGATCATATCTCAATCTATTAATCTAAATTAATTTATATATTAATTGTGAAATATTTTTTTTTCTTTTGTTACAATTGTCATAACTGTTACAAAAAATATTTTAACCAAATAATTGCTAGTATTGAAAAAATTGTTAGCAAGAAGAATTTGTTGTATTGAAAATATGTGAACATCTTGACAGTTCCTTTTTTCTTAACGTTTAAAAATAAAAAGTTAAGTACTACTTTTATAATTGACGCTAATCTTTAATGATATTGATAGTGTTCATCGAGCTATGGAGTCATAGTAATGTTAAACTGCAAAAATCTTACACGTCTAACTTGCTGTTGTATTCAGTACAGTGATTTAATCTTCTTTTTTGGTGTATTACAAAAAAAGTTTAAATATTCTTGCTCTATTGAAGGTCAAATCAAATTATTAAAGGCCATTTCATAGATTGCCAATTTAGTGGACATTGAACTTTGAAGTATCCATTGTCACAAATTTGCATCAAGACTTTTCAATATTTGATGTTTTCGCCTTGTGTAAAAATACTATCTTATTGGGGACATAATTGGCATATGATATATTTAGTCAAAGCTGATACAGTTACTTACACCTTGAAAACCCAATTGCCAATAATACACCAAATAACTGTAACTCTTGAAATTCGTTCATGCTTTGTAAAAATTTGTGTGAGTTTTTCCATTTCATAATTTCTATCTTTTACCATAAAAATATTTGGGTTATCAAAGTTTATTCGTTTGTTTAATTATAATTTTACATGTATAGACTTGTACAAAAATATATCCTCATTCAGATAGATCAAATGAGTTATTTCAACAGAGGAGAGAGAGCGTGTCAAATAATTGAATTATGCAGCAATTTGAATACAAGGCCTGCTTTGTGACAAATCGATTACATCAGCATTATGCTAATTTTACTGCAATTTCAATGAGTGAGTCTACGTTTTAAATTGATGATGATTGTGTTACCATTCAAAATGAGTGGCCTCTGCTCTTAAATAATACGTTTCTCTGTTTTTATTACTGAGAATACTTGTTGGCAAATTACATATTAAGAATCAATTGAAAACTAATAAATGATGTATTCATTCCATTCAATAGTTACATTGAATCATTCATCTTACCACTGTCTCAGAATCTTACAACATTTGGTTATAATGGTTCGCGATAAATTACACAAGCGGATATGCCCGCGTCTCTCATTATCTTACGCTCAATCGGCCCTGCCAGAGATGTGTTAACAGGTAGCATATTCAAGGTTGCAGTGGACAGGGATGGCATTTCAGTTTTATTATTTTTTTTCTTAAGGAGAAACATTTTTTTCATTTAAAATTGGTATAAATTGTATATTGCAAATGATTATTTTGTCATTGTTCTCGTTGTTAAATTGAGTGTGTCAACAGTTTCGCATCTTTGCGAAGAATGCAATGTAAGGAGAGTAGGTCGCGGTCCTTAAATAAACATGCGCAATATGAACTCTACAAATAGTTTTGTCATTTTTCTAGAGAGATATTTGAAGTTTTTTTGGTCATATTGTCCTTCCTCCGTGTTAATGCATTTGAATCATTCTGTGATAAAATCAGTTAACCAAAATGGTCCTTATTTCAGTTTTACATATAAATAAAAGTGGAAACTTTCGTATTTTGTTATTACTTGGGGGGGATCATTGAATATTTATATGGCTTATTGTATTGTATTGATGATTGGTAGCTTTTATGAGGTTAAATTATAGACTCTTAATTCATTAAACATTTTCAATGGATTTAGTGGTTATTTTGTTGAAATTGTTTTTTAGACGCAGGTGCAATAGAGCAATCCAATCAAAATAATAAATTTTTCTTTTTTTTTTCACAGACTAATGGATTTTCTCCAATGGACAAGACTATATCTGACTGGCGAAGTTATGATCACTTAAAGGTAAGCTTTTAATAAAAATAATTTTACTGACTGGGCAAAGTTGGATGATTTCACACTCACTCGGCTTGATTTTATAATTGTTTTAAATATTATTTTTCTCATGGAGTTGTCTATTTTAGTGTTTAATGTCTCGAAACAATTGGCATTAATCAGGCATTTTATAACCCTTGGATTTTAAACTGAATTGTAATTTTTAGGTTGCTTTATTGAACAGAACAAAGTTTGAGTTATAGCTTTGTTTAGTGATAAGTATTTACAGTAGTTTATGTAGGGAATTTTGAAGGATACAAAATAAATGTAATATTTTATTTTCCATCATCCTTTGATGACAGCTTTTTCATTTTATCATGTACAGTGACATCTGTAAAAGCGTCAAAATAACATTTGATACCGAGGATTCAAACCGATGATGTCTTTTGAAACAACATCAAAAAGTTGTATTATTTACCAAATCTAAATATATTATTAATATTTAATAGATGTCGCTTACAATGATATATCTATAACCTTGAAAATTAAAAATAATCTAGTCATAATATTCACTATTACTTTTTCAAGTTTCCTTTTTATTGTTATTTATATATTTTAAATGTTAGTGATAGTCTTTTTTTAGTGTTGGGGATTATATAAAACATATTTTACATTCAAATAACTTTACCATAACACACTTTATCAAATTATAGTAAGCTCTCGCTTAATGATGATTGAGTCTAACTTTTGCATATGTGAAATGTATTAAAAAGGTACAGGCCACCGCCGCCTATAAAGGGTGATTTAGTGTGTGGAATGCTTGGCCCATTATCAGATATTGATTTCTATGTTTTCACATTATGTATAATAATCTTATTTCATATGTGAAATAGTGAATGCTGGCTTAAAAATGTATAGACATCTCACTGATTCAATCAGTGAAAATTGTTTAATGTCTAAAGATATTCTAAAAAGTTAATGTCATAGTGAAAAAATGGCAATGTATTTTAGTTTTACAAAATTTATAAAATATATAGTTATTTATAGTAAGTATGATTTGCAAATTGTGAATCAGTCTTTTTATAATTAAGTGATTTTATATGTTAAAAAAACTCAGATTAACTCTCACTTCAAGAAATGCATAAAATCAATTTGCCACATTTTAGAATTTATTAGCACATATATGAACAGAAGGGAAAATGTACTGTGTACCTTTTCAACGCAGCTATATATAGATAGGTAAATGTGCGCTTAAATATTGTTCTGATGTAGATGTAAGTCGAAATAGCTATCAAATATATATCTTATATATAAATATGTTGCGATTTTTTCACTGTGTTGTAATGGAGTTCTACCAAGTAAATGCACTAAATAAAATGTCCATGTCCTATTTGATTATTCCGTTTTCATGATGCTAAATCTTTTAGCTCAAGCATTTTTCATATAAAGTAAGAACTCCTCCCAAATACGGTTCTGTTAATAATTATATATTTATTTAGTAAATTGTTTACTGTCTTCTACGTATGTGTTCTAGTGGTAAAAGCTTTGCCCTAGCGTTGAGGCGGTATGCGTTCAAGTCCTGGCCATCCCAATACAAACTTTAAGTTCGTTTTAATGTAAATTTGTGACTCGGACATGGGTGTATCTGATGCTATTTATCCCTTGGTCTTTGTCAAGTGACTTCTAAAAATCTCAAAGAACATATCTTGTATGTAGAAGTTTGGTCTGGTACTATCGCTGTGGCAGTTCCATACAGTTTTTTTTTTAAAGAATTATATTTTCAATTATAATGAAATAAAAATACATTAATGTTTCATTTAATAATTTTGATGATATTAGTAAAATAAAATCCAAATATTTTTTTTAAATTTTTAATCCACTGCATTACCCTCAGATATCTTATCCACGAGCCGCCACTGGTCCTAAGTGAAAAACTAGGTTTGTTCTAAGCAAATTTTATTGAGTGACACAGTTAATGATATCATTATCAGTAACAATAAATTGGTTTTAATAGGAACGCTAAAATCGCAGTAATTAATTTATAAATGCTCCTGTTTTTTTACATATGTCAGCAGAATACTGCTAGGAAGATTAGATCAAAACATTGAGGATGTTGAAATAAAGATCTTTGCAATATGTAAATCTCTGCAGTGTTCTATGAAGAACTTATCTCGAGCGATTAGATCAGTGGTAGTCGACCTGGTCCCTACCGCCTACTAATGGGCGCTCTAGCTTTTACGGCGGGTGGTAAAGTTTTTAAAAACATTTAGAATTGCTGCTTCCCTACTATCTAAATCACAATTACTGTTGAACTAATGGGCGGTTAGAAAATTTTACTGAGATGCAAAAGTGGGCAGTAATTATAAAAAGGTTGACTCAAATTTAGATGTTTTCAATGTAACATTGTGGGTATAATAAGATTATTGAATAAGTGCTTTTTTTTTTTTTTTTGGAATTTCAGTATTTCCATATATTTTGAAAGTAAGTCGGACTTTAACTATATTATCGTATTAATTAATGCAATTAAAAAAATCTTCGAAATTGAATAAATGAGACATGTCTCGTTCTTGCGATAAAATTGTGGGCTTATTCAGAAATAATTATTATTTCTACCTGTGAATGAATGACAGAAATAGTCGATAGACGATTGTAAACAACAAAAAACAGCTTGTTGAATATTGCAATAACAGCAGAGCACACTAACCCGGCCCGCTCTTCACACACGGGACACATAAAAATGTTTGGCTTTGCGATAAAGAGAGCGAAAGTGAGCGCAGCTTGTTTTCATTTGTCCAATACAAATGTTTATCATGCCAACCCTCCCCCACCCCGATCCTCTGCCAATTTTGCGGGACTCGATTCTTCCCTTCCCCAAGTATGTGTGGGCACACATCACCACAGTCACTACAATAATGATGAGTCTAAATATAAAATGTTGGCCAAGGTCTCCCGCTAAATGACAGTCAGGAATATGGAGGCGCTATTCCAGCGGCTCTCAACATTAAAAAAAATTAACATTACTAAAAAAAAAGTCAAATGTTTGAACAGTAAATACGATTACGTATGAGTACGTTTGAACCATTAAAACGATTGCAGAAATCCAACGCGAAATTAAAATATCAATTTATTGATTGAATTGGCATTCTCTTGGTAGAACACCATTATAACACGATGAAAAAAATAGCAATAGATTTCAGTTCTACAAAATTCTTTTTTAAAACATAGTTGATAGCTATTTCAGCTCACGCCATCGTTATAACTGTGCTTAAACAAACATTTGCTTAGCTTATAATTTGCTTATCTAGATAAGCAAATGTTCGTTCAAAGCATAGTTCTGACGATGGCGTGAGCCGAAATAGCTATCAACTATATCTTATAAAAGAAAAATTGTAGAACTAAAATACATTTGCTATTTTCTCATCGTGTTATTTTCTAAAAGATCATAGTTTAAGTTGTGGTATTTATAAAACAACGTTGGTCACTTACTGTTTTTTACAGTGGTGCTTTGAAAGATATACGTGTTTTTGATAAAACAGCCTAACTTAATCATTATAAATTTTAAAAAAATAATTTTGTAGAACTAAAATACATTGCTATTTTTTTCACCGTGTTAAAATATCAACTTTGGAGAACTGTTGGTTATCTTATCGTGTCTCTATAATAATAATATTAAATATATTTTCTGCTTTCAAAATTTTCAATATTGTTGGTTTAATTAGTCACCTTTTTCCGCATCTAATTTTGAGCCAATTTTAATGGAGAGGAACTAATTAACTAAACCGGTAAGATATGATATGTAGTGATTCTCATTGAAAGGCTTGCGATTCGATATCTAGCTGGTAAATGGAGTTGCCTTGCAAATTTGATTCGATAACATATCAGAATAATCCCGACCACTTGCGGAGGTTGCTAAGGATAATTCAGGCAGGTAGCTTCTCTCCACTTCAGTTTTGGTCCGGTACCTAAGGACTGGCAGTCTCATCTCACCCGATGTAACGTGTGTGGTCCTTCAAGGGCGCATCCACCTCACTTTGAGTGTGTAGGCCTGAATGAACGAGGCGACAATATGTCACAATATTCGACGACGCTTTCGTCAACACGAACATCATTTTTACTCGCAGGTGAATCGATATCCATAAATATCCGTTCATAGTTCTCATGCCTATCAATGATAGAATTACACAATATTGTCACGAAAACAAAAAAAAAATATTCAAACTTTTAAAAATATCATATACAGTTGAGGTGACCAAAGTGTTATTGTCAATTACTTTTTTCTGGGATTTGAAATTCAATCAAACGGATAATTCAATTACGATACTGCACAATAGACAGTGTTAAAATAGTTTTAAAAAAAACGACATATATATATATATTTTTTTCTTTTTACAAAAATAACTTATTGATTGAATTGGCATTTACTTGGTAGAACTCCGTTATAACACGGTGAAAAAATGGCGATGTATTTTAGTTCTACATTTTTTTTATAATATCTTGTTGATAGCCAGTTCTGACGATGGCGTGAGCCGAAATAGCTTTCAACTATATCTTAAAAAAAAATATTGTAGAACTAAAATACATTGCTATTTTTTCACCGTGTTGCAAAAACAACTTTTGCCGCTGTTCCCATACAAATACAATGTTTGACCTGTCCTTTCGTAATTGGCCCGTGTGTGGTGTATATCTCCTCGAACTGGCCGCAAATTTCGACTGATTAAAAAAAATCACATATTAAACACATTGGCAACTTTTAGTTGTAAATAACTTATAATTTTTATCATGGAATTGGAATAAAAAATTTAATTGTGCCTATGAGAAAGATATGTTCTTGTTGATACCATCATTGATTTATTCAAATTTGAATTGTTACAACTTTGTACGATTCCACATGTTTCGTCACTAACGACCCGGGTTTCGCCTTTCGGCATTTTCAGACATTCTATCCCACGGATGCAACAGAACTGACGTAAAATAAACAGTTAGCATTGCCTATATACCAAAGTTATTAATTACAGGAATACACTTACACCAAGGCAAGCAGTAAATTGCAGCTGAAACAATCTTTATAATAATTTACATAATTGCCTATTATTATTAAAATATAAATGGGTTTTTTTTATATAGAGATACCTACTATCAAACATCTAGTGATGAAATATAAGGATTGAAGACGAATATGAAGATGCCGAAAAGCGAAAACCGGGTCGTTCACTAACGAAAACTAAAAAACATGTGGAATCGTACTAAGCTGTAGCAATTCAAATTTGATCTTGAAATGTTCGAAATGAAATCTAAATGAGGAACCCATTATATTTTCTTATCTGGCCTTTGATGAATTTTAACATTTGAATATTTTAGCCAATTTTAAATCTCGCGGATGTAATTTTGTGTTATGATCGTGGTTGTTGGATGTGTGGAGATATCTGTTTTTTAGGCGGTCAAGTGATAATTTTCATTGTTTGTACATCCGTTGGTCTACGATGAAACGCTGCGCCATTCACCTGGGTGGTCCGTTTTAATACATTGCTGTGAAATCTGTCAGCGTATATTATGACGCCTATGATGTGTATACTCTTGCGTACCTGTATACAGTGTGCTCGGAAAATATCAACATTTAATGTTCAAACTTTAAAAAAAATTTAATAGATTATTCTTAGTTTTTCTTAGAGAAAAAAGGGCTGTGACGACTTGCAATAGCAAAAGTATTGGCGCTGAATGAGACGTTAACAATGGATCACCGTTGATCGCCGTGGCGCTATCTAGCTATACTATCCCTTTTGCAATGTTTCAACACTTAAGCGTTCGTTTGATGGCTGTGTTCATAGACAATTTCATAAAGCACTCAGTACTTAAAATTGTGTTTTATTTATTACACAAATAAATACATTGATTTTTTGAAATTTTGTACGACTCCACATGTCTTGTCACTAACGACCCGAGTTTCGCCCTTCGGCGTCTTCAAGAATCTGCCACACGGATGCAACAACAGTTTCAACATTTAAAATTTGATATTGAAATTCCAATAATCATCATAAAAATAAATAAATGAAAGTGATTTGTACGTTTCATTTACAAAAATGAAAGGCTGGCTAATTGACTGAATATCGAATGTCTCGTAAAAAAACTTGCGTTTGTTATGTGCTCCCTTGGAGTCCCATCTACTTCATACATGAGATTGAAATTTTTGTGTAAAAAATCTATTGTTTTCCCAATGTATCAAGTGCTTACAATCATTAACATGGTATAATATGTATGTCATATATCTTTGCTATAGTTTGACAAAAAAATATTATATTTATCTACAGTGCGATCGATGGCATTATTGCATGTAGCGGTTTCTTACATGACAATCGAATAAAGTTTTTTTTATTCTTCATATAAAAAAAAATTACATTATACATTTTAACTATTGATTGATATTGAGCGATCCTACTGTGATTTATAGAAAGTCTGTATATTGATGTTTTAAATATAATTTTTTTTTTTACATAGCATAACATTTAAACCATGGTGTCAAAATTTTTAATGAAACACTGTAGTCAGTCAGCATTCGTTTTTCGTACATTATGATAAATGTATATTTAAACCAATTATCACATATATTATATTATATATACAATCTGTTTTCCCTTGTTTCGGGGGATTTTATTGTAACTTGTGAACTGTGCCTGTTTCCTTGATTTGTATTCGTACTTTCACTACTCCAAATTTTGATGACATTTTCCGGTTTGATGAATACGATATCGAAGCTTTCATATAAAGTTTATAGGTCTAATTTCAAATAATTTCTCTTTTTTTTACATTTTGCCGTGAATTTGGCAAAAGAACATGCGAACGTATCCGAGCCAAAAACAATTATAATTGTTCAATTTATATATACTAATAATTAATTCTAGTGTAATTTAATGTTAAGGTCCATTTTTTTTAAGGGTTGTGGCTTCTAAGAACAACCCTCAATAATGCTCTGTTTACTTAAAAACCTGCGTTAATCTAGCTCTCTCATTTTTTTATCCGCAGGAATGTACGATAACATTAAATTTACAATCCTTCATCTTTTTTCGCGTTGCATTGTTGAATTTTGAGATTTTTTTTCTGTTTACTACTTTTAGTGGTACGACTGGTACCTTTTAACTATCATTTTCAGACACTCTTTGAGGTTTTCATTTGTAAATTGTGCTCACCAGATCCACGCATTGTATTGCAATAATATTAATACAATATTTAGTACTATTTATACAATTTTATATCTTTTTAATTTTAGTTGATAATGCTCACGACATCGAGCGTCAATGGGTCTGATCTTTAATGAATATTATTATTATTAATAAATTTTGAAATAATAGTTTTATATATATTTTTTTTAATATTATAGAATTTGTGAATATTTTGTGTAAAAGATAATAGTAATAAAATATTTTATCTGATATCGTTTAATAAGAAATTAAATAAATTTTTATTGTCGAAACTTTGTACGATTCCACATGTTTTGTCAATAACGATCCGGGTTTCGTCTTTTGGAATTTTAAGGTATTCTATCACACGGATGCAACATAACTGTCAGTTCTGATGATTTCATTGATACCATCAAGCACATTCAGTTGATATCATCATAAATTAGATCGAAGTTTAGTTATTACATAAACTTTTGAAAAACAATGAGGATATCATTTGTGGAAATCAACAACTTTTAATTAGATAAATTAATGTAAAATGGTCAATTGAAAAGATTCTGCAATCATTGAAAAAACGTTTAACTAGTGGCTTTTATCGGCATCTGTTGTATAGATACAGCATATCAAATTTTAATTTAATTATAATGAATACTTTCAAATTCGTTTAGCGAGAATATGTTTTGGGATGATCATTTTTCAAACTGCAGGCCTTTGCTTAAAAACATTATTTTTTGGTCCGACTGAAGGTGTAGGGTTAGGTCTAGTTTTTATATTATTTTTTTGCCTTGCCTTAAGGGACGCCCTTTTAGCGTTATTTGTACATTCATTGAGAAAACGCCGCGACATGAAAATTCTAAGTGACTTGAACACACCTTGGTTTATTTTATTTTTATGTATATTATATTGAAGGTATCTGCGTACTATTTTGCTTTTCATATAACCAAATTGTCATATTTGTTTGCGGCATTTACAAGTTATCCACTCAAAATTGATTTATGGATTTTTGTTCAGAGGCGTGCTTATATTTATTATATTTGGTATTAATTATGACCTTCATCTAAATGAAATTTTTCATTTATTTCCACCCTTATTACCGTTTCCGAAAAATGGAGATGGAACGACTGAATACCAAAAGGGTATTGTAAATTATTGGTATGGTAAAAGTTTATTGCGACACTCCAATAAAAGTCCATATGCCACACGCTGAAACAAGAGGAATTAATTTATGATATCGATGGAAGGTGCTTGATGGAATTTCAATATCAAATTTGAATTGTTACAACTTTGTAAGATTCCACATGTTTTGCCACTAACGACCCGTTCTTTAATTATTTAATTCTGTTGCATCCGTGTGATAGAATGCCTGAAGATGCCGAAAGGCGAAACCTGGGTCGTTGGTGACAAAACATGTGGAATCTTACAAGTTTCAACAATTCAAATTTGACAAGAGGTATTGTTTTTGTATAAGATAAATCACTTTTTTTTTTATCACCGTCAATGTGAAAAAATGTGATTGTAAAAAAAAAGTGCCTTAGTATAAATATCATTAATTACAATATACGTTGCCATTTGTTTAATCTTTGTAGAAGGTTATTCGTAAAATTGTTTTTTATTAAAAATTCATCTGATTAGCTGTAAATGTTGGGCTACCGTATTTCACTAATTATTATCTTTGCCACTGATTTTATTAGCACCATCTGCCGTGTAATAAAAAAAATCTCGCATCAACACAAATAATACGTGAGCATTATTTAATTTTATTTATTTACTTCGGCAGTCTTTCTATTATGAACAAATCGCCTTAAAAAGGTGTTAATTGGTTAAAAGAAAAAGCATGAATGATTGGTATTGTCCCGAAAAACCGCCCATTCACAGGTATTTGTAGCTATTACTTATAATAACAATGACAAGGCTGGGTATGTTTGTATTTTATTCCAACCGCACGCAAACAAATCGTCGAGCAATTTTATTAAGTCACTTTTGATATACACGAGTTATAAAATATAACCATTAAAAATATAACAATTCTAAGAGAAGAGTTACCCAAAACATGTTATATTGAAGAACATTCAATAAAATAAATGCTTTTTTTTCTTTCTGTAAGAGTATTGTGATAATCAAGTTTCGTGTCGGGGCTTTTCTTGACAGTTTGATGTATCAAAAACATATTTAAAATATTTTTTTTTAGAATAGTAAATATTCTGGTCGTACCTATCAAGCAACATTAGGCTCCGTTGGAAATCTCGACAATAATTTTAAACACTAAGTTTTCGATGTTAAGATAGTGCACCCGTAAAATATGTAATGTATCAGTTATTCGGGCAGTAAAAGATGTATGATACACCGGAAATTATTTCGTACGTCGTTGCCATACACAATTCACTCAACTCGCGTTAGTTATTGATAATGTTTGAAAGAACTTAGATTCTTTTTTGATTGCCAAGTGAGTTCTAATTTACACACAATTCATGGGCGAATTGTGTGTAAAAGCGTTGTATATCATCACATATTGCCTATTCAGATTACAATCTACAACGTACGCGTATTATGAATGAAAAGCATTTGGCCCCCCAGTGTCGCGAAATACTGTCCAAATATTATTAAAAATCGTGAATGACTTGCAAGCGCAATTTTGTGAATGGAAGTCAGGATAAACACTTGGCTCAGGTACGGAGAAAGACCATCATCAAGTAAACATGCTAAAACAAAATTTCAATATCGGGATGGCTAACAAATGTATTAATTAGTCTAACATTTGTATTGTTACCCTACGATTTTAAGGCACAAACTGCCGTTTCTGTATATTCTTTCGTTTGCCTTTAATGAAAGTGTGTCATATTTATAAGTTGATTGCGTAGAGTTTTAAATTGATGCTTGACATCAATAATTGCCAAAAGATTTTTAGATTCGTTTCGAAAAGAATGACTAAAAATCTCACCAAGGTAAATGGTTGAAATGATTAAATTCAACAATTTTATAAAAGTTTGCCATGACTAAAATTTATAATGTAAAAAATATTACACAAGCATACTTTTATACGAAACAAATTATTCAACTATTGACACCCCGAATCTGTAGTTTTATTATATTATATTCTAAAGTCAATAAATTGCCCAGAAAAATATTGGATACCCGTGTGTGTATAATCAAATAACAGCTTATACAAGATCTATTTGCTCGCCTTCAATTCATTGAGGGACTGGGCATATTTGAAATCTTCGAGTTGAGAATTACACCAGGATCAATTATCGATAAACAATTTACAATTTTGTTTGATAAAAATTCAAGGAGATTTTATTTTTTAACATTCAAAGCCTTTTTCTGACACAATCTTAAGTAAAATATGATTAGAAATATAAATATTCTGTACTCATCTTAGAAATAAAAAAGTTACAGAAGTTTCGTTAAAGCTCTTTAATATAGAGCTAATTTAAATAATTAACCATATTATGTTTATACAGTACTTGAATGTTAGGAAAAACGTAGCTTTACGAGACCCATACGGGTATAATGTTGCATACAAGAAAAATATGCCGATTCGTTAGTTATTATCGCTAGTTATTCTGTTATTGACTCTGTCGCGGTTATGCATTTATAGCGATCGTTTGCGTTTAGGAGATGTCATTAAATTTTAGTGAAGTCATGTCAAGTAAAAAAAAAACTTGTTAAATCCGTTCAACGGTACAAAAGCTCTCTCGCATTCTATCGTGTTTGAGATATTTCCATTAGCGTTTCCCTGTTTGAAGAACTAATTTAATTGACCACTGTGATGAAGTGTGCCTTCTAGGTATTAGTAAATGTGAATTAATTACGTCACATAATAATTACATAAGTAGCGCTGGTTTTTCATTCAGAACTTTACTTGTGTAGTCAAAAACGTGAAATATTCATGTCGATTTGTATCAATATCATTGTTGGTTTGAAAACCTGTTAACTCGTTATCATCGGGAGATGTCGAATCCGCGTCGAAAGTCTTTTTGTCTAGCGGAGGGGAACGCGGATTCGCGTCATTTCATCTGGTTGACATCGATCGCTCATATTCATATATAATATTTTTTAAATTTTCATTTCACATGGGAATGTTGGAAATCATGAAATGAAGCCATTTAAGTAATAAGATATTTTTGTATATGGCTTATCACAAACACTGAATGATTACAAATCGCAGTTTGTACACAATACTTCCTTCGTGTTTCTTAACATGTAAGATCATTCAACAGTAAACAAACACATTTACAATTTGCTAATCACGTTATAAAGGTATCATATAATATAAATTCAAACTCAGCGCTAGAGTGTTTGCATCTTTGTTATAAAGATCGCAAGGTGACGGCTTTGGAACAGCTGGAAATCAATAGATATCAACTATCACAAAGAATTCTTAACGAACAAACTAATATATGTCGATCACCATTGCTTAACCCTCTACGGGGGGCTGTTTTGTTTCTGTAATAGACCATTTCCGTGTCATATGTAAACTTATTGATAAAGCCGCCTTTTAGTTTCATTTACAATTTTTAGTTTTATTGCGAGCAAGAAACAAGCTTGGTCGTTAAAACAGGAGACAAGATGTATTGTGTATCTTTTCTACACATATTTCTGACGTTGGCGTAAGCCGAAGTAGCTATCAACTATATCTTAAAGAAATAAATAATAATTTTGTAGAACTAAAATACATTGCTATTTTTTTCACCGTGCTATAATTATTGTACGTATTAAATTATACAATGTCACAAGAAGTGGAGATGAAATCTCGCCTTTTGAATATTTATTTGTATATTATAAGTTAAGGCATATATTGTCATTAACAGTGGATCGAAAGTAGTGACTGAGCACGAATCGAAAATTTATGATAGATTCTAGTTGGAACTCTGATCCGTTCGTTCGATTCGTATAACTGCGTAACTAGAACAAATGGCAGTGCGATTATCGTTGGATTCTCGGCGAATACTTATTTTACTTAATTATGCTATTATAGCAGCAGTGAGAAGCTGAGAAACGATTGCAATACATTGTATTTCGATAGATTCGAACAATTAATCCGTGCACTACATATGTAAGTTGCGATGTACATTGCGAACGACATATATCCGAACGAAAAGTTTGTCCGATATTTTAAACTATCGCTTATTAAAAATAATCAGTTTCACTGCCGTCATCGTTTAATGAACTGTTCTTTAGCTTAATTTTTTCATTCTATATCCACAATGAATGAGAAGATTGGGTGATTGAATGTCGAGTAATTCCACTCGTAGCGACTATGGCTATTTTCAGCTAAAAGCGACGCGTATTCAGTTGCCTGATGATGGAGATGTTCAGCTCGCCCCTTGGTGTAGTTGTGGTTAATGGCGGAACAGGACAGCGAAGGTGGGCACTTGTTCTAATAAAAGCTCTAATCCATTATTGGCTACATGCAGGGCGGGATCATCGGGGCGAAACAGCCAGGCATGCTAAATCTACCGATGTAAAGTTAACATATATTTTATTTATTATATTAAATTGTAATGTGCAACTTTTTAAAGAACTGGTGATATTGCGAAGATTTAAAATGCTGAACATACAACAAATATAGTATTTATACTGGATTTAATAATAGGCAACATTTAAAGATTCTGGAGAATGCAAAATGCAAATACATCGAAAATAATGTATGTTAATAATTGTGTGTTTTATTGAAACCTCTATTTAATAAAGAAAAGGGAATAGTTCTTGGGAATCCGAATATTTTTTATATTTAAAATTTGTATTGTTGAAACTTTGTACGATTCCACATGTTTTGTCACTAACGACCCGAGTTTCGCCTTTCGGCATCTTCATACATTCTATCACACAGATGCAACAGAACTGTCAGTTAGTCATGTGGAATCGTACAAAGTTGTAACAGTTCAAATTTGATGTTGAAATTCCATCAAACACCTTCAGTTGATATCATAAATTAAAAATTTGTGTATTAGCTAAACGTTGCTCTTATATTTTAAATAAATGGCAAAGAAAAATTTTCTGCCCACCACACACAATTATATCTGGTGCAAACAGCGAGAAATCATCATATTTAAAATATTTGTTTTTGGTGTATTTCATATATTTAATTGAACCAATAAGTGACCAGCTACGATTCTAGTCGCAACATGGTTACGATCGTTATTGCAATAGTTATTTTTACTTAACAAAACTTGACAGATTAGGAGTTTGTCGCATTAAAATCACGGATATTTTAATGTTTAATAATTGAAGTTTATGGTTTCTTTTTGATTTCTATACAAAGCTTTTAAAATTTCAATATAGTCGAAAAAGATGTCAATGGCTAATATCCACGATTAATATATTTGAATTAAAAGAATATGTAATGGTCCAACGACTGTAGACTCTAATCTTAGATCGCGGAATAAAAGCGCTACATAAGGTTACGGAAAAAAGATTAGCCTATCATATAATTAGGTATTAAGATTTCCTGATCGACAATTACCTATGAAATTTGTAATAACCCTTGCATTTCTACACTGTGATGCCTCGTGTTGATAGTTAGCGATAGTGCTTTCGGTCGGGGTGTAATTGATGAAAGTTTCTATCGGCTTTCGCATTTTCCATAAGCGCCCCTGCGCGCTCGCAATCCTCCTTGGTCGTCGATCTTCCAGATGCCCCCCCCCCGCCTCCTTTGCGCCCTCCCGCGAGTGTCCGGTTACAACCGCCTCTGCCTTCCCCCAAACACCCCCAACAACAAATATTGACCAATGTAAGTGGATGGATTCATCAGTCGGACGGATGGCGGCTGATGCACGACTACACGGTGTTCGCGAAAACTATAAACTAAATATTTTTTTCTTAATTTCTGAAATATGGTTCTGACGATGGCTTGTGCTATTGAAATAGCTATCAACTATATCTTTAAAAATTTTGCAGAACTAAAATACATTGCTATTTTTTCACAGTGTTAAATATTGTACGTATTTTTTACAGTTTTTTTTATCCAAATTTATCTACCTTCTATTCCATAGGTTCCCAACTTTTTTCGGTTGGCCACCCCTTTTCATAAAATCCAAGTGACCCGTGACCCCCCATACAATCCAAAAGCATACAAAAAAATATTTTTTTAGTTGACCGTATAAGTTGGCGACCCTCAGGTTGGAAACCTATGTTCTATTTGATCCTACAGTGGAACGCAGAGAAAGCGTTTTCCTCATTGACAGTCCTAGCATTTTTATTTCCGATAATAGAGGTTTTTCGACAAAAGTAAAAAATATAATAGATTTTTTTAAGACGTTCAATGCGTTGTCATACAGCTGCAGTAGTTATAATCATCTCATTTTTTCTCCGTTAAAACTCATTGACCGTGTATATTAATTAATGTATTGTGTCAGTGACCTTTTAAAAATCAGACTCTTGGTTTCAATAGACGCCCCTCGTTCTCATTACATCGTTGTATATCAACCTTTACCTTTGTGAAATTACGTGGTTTAATATCACAGCCTACGGTTAGTATAATATGTAAAGACATAAACGAAATCAACGCGTAATATTTCATAATGCGATCGTTGAAAGTTTGTGCGACCGATAAATATTGTTTTTTTTTTTTTTTAATTGAAGAATAAATTATTAATTATCGCGAGAGTGATGTGAATCGCTGATCGTCGTGTAGTACGCTCCAGTTTCCGCACGCCCGCCGACAACAATAGATCGGTCTCGGCTAAAAGTCGGCTAGGCCCAGAGACAGGGAGACACCACTCGGGAGGGTAGGGCCGCGCCACGGGAATGCTATTCCGCGGTTTCCTGCACAAACCCCGTCCCTAATACTACCGCTATGATTTTATTCACTCTATTTTCATTTCGAGTTATACGAGTAATTTTATTTCGCTTGTTTTCCTATCTAATTTTTATACATGCATTCCAAGATTCTATTATTTACGTGTATGCACATCTATATCTATTTGTAATACAAAGAGGATTTTTAACACAAAAGGTTTTTGTTTTTAGTTCATATTTAAATATTAAAATCACAAGCAGATATCTATATACAATATTTCTCACCTGAGTCATATTTTAATTTTTATTATATTCTATATATGGTCATTCACTTAAAAATGTTGTATTTTATGTTTCCTACGGATGAAATTTCCCTTCTTACGAAAATGTCAATCCATACATAAATACTTATATCAAATGTGTATACAACAGCGGTCGGGGAACATGGATAAATTACCCCAAATTGGGTAAAAAATATTTTTTTATGGGTAATAAGGAATTGTTATTATCCGTGTAAATTAATTCAATAAAAAATGTTTTATTTAAATCAGCATTGATTGTCTCCTTTTCAAAATGTGGAGATAATATTGAATTACGCAAAAATGTTTTGGGGTAATGGTTGAAAAAGTTCCCCGATCGCTGCTATAGAAAATAACTATGAAACATGAATGTAACTATTCTGTTAAATAATATAAATATATACGATAAATTTTCATAATCCGTACGATTAAATGTGGTATTCGACTTAATTTATAGTTTTTAGTAACTACTTTTTAATGCTTTTTTGTTTCAATATCTTATTTATACGTATCATTTACTAAGTCCGATGGTTTATATAATTTTCGGTTTTGGGTATTTATTGTTACTATATTATATAGAAAACCAACTTACATGGTGAATTAAAATTACCCGAATCAAGGATATAACCCTTTCTGCGTGGAGGATCGTCTTTTGTATTTTTCTTTCTGCACCAGGTTCCCCACGTATTTTTAATTATACACCCAGTCCTTTTTTTACGCGATACATTGGTTTCAGAAAAAGGCGCGTAAAAAAAATCGCGTTAAAAAAATGATTTCACACAATTGCATTATATTTCTTTACACACCATAAAACATAAATTCGCATAATATCCGATACACTTGTCAACATTTGGCAATTGTATGTGTATTTAAAAAAAATGGAATGCCTTACAAAATCAAGTTTTAAAAATACACATTTTTTTAATTTAAAAAAATAATGAAACGCACATGCCTAGCATCGTATATAAATGTCTTCTTTACAGCAAATTTGGGGAAAAAATTGCGTAAAAACGAGTGAAGCGCGTAAAAAATGTAGCGCTGCCGTCCAAAAAAATCGCGTAAAAAAAGGACTGGGTGTATAGTAACATTTCTTATTCGTTTCTTAAATTTTTATTTGCCAAGGATTCCCATTTCAAAATCTCCCGCTCACAAAAATGTGCATAAACAAATCGTTAGAATCAAGATCTTAAACAAAATATATCTGCATATAATACCACCCATAGATAATATTTCAAATATACTAATTGAACTATACTTGGGATACATAGTGAATTTTAAACAATCGGCTTTTCTTATTACCATAATAATATTCTCCTGAAATGTTGGTTAAAAGAATTCTTCCAATTTTATTCATCGTACAATGTTTTTGGTCATTTTCGTCCTGAACATGGTAAAAATTAAGCAATACCTACTCTAGCCATTCACTCAATGCGGTTAATTCCTCCGAAATTGGTGTCAGAAATAGATTGTCAAATAACACCGTCCGTAATTCAAAATCACGTCTTCGATAGATATTCTGTTCGGTAAGTACAACGTTGTTGACTGTAGAGCATTGATCTCCATGCGTGGGGTTACGCATACCTAGGTTTGAATAATTCACGGGAATAGTTGTCAAAGACATAACCTCGAATTAAATAGACAATTTGGTATTTTTACTGTGAACACGTTGGTTATGTTTTAGAATGCCTTTTTTTTTGTAGGAATTTACGGCCACAGCACATGCGACTAACTTTTATTAATTATGATATCAGATCGAAGCATGGCTGTTATAAGCATGCGCATTATTATAACTAAAATTTCCTGCAAAGTCGTAAATTACTTTTTAAGCTCAATTCAATATCTGAATTGATGGTTTAATTTCTTTTTTATGTAAGATTAAATATTTAACTGACATTAAATAATGAAAGTTATTTGAATCAATATCATGGATCTATTTTCCCGCGGGCTCTCCACATACATGCATTAGGGTCTCCGCTTGTGTCAACATCCACAAATCGATGTGGGGTTGATTCGTAGGTGGGTACACAATGTGCTGGGGCCCTCTGCCCTTTTCCACGCAATGGAAAGCGCCCGTCTAATCTCTTCCTGGTCTAGCAGACCACGATGTGACGTTACAGCGCTAGGTGCCCGATTAATGATTATCTTTACCCTGACCCCTCATTATATAATATTTAATACAATAATTCAATTAAATTGAACTTAAAAATTGTTAACAATCTGTTGATCTATCATCTATTTGAAATTCTACAATAAACTCATAATTGACGGCGCGTCGATCGCTTATTTAATTTTTTTTTTCCAATTATCTTTTTTATACATTTATGTATTATACTTTGCTGCATACTGTGCGCTGTAGTTTGAAAATACTGTTTTTTTTTATAGTATAATGTTTATAGTAACAATATTCATGGAGAAAAAGAAGTTTATCTGGTAAATTTTTTAAAAAATTTTAATTGGTACAAATTTAAGCTTAATAGAAAAGTATAGGTGAAAAAATAAGTTACTAATATTGGTACAAAAGTTCATCATTCTAGTTTAAATAATCGACACAATTCAAATACTATAAATCACGCTACCGAATTCACTAATTATTTTATTTTATTTTTCTTTCAGAACCATGTGCAGCCTAATATATTTGACAAATCCAGAACGAATGATAGACTCGGTAAGCTCGAAGAAGAACTACACAATCTACGTATTCAACAAAGGTAATTTGTATTCAATACTAATACACAATTACTATTGTACATATTTACGAGTTAAAAATCTTTGTTCGTCTGTTAGTTTAGCATAGTTTTTATTAAACCGTGTTAAATTTAAAGCATCCCTCTATATCAGATTTATGGAAATAAAATCAATTTTTTATTAAACTGAGTTTAATGCAGAACAACTTGGATACATTTAATCAACAATCTGTATATGTAACTGAGCATATCTTAATAATTTTTTCGGATAGTCGGATTTCAGCAATTTATTCATATTTCCCCTAACCGATCTGGTACCGATTAAAAATAGCAATTTAAAAATTGAGCATAAAATTGAAAAAAAAAAAACTTTTTTATTATAACCTTTTATTTATTGACATTATCCTTTAAGCCTTGAGCCTTTATAGAGTTATTGCAACAATTTTGTGTCCTGTCTATTTTTTTATTTTCTACATAGAAATCACATAATCAAATCATTTTATTCTACTGTGTTTACATCTTTCATCTATCAATATGACTTTTCAAGCTTTTTACTGCTTTTTGAATGAACCCGATTTATACTGAAACGCGGTGTGAACTAGAGTAGCAATTGCCGCCGAAAATCGTAAAACAATAACTTGATAAATATAAACAACATGTGGACATGTGTGGATACGAAAATAGTCTACAAATCTGAAATAATTACAAACGTTACTCTGCTTTTATTATATAATTTTAAATCGTTTTTAATGTAATATTTTATTGTGAACTATAATGATATATTTGTATTTTATGTGCGTGAAGATTTAGCATTATTGTCATCGTTTCACCGTTGATATCGCCCGCCATGTTAATACGAGAGCCGGACACATTCCCCGCCCACTTGCAGACATTTCAATTTGCATGCCAATTCGCGGTTCTGGTCTCCCCTCGCGTCTCGTTCGCGTTGCCAAGTTCCGCCGCACTGTTTGCTCGTCCTCCATCCGTCCTTCTGCCACGGCGAGATTGATTGATGACCGGCCAATCTATTTCATTGCGTTCGTTGAAATTGTATCATCAGCGTTGTTTACTTTCATTTTCTGTCTCTATTTTTTTGATGTATTTCAATTGAGATTAATTATTGTGATTCCATTGTTATTAGATGTAATATGAACTTTCTTAAAATATTGTTTATATCAAGTTATATAAGTATAACGAGAAAACGCCGCGATTAATTTCAAACCGATATTTTTTTGATATCTGCTTATTAAGTATGCCTTGAGTAACTAAAACAAAACCATTTATGATAAATCAAAAATGCGACTAAGTAAAGCTAAAAAAATATCGATAATCTTATTTTCTAGGCCAGTTTAAGCTGTCTTTTTGTTGAAGAGCCACATTCAAAATTAATGGCATAGAGCAAGTATTTAACTTGTGCTAGTTTTAGACAAACATCCTTTATTTAACTCATTCTCTGCTGAGTCATTTAAAGGATATTCCCAGACTTCAAAAAAATATTGAATAATATTGGTTTGAAACAATTTTATTGAGTTTGTCAGGACAAATCAAGCAATGCATTAACTCAAAAATCAGCGAGCACTAGAAGGTTTTAACCACTGTTTATTCATATATTTTTGGGTATCAACTAGCGACACAGAAAAATCACCCTTCTCAACAGCTGAGACGTTAGCAGTATGAGGGTTAATATAGCAAAAAGGGAATTTCAAAATACCTCATTATATTTTGCGATCGATTTTTTAAATTTTCACTTCCGATGCTGGTACCGATCGGTTTTCTTGCTAATGGTGTACTAATGCTTAGTCGAGAGATATTGCAGTAATTTCTGAACAATTATTTTGATCAAGCTATACTATTTATATATAAACTATATTTATTTTACCACCCAGTGTCGTCCTGAATCTTCATAACCGAAAATATTTCCACGCTGTTATGTGATATCGTCATTTATAATTATTTTTTCGAGCAGAGAAGAAGTAATGGCATCTCCCGGTGTCGGATTCCTTGGCAGTCCACCGCCGAGTTCCGGATATCCAGACCACGACAAAATTTGGATGAAGATGAAACTCGAGGAAGAACGATCAGCTCGGTCGGCCGCCGACGATCGTGCTCACAAGTTAGTTGGCATTTTTATTTGCGTGAAACGATAATACCCGTTACAGATTCCGATGTTTTCAATATGGAACGTAAGATATATGGGCTCGTGATTTCGACAGGTGATGGACACTAGTCGAACAATATTCCTTCGTTAAAAATAACTAATTTATATGTTTATTGCAAGAAAGTCGATATGGGATTTATGACGAAAATATAGGTGATCATGACTACAAATTTATTGACACTATTCAATATTGTGTCACACGTATTGTTATGGTGTCATTTCTCACTAGTGAAATTATTTTTAATGCAATATGGTGCCGCTAGGTTTTTGGGTCCGACTTGCAAATAGTATGTCAAAAATATTGGATACGTTTTACTATACTTAACACTTTGAACCCTAAGCAGTTGATT